>CM060949.1:196878786-197351286 GCA_030765055.1 Mantis religiosa | reverse complement strand
CGCATTATCGTGGTGCAGCATCCAGCCTGCTTCACGGAAATGTGGTCTATTGCGTCTGATATGGACTTGCAATGTTTTCAGGACATCCCTATAGTATTGTCCAGTTACTGATGTGTGTGCAGGTACAACATGCTGATAAACCATTCCATGAATATCAAAGAATGAGATAACCATAACTTTCCTAGCAGAAGCAACCACTTTTGTTTTTTTGGGGGTTGGTGATGAAGGAGATTTCCACACTGAGCTTTGCTGTTTGCTCTCAGGATCAAAATGATGTAGCCAAGTTTCATCAGCAGTGATTACGTTCGAAAGAAACCCCGGATCTTCCTCTAACATCAACTTTAATTGCATTGGTAACTCACAGGCGGGAACCAGGAGTACCAACAATGAAACTACTAAGACGTGTTTGTTTCACATTAAGCTAACAGAATATAATAAAATTGAATTTTAGTGCGAAAAATTATGACCATAAAAATTATACTCATTTTTTATTGAACAGCTCTCGTATAAGAGATCGCGACACACCAGCGGAGTAGTCGTAAACAGAGGCGTAATGAGAGTTGTAATTGAAACTGGTGATTTTTTGAAATCGGACGATGAATGGAATGGGCGAAATGATGCTGAATGAGCCCAGGGTCCATAGAGCTTAGAGTTGCCCGACAACTTGGGTTACCCGAGTTACCCGAAAGTTTCCCGTCTTCCAGGATAAAGGAAAACCTGGAAAAAACCTTGTCCAGGTAACTCACCCTGACCGAGATTCGAACTCGGGATCTCTTGATCGTGAGGCAGACCCTCTACCACCACGCTACCGAAGCGGGCTCTTTGTTGCGGTCAACGACCTTGGTAGATTGTAATTGTGTGTGACGTAATTCTGCTAGCAGAGTGTATTTATACGGAAATAAAGAACATTTTGAAATTCTGCAACTTGGGCCTCTAGTTCTACGAACCCAGAGAGTCACAGTATGCATATGTGCATATATTTGCAATTACTCACAAGTGAAATATAAACTACTGACATGATGAGCTAAAAGAATTACTTTGAACAAGCCAAGGTGTTTGTTATTATTCGAGGGAGAGCAAACAGTTCACTTCCTGTTAGCCTTTGGCATGCTGTATCTGCAGAATATGAGTAATTACGCGATATTGTGCCTTCGTGGTTTTGTAGAATTAACTTGTTTGCAGAAATTTAAGCCACTCTTTATTGCAGTGAACAGAAACTTTGACAACCCTCGCAGCAGCAAAAAGACGTGAAATTGAAAAACTGCAGTCTTCAAGGTCGTCTCGTTACTCCACAACACGTAAACAAATAAAAGATTTCACTGCGATACTCACAGAACTCATCTCCACTGCACAACTGACCCTAATTTTGATAACATTACCTGACCTTATCTTTCACACTTTAGCTTACACACGGCTATTGTGAAAGAACAATTTCCATTAATTGACCTAATAGTGGTCTGAACTATAAAGCTCGGGCCTTAAAGTACTTATACCTGACCTTATCTTTCACACTTTAGCTTACACACGGCTATTGTGAAAGAACAATTTCCATTAATTGACCTAATAGTGGTCTGAACTATAAAGCTCGGGCCTTAAAGTACTTACAGCATAGTAAGTCGCCATTAAGGTAGTTGTCTCATGTGTTTATGAGAACTCCTAGTTGTTTACCGGGAAAAACACGAGTCAGTTGGAGAATCTAATGTCATGTCGGCACGTTGGCGATAGTAGCTCAATTGTTTAGAGCGGCTGGATGGAGACCAGAAGATCCGTGGTTCAAATCCCGGCTATGGCATTGAATTTTTCAGTCTGGCTCTACCTTTCCACACCTTAGCCTACACACGGCAAATGTGAAAGAACAATTAATTTCCAAAATAAATTTAATTAACCATCCCAGCATTCGCCTAGCTACCAGAAAAACCTTGAAAAAGCCCATGGATCAGAATGGGAAAGGACAAAGTAAGGACAAGAGAAGGATGTATAAAGCAGGCTATATGATATCAGTGCCCTGTTTGCAGATTTTGTGTTTATTGAGACAGAGCCAGGGGGACGGCCACAATGATGAGGAAGAGGGCGAGGGGGTGAATGCCTCCCTTCAAGAGCAATCCCCCGCACTATTAACAAAAGGGTTGCTGGAGAGAAAGACCATTCCACTATCGACTTGTGTGGTCACTTTTCCCGAGATAAAACAAATGTGGTGTGTTACATTCTACCCTGTATCCGCAATTACGTTTGTAAGAAGGGGAAGTATTGTTATCCATCCAAAAATTTCATGTCAAGATTTTGTGTTTTGAGAATCCATGAAACAAAAACAAACAAAAAGAGCCTTACAAAACATGCTCGTGCGACGCAAAATAAGTATATAAAAAAGGTTCCTTAAATACCAAACTTGGTATTACGTTCAACATCTTCGCGAGTGTTTACACGACGCGTTCTCACCAAGGCGACCCAGGTTCGATTCCAGGGGACCATATGTGACATTTTACATAGCAGCGCTAACTTCTAGACAATAAACAGACTTGGGTTACACATTAATTTATTAAATCTGTGAGTTGGGATATTAATAGAATCATGCAGTAAGATAATGGTTACCTTACTATAACTGATTTCCATCCCCGCTTTTGAAATTTCAATCCAATATCTATCAATAAACGATTGGAGTTTACTTCGTGAAAAATTTGGCAAGTTTGTGTCACATGTTACCGCATGCAAAACCTTATTTAGAGTCAGCGGTTCGTTTCTGAAAAAATAATATTGAAGTTTACTGAGAATAGCACTTTTCATATTTCTCCAGGCGCTGTTTGCATTTACGCGATTTTCCCAGTGTTCTTAGAGTTCCGGATACTAGCTGTTCCATTCTATGTACACGGCTTGCGGAAACGCCCAAGAAATGACCAGTTTCGTTCTCAATGTTTTAATAGATGATTCCGGATTTCTTTCTTCAAACACCGCGAAACAATGCGCAATCATTTGCCTCTCGCCACTTTTTAAAGGTTTGCCTCGATTGTGTTTTATTTCAGCTGAAGCACCGGCCTGCGCCACTTTTTAAAGGTTTGCCTCGATTGTGTTTTATTTCAGCTGAAGCACCGGCCTGCTCCAGGATGAAAAAGCTTACTTATTTTAAATTGCAGATACATTAGTGTTACACGGCTTGTGAGATACGCGAGATGTACAGGAAATACAGTGTTAAATATCAGAAGCAACTCTAACAATCAGCATTAACATCTTAATCAGCATTCAACTTGATACAGACCTCGTTGTGAGAGAGCTGCCTGGAATAGGAATGCAAAAGTATTATACAATAGCAGTGTCTTTAAGTAACTTGTTAAATAAAATGCAGCTTAATTTAACATCAGTTAATAGGGTATATAATTTCACCTGTCTTTTGTCTAATCTGTGTATATTATACAGTACACATCTATGTGGTATGTGCAGCAGGAAGATAAAATGTGAGGTTATTACGTTTATAACAATCGAAACATTTGCATACCTTTCTCTCTCGGAAATTAGCTCGCACAGAGCAGTGATCAGAAAACTACTTACAGTACTGTACTTAAAGGAGGGGTTTATCGCACGCATACAAGTAAAAGAAAACGCCCATTAACTTCGCTAAACCAATCAACAGCTAAGCCGCTTTCTGTCCCAATATCACTGTCTCTGTCTCTCTTCCCACCCAGATGTTTACAGCAGGATCAAACTACGTTGAGACAGATTATAGCATAGTTCATATTCACATTCAAATGACCCGACATTTTATAAAAGTATTTAATTCAGATTCACGACCTTCTTGAATGAGACGATTATCACAACAAACCAAAGTTGGCATTACCGACGTGCTAAAAGCTTTTGAGCGCTGAGCGAAAGATCTTTCTACTTTTAACACAGTCGTGGACTACAAAAGGGTCCACTTTTACTACCAACTGTCTAAACAATTACTTTATTTGTAACTGAGTATATTTTTTTGTAATGGTACATGTCATTCGCGTTGCTCCAAAAGAAATATGTTACCTGTCATCACAAATTACAATAACACAATTAATGTTCCTTGCTTTTGTAATTAAATACGCGCTGGATATTTATTTGCTATCTCGTATAGTATAATAAGACGTTCATTAGTATAAGGGCCGTTCTTACAAAAGTCGGTCATCCCGCTGTCAACTTGGCCGAGGATTATTTTCCTCCGTTAGTGCTAGGGCTGGGACATCGAAATCGATATTTACGAAACATTCGATGTTTACTGGAAAACATCGAATGTTTTCCACATCGATGCATTGAGGTCGATATTTTTATAACATAGATGTTTTTGTCCGATGTTTTGTCTTTAAATTTTTATTTTCCAAACTAAATAATATATTTATTTAATTCTTTTTTTAATCTATAAAAATCAAATTTATATGCCAAATCTTTAGAAACTTGGTCGGTCTTTCAGTTTGTGGAAAACATAACCTATAAGTTGTAAATGAAAATAATCGCAAAACGTCTTCTTAATACGTGATAATTTTATTACTTATGTGTTATTACATTTAATTTGTTGATTTTTTACGTTTGTCTACCTACAATAAAGAGAAATTTTCAATAAAAATAACAAGTTCCTAAATGAAACATCTCTTTCACGAATTTCTAACACTTTTATTTCCAATTAGCATACTCGTTTTATTTTTCGTTATTATGGTTTTAATTATTCAAATACCGAACTTCGGTAATATTATCTGTTTCTTTTGACTATTATTATTGTTTAAAATAGAATTTGACATGCTGTCCACTTGTTAAATGACAGAAGGTTATTTGACCGGCTCGGTTACCTGTACTTGACAGACGTTTATAAGAACGGCCCTAAGACAAATATTTTTTTAATGAAACTCCTGTAGGGTTTCGGAATTTTTCATAGTATTTGAAATATGTTAAAAGATACCTGGATGCGTGTTGTTGATACGCTGTTGAGCGGCTAAAGTTCACTTTTTACATATTTAATTTTCCCTTAAAATCATATATATATTTCTAAAAGCTGACATTTGAATACCACATTTGAATTTGTCATTTAAACACCGAGCGGGCACCGTCTATCTAATGCAGCAAGAGAGTTAAAGTGAAGTGATGCCGAAGTAGCTGACATTGAAATTCTCTCTTAACTACACTCACATTCTTTTCTATATTATCTTTAATAGAATCATTATCAACAGCATAGGTATACTTAAAAATGTTCCAGATTAGAAGCGCCACGTGTTCTGACTACTGTGTCGCAGGAAAGTAGGCGCTTCGACATTGTTTTTCTCTCAGATTTTCTTCTAGTTTGAAACACTTTGTGAGTAAACAACTGTCGATAAATTTTTATGCAGAGTGCTACAAGATTTGGAAAGAGGATGGACATCTTGCCTAAGGCCAGCTTCATTTTTTAGAAAGTGCGTTATCTTACAAGAGTTCTCCCTTTACAGTTTTCTTCGACTGTTGTATGGGGATGCTTTTTCCCACGGCCAGAGTCGAGTGTATCGATCCTACATTCATATCCGCATCATGTGAGATGTGCCTTTCGAGGGCTGCACAATTTCAACTTTCTGATGAGAGACAATGGCATTTCTCATTGTTTCAAAGTGGCATAGGGGAGATTGGCAGTGATTTACTTTTAGAAGTACTAAAGTCGCGATGGCATCCTATATTGGCTCGAGTAGAATATATTGATAACCCACTTCCGTCTAGTAGCAATCGATTCATATCTTATTCAAGCCAATCAGAGATATCAGAATATTTTGTTCACGCTGACTAAATCACGTGATAGGAGACTTAGCTGCTTTGGACACCTTAGTTGCGGTCTCAGTTAATTACACAGACGCCCAAACAAGTAATATCAAGACTTTGCACAGTCATTTCTAATTTGCTTGTTTTGACCCAATATGTCGCACTTATGGTTCAAATATCAACGACAAAAGATCAGGTTTTATTAGTTAACGTCCTCCAACGTTAAGCCATAATCCACGATGAATGAAATTTTGTTCAAATGAGTCCAGGGTTTATACAGCTTAGAGCTACCAGACATTCATCTTTACGATAAGGGAAAAGCTTCAACGTTAACTCATATCGGACGATGAATGAAATGATGTTCAAATGAGTACAAGGTACATAGAGCTTAAAGTTACCAGACCTTGATCTTTCAGGATAAGGGAAAACCTCCAACGTTAAGTCATATCGGACGATGAATGAATTGATGTTCAAATGAGTACAGGATACATAGACCTTAGAGTTCCCAGACGTTCATCTTTCAGGATAAGGGAAAACCTCCAACGTTAAGTCATATCGGACAATGAATGAATTGATGTTCCAATGAGTACAGGATACATAAAGCTTAGAGTTACCACAGGTTCATCTTTCTGGATAAGGGAAAACCTCCAACGTTAAGTCATATCGGACGATGAAAGATATGATGTTCAAATGAGTACAGGATAGAGAGAGCTTAGAGTGACCAGACGTTCATCTTTCAGGGAAAACCTCCAACGTTGAGTCATATCGGACGATGAAAGATATGATGTTCAAATGGGTACAGGATACAGAGAGCTTAGAGTTACCAGACATTCATCTTTCAGGATAAGGGAAAACCTCCAACGTTAAGTCATATCGGACGATGAAAGATATGATGTTCAAATGAGTACAGGATAGAGAGAGCTTAGAGTTACCAGACGTTCATCTTTCAGGATAAGGGAAAACCTCCAACGTTGAGTCATATCGGACGATGAAAGATATGATGTTCAAATGAGTACAGGATACATAGAGCTTAGAGCTACCACACGTTCATCTTTCAGGATAAGGGAAAACCTCCAACGTTAAATCATATCGGACGATGAAAGATATGATGTTCAAATGAGTACAGGATACAGAGAGCTTAGAGTGACCAGACATTCATCTTTCAGGATAAGGGAAAACCTCCAACGTTAAATCATATCGGACGATGAAAGATATGATGTTCAAATGAGTACAGGATACAGAGAGCTTAGAGTGACCAGACATTCATCTTTCAGGATAAGAGAAAACCTTCAACGTTAAGTCATATCGGACAATGGATGAAATGATGTTCAAATGAGTACTGGGGCCATAGAGCTCATAGTTACAAGACATTCAACTTCCAGGATACGGCAAAACCCTGGAAGAAAACCTTAGCCAGGTAACTCACTCTAACCAAGATTCAAACTCTGGACCCCTTGAGCTGAAGCACACGCACTACTACCACGCCACGCGGACAAAATGCCGGTGCCCGTTGAATCTACGAACTCTGCAGTTAGATATGTCACCTCATTTGCAATAATACCGATTACTATTTGCAATAATGACTTACATCTACTTTGTATAGCGCCTCTTTCAGGACCGTGAGAATCGGTTAATTTTTCCTCCGATTTCTCAAACTGAATGCATTTAATAATGCAACTCAAATAATGTGATAGACTGCAAGGTTGGGGATAAAAGGTGGTTGCGATATATAAAATTTAGACAAAAACAAGGTCAGAAAATTTGAGAAATACATTTTATTTGGCAGGAAAATGTCCTAAAACAGAAGGGGGTTAATTAAAAATTGTTACAGCCATTCTTGAGGGAATAAGAATTTTCGAAAAATGTTCCAGGTAAAAAGATGTCTGAGATGGGGAATTCGTTTTATAATCTTCGTAATGGCTCCTTGTAAGATGCTGAATTTAAATACCAAAAGCTAAAGAACTTTTCGTGTTTGTTACGTGTCCAAGCACTCGAGTTCAAAAATTTGCTCTCTTGTTTGTCTTCTATCATTTAACTATATTTTTCCGGCGAAATCTCAGTATAGAATTTTAGGGTGGAAGGGAGTATGTGGTAGAGAACATAAACGCTTACAAGGAATATTTAATAGTTACAAGTTGTAATAAGTTTTCTTATTATTCCTCGGTGAGGCGACTTACCTTCCTCAGGATGGAGAACCGATGATCTCTCCAGTTTCCTTGTCACTGCGATGATGTAAGCAACGGAATGGTGGAAAGTGGCAACAAAATTGATTTAAAGCACTGCTTCACTTTTTGAGGATTTATTTTCTCACTGAATTATTACACAGCCGATGTTTTAAAATATGATTTACAAACATCTTTCCTGATTTTAAAGGCGTAGTGAACGCAACAGCGTGCCATTCATCATTTACGTATTCTCTTTTGCGACGCGTACTCTACGAGCTTTTTCACTGATCGCTGCACAAGTGAAGATGAAATCAAATTAAAATTTTTACTGAACTCGGATTGGTTCATTCTACAATGTCTTGTTGCTAAGGGACCAAAACTTGAATTCGATTGGCTTGACGTCAAAGGTTGAATTTCTGGAAAGTTCTATAACTTGGAATGATAATAAATCTAGGCAATCTGTTGCGTCATAAACAAAGCCATCTTGGTTTAACCTTTTCATTAATTTCAGAGGGCCATGTTTGCATTACATCTCCATATATGGAAATTTTAACGAATTTCTTGAATTATATGAAAAATCAGCTTCAAAGTATATTTCAATTACTGGGAGAAACTCAGATTTATGAATTATGATATATTTCTTAGCGATGTCAATTTATTTCCATGTTTTTGTAATTTCTCAACTTTCGTATTGTCTAAAGAGACACAGAAAAAGGAAAATAAAAACAGATGATGAAATTAACAACAAAAACAACTAGATATAAATACCGTACCCCACTTGAGGCAACCAGAATATATCATATACTCACAGGCATATTAGGATATGGAGCCGTGATTTGGGCGTATAGGACTAAATTAGGGACATAATCCAGTTTATTAAGAAGAGCACAGAGGCAGGTATTGCTAAGATGTTTGGGTTTAGTTAAAACAACGCCCACAATGGCTATTCTTGTAGCTTTGGCCATACGGCCCATAGATGTTACCATAAGAATGAGGGGAGCTGCATTTTTAATAAAGAAAGGAGAATATGGGAAAACAAGAGATTCTCGGGCGAGTTTTATTTCTAGAAGTGAAGTTAGGAAGGTACGTCTGTCTGAATGGCAAAAAGAGTGGAATACAATCGAGACAGGACGAAGGACATACCAATTTTTTCCCATACAAGGGAAAGAATTAAATATTAACAGATCCAACCAAATAAGGAAGGGATGTAGTTTCTAATTGGACATGAGCCGTTCGATGCATCTTTAAAAACGTTAGATAAACGGAATGCTTCATGCGACGCCCGCCTTGGTAGCGTAGCGGTACCCTGTCTGCCTCACGTTCAAGAGGTCCCGAGTTCGAATATCGGTCAGGGTGGGTTACCTGAATAAGGTTTCTTCCGGGGTTTTCCCTTATCCTGAAAGACGAATGTTGGATAAGTCTAAGCTGCATGGACCCCGGGCTCATTTGAGCATCATTTCACCCATTCCATTCATCGCCCGATATGACTTAACGTTGGAGGACGTAAATTACAGACACAAAAAGAATTGATACATACGAAGAAGCCAATGTAAGCGGTACGCCGGAACATGTGTTCGAATGTAACAGATATGCAAATTTACTACTTCAAAATAGGGAGATGCTACACGGTAAATCCTTATGCAACATGGTTAGAAATAAACATGGTTTTAAAAGAGTGCAAGGAATGGTGACGTTGATATCTTCAAAGGTAATGGAGGAACATAGAGGCCATCAGGTGCACAGGGAAGTTTTTTTTTTTTTTTTTTTTTTTTTTTTTTTTTTTTTGTAATTTACGTCCTCCAACGTTAAGTTATATCGGACCATGAATGAAATGGGTGAAATGCTGCACAAATGAGCCCGGGGTCCATAGAGCTTAGAGTTACCCGACATTCGTCTTTCAGGATAAGGGAAAACCCCGAAAAAACGTTATCCTGGGAACTCACCCTGACCGAGATTCGAACTCGGGACCTCTTGAGCGTGAGACAGACATGCTACCTCCACGCTACCGAGGCGGGCTTGCACAGGGAAGGTGCACATATAGTTGAGGAGCTGGGAAATAGACAACAGGAGGTGAGAAGATCCGAGAGATTACGGACGCACAATACACAAATAAATATAATAGAAGGAGCGGAGGAGACACAACAGATGGGAAGTCAAATAATGGACCTAGAAGAAGGACCGCTCAATCGTAGGAGTTACTACTGGATATACATGAGAAAGACCAGTGGAAAGAGGAGGAACAGAAGAAAGGCAGAGAAGTCTACAAGATGAGGACCAAGATGAATCCCGGACTTAAAATTATTATAATAGTAAACATAGGTTCAGCAGTAAATGTATCTAATTGCTGAATTGTAAAGTAAAATGGGAAATAAAATAATGGATGTAAATGACGAACAAACTGCTGAATAGGGATTTAGTTAACGTAATGAAATGTAAGCTGCTGTAATATAGCAGCATAGGTTTAGGTTAGATAGTATTAAGATCAATCTGTAAAATAAATGTAAAGGAATATAAATAAGATATAAAGAAAATAAATAAAATATGTGAGATTTTGCCAGGGTAGACTCCAGACGCCAGGGTAATAGTCATGTAGATTTGATTTGATTTTTTTTGGTCTAAAAATATCCTTGTTTAAACCGATTATTAAAGCATGTTTCCAAAAGTTCAGTAAGTTGCATATGGCTCTTGAAGGATGCACTTCCTGCTACCTTACGTAACTTACAGCCTATCGTCATTTCAGTACTCGAGTGCAGTTCTTATACTTTAAACTTCTGCGCAGTTAACCTCTCACTCATGTTTACTATCCCTACTTCACACCTAGAAGACAAAGTTCCATCCAAAATTACAATATCTATATTTTACCAAAAATACGCATTTGGATATTCCCAAATAGAAAAACATTGTTTCAAAGTGTGTGTATGTGAACAGAACAAGTCAATATCCCACTAATTCCGAATTTGAATTCCTAATTTTTTCAAAGACGTAGATAATGTAAGATTTTCAAGAAACGAAAAAATTAATTTCCCTAAGCTAACATTAACACGGAAAATCTTTCGAAAATTTTAATTATCTCAAAAGTTTTGCAACTCTCTTTATTAAAATACCAAACGGTTAAGATATTTTCCTGACAAATGAAATGTATGTGCTTTTCATTGCGAATAACTTTTGTATACCGTATTTACTCGAAAATAAAGCCCCCTTATGAAACACGCCAAGTTTTGCGAGTAAATTATAGATTAATGTTAGACCCGGTCCGTTAAATAAACGAGGATTTCTCGTTTTAGTTTAGTTGAAGATTCTGTGAAAGATCGAATCAATGCAATACGCACAGAAGTTGCAGTAATTCCGGGAAGCCTCACTTCTCTGCTGCAGCCCTTGGACGTAAGCATAAACAAACTGTTCAAGGACTATCTGAAGAAATGTTACACATTGGTTGGAACAAAAGACAATCTCATATGCGATTATTCTGACGACCAGCTGATATCGATGACGGTGAAGACGAGGGTGATGATGAAAGCAGCAATGACCACGAGTGTTCCGATATGCAAACACCGAAACAATGCTTTTTAGTTGTTTAAATAATGGCAATTGTTTCGAACTATGAATTCGCAAATCGTTCATTTTGTTTTCAGATATACCGGCACGTGTGAACTTCAAATACACAAAAAAAGGAAAAAAAAAAAAAAAGAAAAGAAAAGAAAAGAAAGAAAAAGAAAGAAAAAATAAAAGCCACTCAGCTGATGTCAAAAACCAGGCATCCTTAAATAATAAGATCGTTCTGTCTGTATAACTCAATGTTTAATTTATATATATTTAAAGTAATACAATTTTTATTTTTATTTTCCGTAGAATCCGATTGTAAAACCCTACCGATTTTTCGTCTATAATTTGGTTTATAAAGATGTCTTATTTTTTGTGTAAATACGTTAATTGCTAAACCTTAAGATATAGACAAAACAGATACAGTCAACATGAAAAATTCAACGCCATGGCTGGGATTTGAACCATGGATCTCCCGGTTTCCATCCAGTCGCTCCCAATCATTGAGCTACCATGGCCAACTCACCGTCATGACATTAAATTCTCCATTTGACTCATATATTTCCCCGGTTAACCACTAGCGGTTCTCGTATCCCAGATACACCGTCTATGGTGATTCACTATTGTAAGTACTTGAGTCCCAGGCTTCATCAAGGAAATGGACGAAGCAAATGGAGAATTTAATGTCATGACGGCGAGTTGGCCATGGTTGCTCAATAGGTAAGAGCGACTGGACGAAAACCGGGAGATCCGTGGCATTGAATTTTTCATGTTGACTCTATCTATCCAAAACCTTAGCCTATATACGGGGAAAAGTACGAGTCAAATGCAGAATTTAATTTCATGACGGCGAGTTGGCCATGGTTGCTCAATGGGTGGGAGGGCTGGATGGAAACCAGGAGATCTGTGGTTCAAATCCCGACAATGGCATTGACTCTATCAAAAACCTTAGCCTATATACGGGGAAAAGTACGAGTCAAATGGAGAATTTAATGTTATGACGGCGAGTTGGCCATGGTAGCTCAATGGATGGGAGCGACTGGACGGAAACCGGGAGATCCGTGGTTCAAATCCCGGCCATGGCATTGAATTTTTCATGTCGACTCTATCAAAAACCTTAGCCTATATATGGCTAGTGTGAAGAAATGATTAATTTCCATCAATTAACTAAAATATAGACAAAATCTTACGAAACGAAACAGTATATCGTAAAAAGGCAGGTTCTGACCAATAAACTTTGGTAGAATTAACAATATCCTAAATGTTACTTATTATTGGTTCGAAATCTACCCAGATGTGTTTCATCCAGCAATGGGAAATCGTTATTCATTTGTTTATTTCTTGGCCATGCGAAGCGAACGAAATTTCAAAGGCATCACCTAACGACCAGCTGTGCTGCTAAAACATCTGACTATCACTTAAAGCCTACTACATTCTTGTTATTCATAAAACGGAGTCACAGAAGAACGGTTTCGACAAAAGTCACGTCAGTTATTTACACTTAGTCTCTACAATTAGGAATTTCAAATGAAATGCGTGCTAATCTTGTAGAACGTTATATTAAATGTTGATGATGGACTCTATCCGTTCCACGATGCTGGTTTTTACAGAAAATAAACTTTACATAATCCCAGCTTCACTGTTAGCGTTCTCTACTTCCGGGAAAACGTTTCGTTTGGACGTGAACTGTAAAAATCAGATGTGTTGCAGCTACTCACATGACTCTTTCTATTCTTACAAACACTTACTTCTTACTTCATTTTAGTCAAGAGAATACAGTAGACTTTAAGTGATAGTCAAATGTTTCGCGATGATCTAAGCGATCTAAGATGTACGGCCAAGATAAACACATAAAAAAAAAATAACTAAAGAAACAAAATATGGAAATAAATTCTCCTTTCACACTATACGTATATACGGCAAGGCATGTAAAGATCCATGGTTCAAATCTCCACTATGGCACTGAATTTTTCAGTCTGTTTTTTCCAAAGGAAAAAAGAAACTGAATATTGATTTCACATTTGCAGAATCTCAAATTCAAATCAATAACATGGAATGTCTTGAAAACTATTGTATCCAGAAAACATTATTGTCACGAGACATTGTTTTGCCACTCGTAAGCGAACGCCTAGAGAGAAGCGGGGAGTAAAAGAGACAGATAGCACCCAAGCCACGCCCAGAGAGAAAGAGAGCACGCAACAGAGGGAGAAAGAGACAGACTGTTCCATGGTGTTCTCGCTATTTCACGAAAGATCGTGCTAGTCCGTGAAGTTACGTGAGCTGTCGAGAAACCTCGCCAACCTGCGAGAAACAACTGCTCGTGTTGTTGAGAGATGCGAGCGTACTGTCGCCGTTGCTCTTTGCTGCCTACATGTCTGACTTCCCAACAGAACCTCACACAGTACTGTGCCAATATGCTGACGTCCTCATCTTGGCAAAGAACAAGAACGTCCGTTACTGCCTCCCTCAGCTGCAGCGGTCACTCCGGGCCATCGGCACGTAGAGTGTATAATGGAGGATGACCATTAGCCCACAGAAGAGCTCTGTCCATCTGCTGGGCAAGGTCCTGCGCTGGCGCCCAGAAGGTGACCTACGGTTGAGGCGGAGAAAGAACCCTTGGGCTCGATCCGCCAAATACCTAGTTGTCCGACTGGACCGCGGCCTCACCTTCACTCCACACCTCCGTGAGAAAATCAGCCCCGGCCAGATGCGCTCAGGCAGTTGTACCCGATATTCCGGTCAAACATGCTCACTCACCTCAAACTACGGGTGTATCGTGCGATCACCCCGCCTCTGATGCTGTATGGATGCGAAGTCTGGGGTTCGGTGGCTCGTACCACCATCCGTAGACTGCAAGCCGTGCAGAACAGGGCACTCAGAATGATCTACGATACCGTACGTATGTTTCCATCTCACATCCTACACTCCCATTCTGGCATACCTTACGTTGAGGACGTTGTGCATGAACGTTCACGCACACTGTATGCCAAAATCACACCTCACCCCAACCAATTGGTTAAAAGGCTGGGTCAATATGACCACCATGCACCAAGAAGGAGAAAGAGCTATCGCCTCCCTAAGGACACCCTCGGGTGGTGAGTTCAGCCTCTCGTCCCTTCACTACCAAACTCCGTTTGTCCCGGCATACCGGGGTTGGATTTGACTTGTCGGCTGACCACCGCCAGTCGAGTCCGTCCTATCTGACAAGAACACGACAGGAACCTAAAAGTTCCCCCATTTACCACCAGATTTCTCGCTTCTAGCCCCGCCAAACTGGACGGATCCTGCAAGCAGGCCACTCCTGGCGTGGCGGCATCGGACACTGACGTCCTTTCTGGACGCTCATCCCGGGACCAGAAGCACTAGCTGAGGTCAACCTAGGTCCATCATCTTACACCGACATAAAAGCTTGAGAACTGACAAAATCTATAAGACCGCGCGGGTAAATCCGCTCAGCGGATAGGTACCGTGGAGCTCTGTCCACCGCCCGGGAGCACCCGGACGACCTGTACTCGCTCATGGCTCATGAGATGAGTCAGTCGAGAGCTGTTAATGGTGCAGTGTGGGCGTGTGGCAGACGGACTTGAAGGTTTCGTACGTGTGTGTTACGTCGTTCTGCTAATATCAGAGTTGTACAAGTGTCTATCTACGCAAATAAAGAGCATTTTCAATTTCTGCAAACTAGATTTTTAATTTTCCGAACCCACAAAGTCACAATATTTTACTTAAATTGTCTGCTTAAAAGGATGTACATTTTTTGTGTCTTATGGTTTCCCAGTCACGTAAGGATATTGAGAATGACAGGCTTTTCACAAATAATTCTAGATATACATTTTCCATTTGTCACAAAAGTTCATATGAATATGGTAAATGGTAATTAAGGAACAGGGAACATCTTCAAACATTTTTCTGTCGCTTAGAACACGCTCAAGTTTAATTTGTTTTCGTGTTATGGTCTTCACAAACTCAAACATGGCCACCTCGATAGCGTCCGGCTCACGTTCAAGAATCTCGGTCGAATCTCGGTCAGGGTGGGTTACCTGGGCAAGGTTTAGCAGGGCTTTTCCCTTATCCTTAAAGACGAATGTCACTTAACTGTAAGTTCCATGGACCCTGGACTCATTTGAGCATCATTTCACCAAATTCATTCACCGTCCGATATGACTTAACGTTGGAGGACGTAAATTAAAAAAAAAAAACTCAAATATACGGATTTCCAGCAACTTTGGAGTGATTTAGTGCACTTTAAAACGTGTATTTATAATCAAATCTCTCTCAGGAACTTTTTCTTTGCATTTAGAATGTGAAAACGATAAAGCATACCAGTCTAACAGAAAAAGTACAGTCAAAATTTTTAAAATACATTGTGTTTAAAACAACTGGACACACAAATTATGAAAATCTTATTAAAATATTTGGATTTAAAGTAGTAAATTACAGAAGAGGCATTACAGGATTAATATTTTTGTTCAAAGTATTACATTCAAATAATGATGATATTAATATTACTTTATGTACTCAGTAAAATTAACAGAGTCAAGAGGTTTTTTTTTTCTCAGCTTCAGGGAAAATACATAAAAATTCACCACTGCATACATTTATGTATTTTTACACGAACTTTATTATTTTGATGTAGATATTTTCAACATGCTTCAAATTAAATTCAAGAATGTCATAATTATCAATTGCTTGTTTCGTAGAACAGCATAAGTATTCTAATTATTAACAATAGTACAACTGAACGGGTAGAGCTAGACTAAAAAATCCGGGATTTGAACCACGATTGGTTTGGTTGCCGTCCAGCCGCTCTGACTCTTGAGCTACTATGGCCAACGTGCCGACATGACATTAAATTCTCCAACTGACTCGTGTTTTTCCCGGTAAACCACTAGGAGTTCTCATAAACACATGAGACAACTACCTTAATGGCGACTTACTATGCTGTAAGTACTTTAAGGCCAGGTCTTTATATTTCGGACCACTGTTAGGTACAATTAATGGAAATTAATTGTTGTTTCACACTAGTCGTGTGTAGGACGCACTATGACGTATTAAGGTAGTTGTCTCATGTGTTTATGAGAACTCTTAAGTGGTTTACCGGGAGAAACACGAGTCAGTTGCAGAATGTAATGTCATGTGGGCACGTTGGCCATAGTAGCTCAATGGCTTAGAGCGGTTGGACGGAGACCAGAAGATTCATGTGTCACCGGATCTGGCATTGAATTTTTCAGTCTGGCTCTACCCTTTCATAGTGCGTCCTATACTCGGCTAGTGTGAAAGAACAATCAGTTTCCATTAATTATACCTAATAGTGGTCCGAACTATAAAGCCCAGGACTTACTTACAGAATAGTAAGTCGCCATTAACGTAGTTGTCTCATGTGTTTATGAGAACTTTTAGTTGTTTATCGGGAAAAACACATGTTACTTGGAGAATTTAATGCCATGTTGGCACGTTGGCCATAGTAGCTCAATGGTTTTGAGCAGTTGGACGGAGACCAGAAGATCCGTGATTTAAATCCCGGCTATGGCATTGAATTTCAGTCTGGCTCTACCCTTTCATAGTGCGTCCTACACACGGCTAGTGTGAAAGGACAATTAATTTCCATTAATTGCACAATTACTTCATAATGCCACCTTCATTTTTCTTCATTTTCTTTATATAATTGTTTATAGTCCATATTTATGTTTCCAGATTATTTTGTGTTTGTTTCTAATGTTTAGCCATGTTACTAGTATATGTATCCCCACATTTATCCCGAACACTGCAACTGGGCCTAGGCTTGCTACATTTTTAACAATAAATAAACAAATGTAATACCCTCTCTATTCGGGTAAACAAGCCAAAAATAAGTCTAGCGGTTTCAGCGCCTTGGAAATAGAACCATGAGAAAATATCGTTTATTATGTTGTATCACGCGACATTACAGACTCCCAGGTCCTGGATAAGGGAAATAAAAACTTTCGAAATCCCGTGTTACTCAAGTTTTGGAGAAATAACCGTGACCGAAATTGACTGCGTTTGTACATCTTTAGATTTTCATCACGCAACGTCGACTTCCTGTGATGTGGAACGGTTCTTTTCGCAATATCACGCTCACAACCATGACAATCGACATCAATTTCGTCAATTTCCATGTTTTGTCTGTTTTTGCATATAGCATAGCTTTACTACAGTTTACCAGACTTCCCAATGGTCGTGTACATGTTCCATGTATGTCCTCTCTACAGCTTCAAATGACGTTTCACCAAACCTTAACGTACAAAGCGGGGACTGTGTGTGTGTGTGTGTGTGTGTGTGTGTGTGTGTGTGTGTGTGTGTGTGTGTGTGTGTGTGTGTGTGTGTGTGTGTGTGTGTGTGTGTGTGTGTGTGTGTGTGTGTGTGTGTGTGTGTGTGTGTGTGTGTGTGTGTGTGTGTGTGTGTGTGTGTGTGTGTGTGTGTGTGTGTGTGTGTGTGTGTGTGTGTGTGTGTGTGTGTGTGTGTGTGTGTGTGTGTGTGTGTGTGTGTGTGTGTGTGTGTGTGTGTGTGTGTGTGTGTGTGTGTGTGTGTGTGTGTGTGTGTGTGTGTGTGTGTGTGTGTGTGTGTGTGTGTGTGTGTGTGTGTGTGTGTGTGTGTGTGTGTGTGTGTGTGTGTGTGTGTGTGTGTGTGTGTGTGTGTGTGTGTGTGTGTGTGTGTGTGTGTGTGTGTGTGTGTGTGTGTGTGTGTGTGTGTGTGTGTGTGTGTGTGTGTGTGTGTGTGTGTGTGTGTGTGTGTGTGTGTGTGTGTGTGTGTGTGTGTGTGTGTGTGTGTGTGTGTGTGTGTGTGTGTGTGTGTGTGTGTGTGTGTGTGTGTGTGTGTGTGTGTGTGTGTGTGTGTGTGTGTGTGTGTGTGTGTGTGTGTGTGTGTGTGTGTGTGTGTGTGTGTGTGTGTGTGTGTGTGTGTGTGTGTGTGTGTGTGTGTGTGTGTGTGTGTGTGTGTGTGTGTGTGTGTGTGTGTGTGTGTGTGTGTGTGTGTGTGTGTGTGTGTGTGTGTGTGTGTGTGTGTGTGTGTGTGTGTGTGTGTGTGTGTGTGTGTGTGTGTGTGTGTGTGTGTGTGTGTGTGTGTGTGTGTGTGTGTGTGTGTGTGTGTGTGTGTGTGTGTGTGTGTGTGTGTGTGTGTGTGTGTGTGTGTGTGTGTGTGTGTGTGTGTGTGTGTGTGTGTGTGTGTGTGTGTGTGTGTGTGTGTGTGTGTGTGTGTGTGTGTGTGTGTGTGTGTGTGTGTGTGTGTGTGTGTGTGTGTGTGTGTGTGTGTGTGTGTGTGTGTGTGTGTGTGTGTGTGTGTGTGTGTGTGTGTGTGTGTGTGTGTGTGTGTGTGTGTGTGTGTGTGTGTGTGTGTGTGTGTGTGTGTGTGTGTGTGTGTGTGTGTGTGTGTGTGTGTGTGTGTGTGTGTGTGTGTGTGTGTGTGTGTGTGTGTGTGTGTGTGTGTGTGTGTGTGTGTGTGTGTGTGTGTGTGTGTGTGTGTGTGTGTGTGTGTGTGTGTGTGTGTGTGTGTGTGTGTGTGTGTGTGTGTGTGTGTGTGTGTGTGTGTGTGTGTGTGTGTGTGTGTGTGTGTGTGTGTGTGTGTGTGTGTGTGTGTGTGTGTGTGTCTCTCTTAGCAACCTGCATAGAGAAAGAGTTTGTGTATGTGGAAATAATCTAGAACACGTAAAAGAACTGCGGTACGAAATTCCGGCATACCGGCGGCGCTGATATGATCCTGGTAATTGACAGCGTCATTAACCAACAAAACATTTAAAATTTCCTCCTTTAGAAAAAGAACTATGAAGAACTATGCAACCAATTTGATACATATCCTAAAAACCAAAGAATACAAAAAATAGTTGTAGTGGGACCAACACACTATGAATACTGCAGAGTACCAATGGATTTTTCATGGTGTTCGGTGAGTAACAAAACGATGTAGTACCGAGTCAAGGACGACGCTACAGCAAACGAATCCATGGCACTAGTCGCAAGTTTCTTTCATGACCAGATAATTTCCTGTCACCACCGACATCACATCACCCGACTGGATTACTTGAAAGACAGTCACAAGTCCGCAGACATTGGATGATCTGAACACAGGATATTCAAGCTATTGGTAACACAGTGGCCAGTAACATGGAACGATGTATTAAATTGCCCCTACACATGATGGAGGACATTTTTAACATTTGCTGTAGAAGTAAACTATCTCTCAAAATTCCTCTACATTATAAGTATAGCTAGCATAACTTGTTTTGAAACAATAATAAAGCAAATGTGTCAGCTCTATATAACAGAGCCAAATATTCCCATCTAGTTTTACCTTCTCCTAACAAATCCAAATGTTTGGACAAGAGGATTCATTTATACAGAAAGCATGACTTACGTATTTGTTGCCAATCGTTGCTCGTTATAACGTTTGTGGAACTCCAGCAGCTCGTCGACCAGGCCTTGTTCCAGCATGGCGTCTACTCGTGCATCCAGACGTTTGTTCAGAACTTCCTGCAACAAATACTTGCTGTTAAAAACCTTGATTAGCACATGTTTCACGTCAAGATGATGATTAATATATAAGGGCGCTCAACTTCATGGTCATCAGAGCCCTATCAAAAACTAAATAAATTGTCAGAGATAAATTATCATAAAACAAACAAATTGGCAATAAAATAAATAACTTCAACCAGGGAAATCCTAGCTTCGCTTTTTGCTTCGCTTCGCTCCGGCTCGATCCGGCTTCGCTCGGGCCTCACTCTGGCTTGGCTCTGGCTGGGCTTTGGTCCCCGCTCCGGTCCCGCTCTAGATTTGCTCTGGCCTCACTCTCACCTGGCTCTGGCTTCGCTCTGGTTTGACTCTGCCTAGGGTCCAAGCTCGCTTTGGCTTCGCGCTGGCTTCGTTCTCTAGCTTGGCTCTGGGTAGGCTCCGGCTACCGCTTCAGTCCCGCTCTGGCTTCTCCCTAACTAGGCTCTGGTTAGCCTCCAGCCACCGCTCAGGTCCCGTTCTGGCTCCGCTCTAGCTTCATTCTCTGGCTTGGCCCTGGCTTGGCTCCAGCTTCACTCCGGCTTCGCTCTGGCCTCACTTTGGTTTACTCTGGGTTCACTCTGGCTTGGCTCTGGCTGGGTTCCAGCCCCGCTTCGGTCCACTATTGCTTCGCTCTGGCCTCCATCTACACTCCTTCTCAGGAGAGAAAGCCTCCGACGGATGAGACGCAGGGGGGTTGGCGAAGGTTTCCACACCATCCCTGGTCAGGTTTGTGACACCCCATGTCCGTACAGTTAGACCATTCAAAAACATTCTGACGCCTTCTACTTTTGTGAATGAAATTTCTCGGTTTTAGTGTACTGAGTGAATAGGGCGCATGTATTTTTAACTGTCTGCTCCTTGTGTAGCAGCCACACACACTCGTTGTCCTTGTCCCACTGTGTAACACAGAACATTCCTTACAGGAATCTTCTTTGCGTTGCTGGACTATAACTTCATTCTCTGACTTGGCTCTGGCTTAGCTCTGGCTGGGCTCCGACCCTCGCTCCGGTCCCACTCCGTTTCTTACAAACGTAATCACTGCCGTTGAAAAATGGCTACATCAATTTGATCCTGAGAGCAAACAGCAAAGCTCAGTGTGGAAATCTCTCCCAAAATAGCAAAAGTGGTTGCTTCTGCTGGGAAAGTTATGGTCATCTCATTCTTTGATATTCATGGAATGGTTTATCAGCATGTTGTACTTGCACACACATCAGTAACTTGACAACACCACAGGGATGTCCTGATAACATTGCAAGTCAATATCAAGCGCAGAAGACCACAATTCCGTGAAGCAGGCTGGATGCTGCACCACGATAATGCGTGGCCGCATATTGCCAATGTTGTTGCTGAATATCTTGCAAAAATCAACGTGAAGTGCATCCCTCATCCTCCCAATAGTCCGGATTTAGCACCATGTGACTTTTTTCTATTCCCTAACTTGAAGAAACGCCTTCGTGAAAGGCATTATCTATCATCAGAAGCAGTGGTGAAGGCTGCGGAGGCGATTTTGAAGGTTCTCTCAAAAATGGTTCCCAGCATGTCTTTGAAGACTGGCAGAAACGCTAGGACAAGTGCATCGCATTCAGGGGAGACTGTTTGGAGAAGGGCCATCAAAATTATGAGGATGAATAAAGGTACGTTGTCAACATAAATTGTGATCATTTTTTATTGAACAGTCCTCGTATTTTAGTACGAATACACATAACTTAAAACAGTTTTACTTCTTCTTGTATGACATTTTAAATGTTTCCAAAGTACTACAACGATCCTGTAATGATATTTACGTCCGTGCCGCAAACCTAGACAAACGCAGGGTGACATTTCTGTGTTTGTAATCGAACATTCCTAAGAGAAGTGAAAGCAGTCTAGGAATAGAACTGCCTGCCACCTTGACATTCCACAGCACACTATCTGACCGTGATATCTCTATTAGATTTGCCTCGGCAGCGAAGTGCTAATTATCGTAGTTGATTCATACCACATTTCGCTTTATCTGACTTACGCGTGATCGGGATAAAAACATGTCACCTGATTGAAATTCAATGAGAAACAACGCTGTAAACGCTACAATAACAGGTTATTATTACATAACCTCACCACAAGAGATATGTTAGTTATTTTCCACAAAGATATAATTCTTTGAGCATCCAGCCTTAGTACAGAAGAAAGCGTCATTTTGAAAAAAAAAAAAAAAAAAAATGCCACAACTTCGTTAAAGCGTTAAAGAAACACTCTTATGCCCGATTTCATCAGTAGATGTTATGACTTAAAACGGGTTTACCAGTAGTTATAACAAAAATTGCATTTCATCAACAAGTGTTATATCTCTTGTTAAACTTACAAGCCAAATTTCTGTTGTTAACTCCTTAACAATTGTAGATAGTCAAGATTGCGGGTGTGAACACAGCTGATGTCGATTTGCTATATTTAAGACCGTCTAAATGATATTCGTAATAGAGTACGGCCTATGAGGAGAGATTATTTTGAGGAGCTATCAAAAGAAAATTTTCTACAGAGGCATAGACTCTCCAAACAAGTTGCAATGAAGGTTACTGCCGAAGTATAAGAGAGGTTAGAACATACATCCAAAAGGAATATGCCAATCTCGTCTTTGCTTTAAATATTAATAACTTCGCGATTTTATAATTCACTGAATTATGTGAATAATACACTGTCCACCTCCCGTCTTGAAACGTTCAAGTCACTTGTCCTTCTTCGCTCCTCGTTTTAAATTTACGTAATACTGAGTTAGAACATGCATCGAAAGGAATATGCCCATCTCGCCTTTGCTTGAAGTATTAATAACTTTGCGATTTTATAATTCATTGAATTATGTGGATAATACGCGTCCACCTCCCGTCTTGAAACGTTCAAGTCACTCGTCACTTGTCCTTCTTCGTACCTCGTTTTAAATTTACGTAATACTAAGTTGTTTGGTGCTTGTAGTAGTCACAGATGCATTTGAATTAAATTAGTTTCCAATATTTTACCACGTGACATCTCTCCCTTTTACATTCACCGCATCCGTCCTCCTATTTTCCACGATATCCTTATACTTCGTCATCAATTCAATTAACAATTCTCTCTCCATCGATGAGAAATTTGTTTCAAGGCTTTTGTTTCAAGGCTTTTGTTTACGATTTTGTTTATCCGCCATTTTCAGCTGTGTGCAGGTGAAAATGCAAACAAAATGCATCGCAGTACGTTCAGAAGATAATACGACTCATCCATAGCCTTCTATAGCTATAATATTTACAAGTTTCTTGGCGTTAACACGTGCTTCTTAACATTTTCAGAAAACAGGTTGGTGAAATGCAAGAAATTTAACAGCTTTGTTAGCGTTGTTACAATTGTTACGTTACACTTGTTAACGTCGATTTTAACATCTGTTGGTGAAATCGGGCATTACTCCAATAACTTCTCTTAATAGAGATACACTCAGTTAAGTTAACCCTTTTTATAGCTGGTCGCTATTTGATGGTTTGAAATTTTATTATCTTTGCATCTCCAGGAGGAACAAAAACGAATGACTTCCCATTTGATAACCGAGCGGAATGGCTCAGTCGGTTTCATCTTCGGCCTGCATTGGAGAGTTCCGGATTTGATTACCGTGGCCGACGGATCTATGTACCTACAACGTACTCTACGGTTTTTGGAGGGTTTTCCCGGGTTACCAGGCAACCTCCGAATATGCTGTCCCTTCATTTCATCTCCATTATCATTTCACATCACCTCTCATCTGCTGCACTCGGCGTTGCATGGCAGGATGATATGCTCTTGGAGAACTAACTTCCACCTCAGTGGAACCTGGTCTGATGCGGCCGTTTCAGGACGACGTTGGGTGGGATGCTGGTTGTACTGGCCTAACGCGGAGTTTCCAACTGCTAAAGTGTAGGGACCCTACCCTCTGTCACCTCTCTCATTCTTCCTCCTGGGGGTGCCCCAATGCGGTCACAAGTACAATAGACCTAATTCTCACCGTGCCGAATTCCCTCCGTAGCATAGTTCAGTCCAGTTCCAGTCCCATTTCAGAAACGTATGAATATTTGAAAATCCAACAATAGAAAGGAATATCTCGAAAAAGATTATTTCAACAAACAAGTTTGTAATAAGGCATTAATGTAATTTAACAAGAGCTACATATTTTGTGTACAGTACGTGCAAGATAAGTTGAGCGCTGGATTTACGGTGTGGTACGGGCAGAGGGTAAGAAGCGAGAGCTAACGCTCTTTTGTTTCTGCAGTGTGGTCAACCTTGAACATCACAGTTCAGCAAAATAGCGTGTAAGATAAGCGAATATATCACAAGTAACGTTGCATCCTCTGAAAACATTCCTTAGTTTTGCCCACGCCAGCTCAATTGCATTCAGATCACAGTTATACGGAGGTAGACGAATAATAATATGTCCCCTTTCGAGAGCCATAACATCCACAAATGTTCATACAAATATAAATCATTTTCAAGTAAATGCTGATGTACATTAGCACCACACTCGTAACAAGGATAAACTGGCAATTCGAGCGCACCGAACGAGCCTTTATGAAGGAAGCTTTAACTACAAAGGGATAATATTATATAATAAACTTTCAAATTCATTTAAACAAGCTGCATCGTTAAAACACTTTAAGAATAAGGTTAAGAAATGTTTTTGGTTGCACACTGTGTTTATACGGTTAATAAATTTTTAGAACTATAACCATGTAAATGAGCACTGGAAGCATAGTACATTCACAAACCTGTAATATTTATATTATGACATTTCTTGTAGTAAATTAGTCTATGCAAATACCACATGAAACAATAGAAAAGCTGTTTACTGTGTATATTGTATGTAATCAATTTGACTTTATGTATATACTGTATTTATACATTTTGACGTGTCTCATAACATGTATATGTTGCCAAGGACGAACTAAAATTCTAGTTGTAACATATGATTGTTGTAAACTGGTTAGCTAATTAACCTCGAAATTGATCAAAACGAAATATGGCGAACATGACCAAGCTTAGCGTATTAGCCACTAGATGTCAGTGTAGAGCGCATTTGAAATTTCAAAGTTGTCATCTATGTTTACGGAGTTACACGAACCTTACCGAATGAAGACTTGGAACCCGATCGCTCTTCTTATCGCGCGCATATAGTACGCTCTTGGAGAGCTTCCTCCTCCGGTAGGGCGGTATCCGAATCCGGTCTGATGCGGCCGTATTAGGACGACGGTGAGTGGGATGTCGGTAGTACCGATCTGCCGGGGAGTTTCCAACTGGTCAAGTGAAGGGAACGTACCCTCTGTCTCCTCTCAGCACATTCTTCCTCCAGGGGGTGTACCAATGGGGGCATAGGTACAATAGACCAAATTTTGACGGTGCCGAATTCCTTCCAGTCCTGTTCCTCTCCCATTTGAGAAACGTATAAATATTTGAAAATCCAACAATAGAAAGGAATATCTAGAAAATGATTATTTCAACTAAAAATTTTGTAATAATGCACATACGTATTTTAACAACACCTACATATTTTGAGTATCCCTTACAGTTTATCAGCTACACAATAGTAATTCAGAATGCATAGAACTTCAAAGGATATTTCCATAAAATTCAATATAAATATTTCATTTGTTATGAAAATACCTTAAACATATAACATAAATCTAGTATCTTCTAATAATCATAGAACAGTTTTAAGAAAATCGATTGATTTCAGAAACTTTTTTCCTTATAAATAATAACTATGGGTGGTTGATTACCTAATTTGAACTTTATAAACAGCATTCAATTTTTGAGTTTTTGTATTCTCCATAAATGTACTGTATGCGTTGTAGAATAATTACATTTAAATGACAAATGAATTAACAATAACTACGAGAGAAAACTTCAAAGAAAGCATTTACTAGACTAAATAGCTGATATAGTTCTTGTAACAGCCTAGGTGAGGCGCTGAGGTGTCAGTACGAACTGTGTTTGTTATCGATGAATATTCATAAACCTGAAAGTGATCTTATAAACCTTTAAAATCACCTGATAAGTTACAGTTAGTTAAAAAAGGGAGACCTACTGCCGATTTGAACAAAGTAAAGAACTTGGTACCTACATTTAACTACAAGGTGTTCATTTTATCTGTGATTTTACCGTGAAAAATTTGACGTCATCAATACTATCATTGATGGAGCAAGTTTATATACGATTCCCCTGGCGGCTTACGATCGCATTTGATGTGCCGACAGCACCTTTGAAGCCTTCCTCTAACGGCACGTAAATACACTATTTCAGTTGGGTCTGCCCGCGTAATATAAAGCAGCGTAATTTCGCCTGCTGCGTAAATACGATAACTGTTTACGAAACTGTATATCGCAATGCAATGCACTGCAAAGCTAATTATGCAGCCATAAAAGTAGACCATGAAGAATATACGAAATAATAAATCAATGAACACGTATTTCACAATGAACATCTGTTTTTCTGTTGTACTAGACATATATGCATATTGTAAACCTTTAACATAAAATAGAAATATTTCAATTTGATCTCAATTCTTTTCTATGACCCACAGTTTTCTCACAATGTAACTTCCTTACAAACCAGAAAACTAGCAGAACCTGTTCTAGGAATAAAAAATAAATTAGTGTTACAACATGTACAAAGCTTTTATCCGTGTCTTAAAAAAATCTCTAGTACATAGTCTGATGTGTCCATTTTCTTATATTTCCTTTCTCTCTTGCCCTTAAACACTGTCTGTATTACGAGAAGGTATGCTTGAGGCCTTTCTGTCATAACATTATTTATTGCTTCTAGATTGGAACCAGACACTTTATAGCGTCCAGTGTCTCTTTTTTCGAGCAACTGATCTTGTATCTTGGAATTGTTTGATGCAGCTATTGGTTTTAAAAGACCTAAGGATACCAACATTAATAGACATTTTAATTAAGCGTGAAAATGACAAAAAATTTATATCGTATACTGACAAAACGTAAGACGTTTATGTTACTAACAAAGGTATGTCAATTTGTTGGTACCTGGACACTTTTGACAACATTACGCTCCGAGGAACTTGTCTGAATGTTGGATAGTGTTGCATAAACTCCTCTATGCAGCGGTTTAAGTTATGTTTATAAGTCGCACCAATTTTAATGCCGGTACGAAAGTAGCACTCAAACACGAAGACGCGGTGTCTGTGTTCATATCCAGGGGAAGCTGGTAATATTAGTTATTAACACAACCACAATAAGAGTGCTGTAATTTGCTGATTGTTCCGTAAAAATTACTGCTGCTTCTCCGTAGAGAGCATTATGATTTCAACATAGACTCACCAGTCAACTATGACGTCATTCTTGCTCAATCGGAGGGCAGGAAATAACGAATAAAAATGAACACCCTATATAACCTTTAGAGAAAGATAGTTCTTGTGTTTTTTTTTTTTTCCTAGTGAAGCATAAATAGTAAAGGTCGGAGATATTTGTATATAAGTGCTATGTTTCATATCTTTGCAAAATGTTCAACAGGGACGCATACAAACAATGCCGAGCCGTGGGAGCTATGGAACCATTCCCTGGGGAAGCAGATTCAAGACGATAATGAAGGTAAGATACAGTAGGCGCGCTCCATTCATCTCATTTCCTCTTCCCATTCACGCACTGTCTCCGCTCGTTAAACACCACCTCCAGGGTAGATCACATCATCTACTTCTACTCATTCTTCAACTAACTACGAGTACGCTTTTTAAGAAAAGGACAAGTTTTTGAAAACTGAAACCAATAACAACGAAAATCTAAACAAAAATGTTCTTCAGAAAACAAATACAAAATAAGACAAATGTCGTGTGTATGCAGTGTTTAACGCCCCCTTTGACTACATGCACTGATGATAAATATGAAGATGGAGCACCGGTGGAATAAGATAGCGTGGGAAACCGGAGATCCCAAAGGAAACCCATTCCAGCGCCGTCTTGTCCAGCATGAATCTCATTTTGCGGTTACCTGGGATCGAAACCCGGCCGCCTTGGTGAGAGGCAAGCGGTCTAACCACTCAGCCAAGACGCGGCCGAACAAATTTCATACGTTATGTGTTTTAGCGAGATATGCTTTGTGTGTGTGTGTGTGTGTGTGTGTGTGTGTGTGTGTGTGTGTGTGTGTGTGTGTGTGTGTGTGTGTGTGTGTGTGTGTATAACCTCTTTCAAACTAGAACTATGCTACTCTTAACTCGTGGGAGGGGAAGAAGAGAGAACTGTAACGGAAGTTCTTAGACGATGAATGAAATGATGTTCAAATAAGCCCAGGGTTCATAGAGCTTAGAGTTAACGGACATTCATCTTTCAAGATAAGGGGAAATCTCCAACGTTAAGTCCTATCGGACGATGAATGAAATGATGTTCAAATGAGTACATGGTACATAGAGCTTAGAGTTACCAAACATGGATCTTTCAGGATAAGGGAAAATCTCCAACGTTTAGTCCAATCGGACGATGAATGAAATGATGTTCAAATGAGTAAAGGGTTCATAGAGCTTAGAGTTAACAGACATTCATCTTTCAGGATAAGGGGAAATCTCCAACGTTAAGTCCTATCGGACGATGAATGAAATGATGTTCAAATGAGTACAGGGTGCATAGAGCTTAGAGTTACCAAACATGGATCTTTCAGGATAAGGGAAAATCTCCAACGTTAAGTCCAATCGGACGGTGAATGAAATGATGTTCAAATAAGTAAAGGGTTCATAGAGCCTAGAGTTACCAAACATGGATCTTTCAGGATAAGTGAAAACCCCGGGGGAAAACCCTTATTCAAACAATTCACGTGATCGAGATTGGAACTGGCAGCAGTTCACTGGTAGCAATAAACCTGAGGCATACCCACTACCACCATGCTATGAATTCGTGCTGACCAGTTTTGACTGAGGAATTGTTTCGCTCTATTGCCTTGAATATGTTACGGATGTCCGTTATAAAAAACTACGTACCTTTAACTACGGGCCCAGAGAAGTACTCAGGTTTAAATGTTCAACTGCTGTGATTATAACTATCGACCATTCCGAAAGAAGATTGTTCCACCGCCACAGAGTACATATAGGCACATTTCCAGAACTTGGAGAAGTTCAGGAGCGCCTCTGATGTTTCCCATATTTTATGTGTCAATATCTGCAGACGACATTACAATTATAACTGGTAGAAAGATAGAGTCAGACTGAAAAGTTGAATGTCATAGCCGGGTTTTGAACCACGGATCTTCTGGTTGCCGTCCAGCCATTCTAACCATTGAGCTACTATGGCCAACATGACATGATTTTCTCCAACTGATTCGTGTCTTTCCCGGTAAACCACTTAGGAGTTCTCATAAACATATGGGACGACTACCTTAATGGCGACTTACAACATGTAAGCGCTTTAAGGCCCTGGCTTTATAGTTTGCAGAATTTAATGTCATGTCGGCACGTTGGCCATAGAAGCTCAAGGGTTAGAGCGGCTGGACGGCAACCAGAAGATCCGTGGTTCAAAACCCGGCTATGGCATTGAATTTTTCAGTCTATCTTTCCATACTTTAGCCTACACACGACCAGTGTAAAAGAGTTATTAATTTCCATTAATTGTACCTAATACTGGTCCGAATTATAAAGCCTGGGCCTTCAAGTACTTACAGCATAGTAAGTCGCCATTAAGGTGGTTGTCTCATGTGTTTATGAGAACTCCTAGTGGTTTACCGGGAAAAACAAGAGCCAGTTGGGGAATTTAATGTGTTGTTGGCACGTTGGCCATAGTAGCTCAATGGTTAGAGTGGATGGACGGCAACCAGAAGATCCATGATTCAAATCCCGGCTATGGCATTGAATTTTTCAATCTGGCTCTGCCCTTTCATAGTGCGTCCTACACACGGCCAGTGCCAAAGAACAATTAATTTCCATTAATTGTACGTAATGGTGGTCCGAACTATAAAGCCCGGGCCTTAAAGTACTTACAGCATAGTAAATCGCCATTAAGGTAGTTGTCTCATGTGTTTATGAGAACTTCTAAGTGGTTTACCGGGAAAAACACGAGTCAGTTGGAGAATTTAATGTCATGTTGGCCATAGTAGCTCAATGGTTAGAGCGGCTGGACGGCAACCAGAAGATCTGTGGTTCAAAACCCGGCTATGCATTGAATTTTTCAGTCTGACTCTACCTTTCCATACTTTAGCCTACACACGGCTAGTGTGAAAGAACAATTAATTTCCAATCATAACTGGTACTCAACGATTTCATAACTGAACAACACGACTCGAACTGTAACGTATTCAGAAGGTCTCGGTTCGAAACCAGTAGGCCGATCAGTCTACTTTTTTCCGTGGATTCTCTCAGTCACAAGGGTATACGAAATAAATGTTTGATACCACCACCCAAATATCCGCCTTTGGTCTAAAACAAGGGTTAAAAATGTTAATGACGCCTGCTCTGTCATCCACTCGGCACGTAAAGTACCAGAAATACAGTTGCCTAACAATAAGGTCTCTGTGGAAATTAATAAAGTCATGGTACAGAGAGTTAACTAAGCTATCGCATTAGGACGTCGCAAAGCGAAGTAAAACACGAAATAGGGGAAACATGATTTCGTAAACAACGTGGAAGGTAAATGACACTAATTAAAGAGAGCTAACCACGCAAGTTATATAAAAATAGCTTCGTGGTACTATATTATTTATCGGGATTGACGTTCTTAAATACAAAGTTCGCCTAAGTACGTCATGGAAGTTCTTCATGGGAAAGCGTGGTCACAGGAAGTGCTGTCCTTCAGGGATGTAATATGGTTATTAAATAATTTTTCCTTCCGCCGAAACTTAGCCCTTAGGCAGCAGCATCCTGAGGTTTAACACGGTATCCCACAATTAATCAGGCATATAATAGCGATCGGCTGTTGTTTCCACCTGGGCGAACACACCAGCAGGTTGTCCTTCAATGACGTCACACTTTGTTGACAAAACAACCTGTAATTATGCTCCAAATAGCTGTGGCGGCACTTTTTACCATACGGTGAGGTAAACAAAACCACGTCACCTCCTGACCTTTACACTTGTTATTGTGTGAAGCAGCCCACGTAATGGACATTGGATTGATCCTCTGCTGGTTTAAACATGTGTAACTCTTTCAGGAGGAGTTCATGGAGTAACACACCACAGGAGACCCTCCCCCTATTAGTCGGGGACAGTTCTTTGTTTCTTTAGTTAACGTCTTTCAACGTTAGGTCACATCGGAGATGAATGAAATGAATAATATGGCGCAGGGTCCACTGGCCTTACAGTTACCACACACCCATATTCCAGGATAAGGCAAAATCCCGGAAGAAACCTTATCCAAATAACTCATCCTGATCGAGTTTAGAACTTGGGACCTCTTGAACGTGAGACAGACATCGCCCGATATGACAGCGTTGGAGAACGTTCAATTAAAAATTAATTAGAATGAATTGCGGGGAGAAACCAGAGAAACCCCGGTCGGACGCTACTTTGTGCACCAGCTACTTTGTTCCCCTAGACCGCTTTGGTGAAGGGCGAGCTGTCGAAACAGCCAATCATGTAACGATTTATCAAAGCAATAAAATCGTAAAATTTCTAACCGTAAACCTAGAGCTTTCTGAGCCATTGCGACTCTTACATATAGTTAGCAGTTTTGGTCCACATTTTAATACGAAATATCTTATACACTGGTATAGTTTTCTCCACTCACTCTAGTACAAGCCATTGTTATAAAATACTTTTCTACAATTTACTTCATATTAATAAAAGCAAACTGTTTCATTATACCAAGGAAATAAAAGAATAAAGTAGGGCTTAAGTGATAAACTATGCGATGCCTGTGAAAGTGATTTTCCACTGTTTAACCAAGGCATACAAAAATGAATAACGACCTTTGCATTTGAGAAAAGTAGAGTATCGGAAAATTCAAACAAATGACAAGAAATATCGTGGAAATTTAGTACTACACAAGAATATTATGACCTAACAAGGGTGTTTTAACAAGATCTAAATGTTGGTGGAGAAAAAAGTATTCGGTTGTTTAAAACACGAGGTTCAATACAAATGATAACAAACAAGACTTGAAGCACCTTGCAGTTTACCAGAAACATAGCACAGATGCATCTATCTACCGAGGAGCATTTCAGGAAATCCGAAACATGCATCCTAATCATAAATGTATATATACTGATGGTTCTAAAGCGGAAAACGTTAGCGGATGCGCTGTAATTGCTCCAGATATAAAGATTCAACTAAAACTTCCAAACCACTATTCCATTTTCTCCTGTGAACTCCATGCCATCAAGGAAGCTCTAATTTACATTTCCGATTCTAGTGAGGATAACTTTATTATAGTTACCGATTCAATAAGCTCCCTTCAAAGTATTATACAAGGGCTGTTCTATAAAGAATCATCATAATTTTTTTTACCGTCATAATTTTTCGCCCTAAAATTCAACCTTATTATATTCTGTTAGCTTAATGTGAAACAAACACACCGTAGTAGTTTCATTGTTGGTACTTCTGGTTCCCGCCTGTGAGAACCAGGTAAGTTCAGACATGTCCAGTATCGCCTACCGCTGTAATGGAGGTAACATGAGTTAAAGTTGCTGATAGAGGAAGATCCGGAGTTTCTATCAAACGTAATCACTGCTGATGAAACTTGGCTACATCATTTTGATCCTGAGAGCAAACAGCAAAGCTCAGTGTGGAAATATCCTTCATCACCAACCCCCCCGAAAAAAGCAAAAGTGGTTGCTTCTGCTGGGAAAGTTATGGTCATCTCATTCTTTGATATTCATGGAATGGTTTATCAGCATGTTGTACCTGCACACACATCAGTAACTGAACAATACTACAGGGATGTCCTGAAAACATTGCAAGTCCATATCAGGCGCAAAAGACCACATTCCCGTGAGGCAGGCTGGATACTGTACCATGATAATGCGCGGCCGCATTGCCAATGTTATTGCTGAACATCTTGCAAAAATCAACGTGAAGTGTATCCCTCACCCTCCCTTTAGTCCGGATTTAGCTCTATGTGACATTTTTCTATTCCCTAACTTAAAGAAACGCCTTCGTGGGAGGCATTATCCATCATTAGAAGCAGTGGTGAAGGCTGCAGAGGCAATTTTGAAGGATCACTCAAAATTGGTTTCCAGCATGTCTTTGAAGACTGGCAGAAACGATGGGACAAGTAAATCGCATTCAGGGGAGACTATTTTGAGAAGGACCATCAAAATTATGAGGATGAGTAAAGGTACGTTGTCAAAAAAAATTGTGATCATTCATTATTGAACAGCCCTCGTACATCGTTCAACAGATCTGCAGTTACTACAGGATATCCATAGCCTGTACCTCTCGGCCCTCAATGAAAAGAAGCAGATCATCTTTATGTGGATTCCTTCACACTGTGGTATCAAAGACAACGAAGATGCAGACAAAACCTCCAAAGAAGCTAGTCAGCATACAGAAATGGAAGCACAATACAAGATACCATACCAAGATGCCATAAACCACCTCAGCAGGCAATGGAAACAAACCTGGAACCAGACGCCACCAGAAAAATTGTACATGGTACGAAATGGTGACACTAGTTGTTCACCCGTACTCTCTCAATAGGAAAGATGAAGTGATCATCTCACGTCTCCGAATTGGTCACACTGGATTAACCCACTCACATATCCTCGCGAAAACCAATCCACCTCACTGTGAAGTCTGCAACACGCAGCTCACCGTTAAACATCTCTTTACAGAATGCAAACAATATGCTAAACAACGACGGATTTATGAGATCGCTGGAAACTTATCTACTATACTCAACAAACCATAAAATTTCAAGTGAGTACTGCTCTTCCTCAAAAGTACAAGAATGTATATGAAAATCTAGTGTTTATACTATTAACATGTAAATATATAGATAATAATTTACAATTGTTAGTTTTATATTATCGTATGTACATATATAGTTTCATTGACACTGTTTTGAATTGTAATTGTAACATAATATTGTATCTCTTCAGTGTTCTATGTACTCTTACTGCATTTCATATATTAGCATATTTTATCACGTAGTCGCGAGATGACCTTGATGTTAAAGCGACTTTAAATAAATTAAATTAAAAAAAAATACTTGAAGGATAAGCGACCCTTCACAGGTGTCCCAATAAGACCAAAACACGTTTGACAAAGTACCAAAAGTGATAGTACAGTTGGTAGTGCTTTCATAAAATGTCAAATACAACTACAGACAACATTCACTTGTTTCATTTATGCAAACGATTTCGTGTTCTGAGACACTCTCTGAAGGTGAAGGAATGAATAAAGCCTAAAAGTGTCACGTAGAGGCATACGCCTCTTGCAAGACGAGAAGCTCTTTGTAACAGTTGCTTCGATTTATATTTAAAAAGGGTTTGAAACACTTATAAATTTATAAAAGAAAAACAAACAAAATTGTGTAAAAGTATACGTAATTTTGTGATTGGCCGTAGTAATAATTGTATTACGTAATGTAGTGACGTAGTAGTAAATCGGCCAATCATATACAAGTAATATATGGGTAGCGATAGTAACGAAGGATTAAATAATCTTGGTGTAGAAACCGAAAGAAAATTGCTCTTTCTTTCTGGAACGGCAAAGAGATCGGATGCTTTTTAAATTGCTCGAAAATATTTAAGTGTAAGTTCAATTTGAAGGATTAGATTGATTCCGATCACAGTATAAAGTTTTGTGATAAGAATTGTAAAGGATTTGGTGTTAAAAGAAATAAACAAAAGACTGACTTCTTATAGAAATTCAAATTAAAAATCTTAATGATTTCTTCACTCGTTACCATCCTTGTAACTTAGAGTTTTCATTGCTCGTAAGTAAGAATATAACAGAAGAATATTAAAAGCTAGCCGAGACATAATTAAGGATTTCCTTGATAACTTCGGGGAACATCTTCTTCATCAAGTCATAATATTTTGGATGAAGGTAAGATCCACGAAGTAAGACCAACGAAGGGAAACGAGATACCAGCACGAATCTTGCTATAAATGTTGCCACAACTTTGGGGCATCGAAACCCACAACAACGGAGGAATATCTTTTATAAGATTCATAAGAACACACCGCGTATTTACACTAAAATCCCCGTATCGAACTTCTAGGTGCAATGCACCTTCTCTACGTGGTCGAGAAAGTAAAACTGTTTTATTTTATACAGGGGGCCACAAAACGTGCTTTTAGGTAAGTAGTAGAGAAGATAAAAAGAGGGAAGACTCATAAAGGCTGGTTTTACCTTGGACAGCCTTAAATCACTAAATACACTAAATACTTTTAGTGGAAATTTGCCAACAACGAACTGGGATTTATGAAGTTCACCGGTTCTAAGTGTTGATTAGCTCTGAATATTCATGTAAACGCACGACAACCGAGTTCAACAGACCCATTTCTTGGTGACGGGATGCCTTCCTTCAAACATTTAAATACAATGCGGTCAAGATCTGCCTCCGAGCTACAATCACTTCTTTGCATAATGACCCTGAAGTTTTTTAGCACCCACCTTAAAACTCTCGGAATATGGTACGGTTTAATAACCGTCAAAGAATAGCTCGAGGCCTCTGTCAATGAGACAGTAAATGTTCACTTCTATATGAATCGAGCGGTTTGTGTACCGGTGACCGACCGATCTGTCCAAAGCTTATTTCGCGGGTTTACTTGGTAATTTCGCTATCACTTTAACCCAACTCTTTCTGGATCATAAGTGTCAGCGAAGTGTGACTGTGCAGTAGAATTTGTTCTGTTCTCGGGGCTAAGATCGCCGCTGCTGGTACTTCTGACGTTATCACAAGAAGAGTCTGTTTAGTTGACTCGTGTGCACGTCGGCCGCTGCCTTTGACGAACCCTTATAATCGTTTTACAACACAGGCCCTCCTTGTTGCAGATCTTTCTGCAAGGTTGCCACCTTTTGCGACACGTCATGGGTATTGTACGAGGTTTCGTCTAAATAAATTATCTTATATCCATTACTGCGAAACTTACTTAGAGAAACGTTTCCTTTTGTTTTCACACTTGATCGGCGTCTTTGGTATTTCTTTCGTCACAATATTTCTTACTGTATTTCTGTGAATACCCAGAATTTATCATCAGGTTCATTACATGGACCCTTACCAAGATTATTTGTCAGCGCACACACCACACACACATGTGTGTGTGTGTGTGTGTGTGTGTGTGTGTGTGTGTGTGTGTGTGTGTGTGTGTGTTCAAAACAAGCGCTTGAATTTGCTTAGAAACAGTTCCCGTTATAACTCTTTTTTTAAGGCTTCTACAGTAATATAACTCACCCAGTTATTCACTCTGTTGTCATCACTTTGATTATTTTCACTTGACTGAAAGTTATCTTCTATTTCATTTGCATTTACCACTGCATTTCCCTCCCACGGTCTCCACACCGTGACACACAACGAATTTCTGCACGTAATGAAACAGATCAACTGGAAGTTGGAACTTTGGCAACTGAGACTCCACGTGGAGTAAACATGCGGCTGTCAGGGTTGCTATTGGTCCTCACCGACAGTGTTCCATTTCTGAAGTGTGCAGATAGATCTATGACGGTCATTAGTGGGCGGGAGGGTAGTTTTCTATGAGGGGCCAACTGCACTCGCGTTCACTAGACAGACTTTGCGCAGGGCCATGATTATGGCTGACAGTGTAATTCCGGATCTACATACCTACCTACCTAAAGTCTGTCTACCCAACGCAAGTGCACGGCGGCCGCTTTCTTTGACAAACCCTCATAATCGTTTTACAACATGGACCCTCCTCCTGACGGTCCTTTCTACAATGTTGCAACATTTTAACATCACCGTCTTGCACCTAATGAAACAGAACAACTGGAAGTTGGAAATTTGGCAACTGAGACTCCACGCGGAGTAGACATGCAACTGTCATTTTCAACAAATGGGGGCTGCTATTGGTCCCCAACGTCAGTGTTCCATTTCTGAAGTGTGGAGATAGATTTATGACGGTCATTAGTGGGCGGGGAGGTCCCGTCCTTTGAGGTCCCTTTGACTGGGAACTGCACACACGTTGGCTAAACAGACTTTACCTCTACTTCAATGGGACCGGACGGTAGCATATAAGGCTCGCATGCCAGGCGCCATGAGTTCGATTTCCAATGAGTCAGCCAATCTGATCATGATTATTTTCTAATACCCCAGGGTTAGATGTTCTAGTGGCTCCACTTCTGCTTTCCATATGAACAGTTAACAATAAAAATTATTTTAATACTTAATTTAATATGTGGCGTGTTTCAAATGCGAAGAGTTCTCGCCTGTAGCCAATCAGATGCATTAGAGCCTTCAACATTGCCACCTCATAATCCCCACTCTTTTTATGTTTCCCTCTCTCTCTCCACCACTTGCGACTGTTCTTGGTGCTAGACGTAAGGAGACGCAAACTGAATTTTCCAAAGTTCTACAATAATGAAGTTGTTGAAATCACAATTGCGACATGGATATTGGTATATTACGCAAATGTTTTAAATATTTACTTTAAAGTTGATTATAGTTTATGAATTACTTATTTCTCTAATCCAACGTAAATACCAGAGGTGCATCCGTATGGCTGTGAATGTCACTTACGTTAAGAGATAATTCGTCATTCTCAAAGTTGTCTTCTTGTAGTTTATCTGATGTCTCACGCAGTTTTCCCAATCTTGTTGTGTTCCTTGTCAATTTCTTCGTGAATAAGCCATTCAATGTCAGCCAGTTTGAAAATATTATTTCTCTTTGCAACATAATTTGAGCCCACACTAACTCTATTGGATTGTTCAAGCAGTAGTAAGGGAGGTGGATCGTGCCTCATTCATCCAACTGATACACTTTTTCATGAAAGAGTAACTGAATATGCTGCTTTGAACTCTAGAGTAAATAGAGATTACGAACCATTCATATACAAAGATACAATGTGACCAGGCATGTTCTGCCAGACTAGCAAGAAATGTATCGCTTCCTCTCATCGAATTTAACAAACAATTTGGCTTATTCGAAGTATATATTTCTTTTAATGAGTAATTTCAAATATACGTTCAGGCGTACATGCCAACCAATAATGATATTCATTACAGTGCTTACGTCGTAATGCATTGTTATAATATAATGGTATCTACTTTATTTGTATTAGGAAAACTATTTGAGCTAAATATATGGGGTCTTTACGGTTATGTTAAATACATTACTCTCTCCTTCCACATGAATCAGTTTTTGCAAAATCTGAATTTTTGTCTTAGCGCGAATAGTATTTATTAGATTGATTAGTTTGGCACTCGTCACACAGCACTTAGGGGGAATGCAATACGACAACACCGCAGGACTCCGATTGGTTGCTCATCTAGTAGCGCTCAAGGACAAACATCATCCCAATTGAAACACAATAATTCTATAGCACCACTCAGAGAAATAAAAATTCGTTTTCTTGCAGGACAAGTGAAGTAGTACATCCAAATATCGGAAACAATGGAAGGAAAATTTTAAGGGTTGTTTCTGTTTAGGCTTGAGCAGGCGAAAGCAGACAGGTAGAAAAGGATGGTCAATAACCTTAAAAGGGGAAGTAATTTGCAGATAACTGGGAAACCTTGAGACCCTTCAATGATCTTCGAGAGGCACTGTTGGTCAGGGCATCAACGGATGCAGTGGTGTTTAAGTAGTCAGCAGGTGATGAGATGCACATAACGTACAAAATTAATCTTAACCACAACGCGAGTATGTGCAAAGTTCCATACACGAATGGAAGGTGTTAACAAATAAAGAGGGAGAAAAATGGATCACTCGCGTTGTATACCACATCCGAGAGCAAGATACATGTAACCCTGAGCTACGAACGAACTCTTCCTAAAAAGTTTCTTGCGAGCAAACTCACGCATATCCGGTCCAAACAAGGCGGCAGAGTTAAATATGAGGCGGCGTATATGTTCTAGACCAGCCACAGCCAACTCACTTGCCGCCATGCATGTGCTGGACTACAAGCACCGTGTTGCCTTAGTCCGTGCTTCGCAAGGTTTGTCTTCCGTAGCAGTGGCGGTCCGTACTTCAGTGTCAGTTTCATATGGAAGGGCACTCATTAAAGCGAAGGGTACCCACGCCGACACATTATTTCAATCCCGAATGGGAAACTGAGTACTTCATGAATGTAGCGGTGGCGCTATTTGTTTAATTTGCCAGAAAAAAAATGCAAGTGCTGAAACGATTCATCTTCAGAGGCATTTTAATACATTGTATGCTAATGATTATTCGGCCCTAAAAAAAAAAAAAAAAAAAAAAAGAACGCACTGCAGAGATACAAAAGCTCAGAGAAACGATCACATCGCCGGAAGAGGAACAGGAAGAGGGGGATGGAGGAACGACAGAAACCTAAGTTTATGTGAGTTACCAAATAGTACCTACTAGATATTGCCAGATCTTCTAGTAGTTTTCCTGATGGTCCACTTATTAAACGATGTATGTAAAGTAAGTAAATTCACCCGTCAGTGTTCACCAGTTCGAGAAAGTCAGTCTGTCACCTCATACTATTTCACGCAAAATTCAAGATCTGGCGGACAATATTTACGCGCAGCTTATTAAAAGAGCAAGAGAATTCGTTGCATTCTCTATTGCCATTGATGAGAGCACTGACTTATCAAGTATGGCTCAATTATGTATTTTTATTCGTGGAGTAAGTGAACATTTGGAAGTTGTGGAAGAAATGCTAGATCTGGTGCCAATAAAAGGCACAAACACAATAATCACCTTGAGATGTGACACTAAGTTAGCTGACAGTTACAGAAACAGAGGAAGTTTGCAAGATTTCAACAGGAGATTTCCTAAATCACGATTCCATCGATTACACAGGCGTGCGGCATCTATTGTAATGTTTGTTTCGACTTATGTATGTGAATCCTTATTTTCAGCTATGAAACGCATTAAAACCCCTCAAAGAGCCAACATCAATGATCATAACTTGAAGTATGCATTAAGGGTCCAGAGTTGTGTTTCACTGTCTCCAAATGTGGGAATATTGTGAAAACTAAAAGATGTCAGAAGACAAGAGAGTCTACCGAAAACTGGATGTATCAAATTCTTAATTAAAGCTGTATATTCGTTTAATATAAAGTATTCTGTGTAATAGTATCACTATACAGTAAACATTATTTTGTATTTTTCAATTGTCTCAGGATCAGAATTGTGCTTATTTCCACAAAGTACTGTTTCGATCCTATAATTAAAAATATTGCTTTTATATGCCATCATTTGATTGTATAGGATTGAAGGCTATAATAATCTTACTGGTATTAGGTTGTTTTATATATAATTTAATAACAAGTACCACAGAGATATTAAACGACGTATTATACAGCTTCTGGATTGTTCCTTCACTACTAACATGTCCTTAATTATTTAATGGTAACGTAAGTACAGATTACGTAAAGGCACTGCGCGAAGTAGTAACTGGCATATCTCCCTAGCAACGACCAGGCACGCCGGCACCGTGCGAACTGTGTAGGCACACCGTGCATGGCAGTTGGCGGAGCCTGTTTTAGACGCTCTCGGGCTTCGAGTCAGGTAAGAAGATAGCTAGCAATTATTAGGTTCTTATTTCTCTCAGCGGCTGAGTATTTACAGTTTCTCCAGAATCAATTACATAATCTAATTTAATTGATGATACACGATGGTGCGACAGCTCATTTCATGGTAAGTAATTCTTTGAATGATGTATCTCCACATTAGCGAAATAGGATGCACTGGAGAGCTGCCTGATCTTCTGATTTGAGTTTTATACATTTCTTCGTCTGTGGGCATTAGAAGTACCTGGTTTGTGTGACGTCTGTACTCCATATTGGTACTGCTTGAATGTATATACACTTGATTTGACCAATTACAAAACATTACAAGAATTTATAACAGAGTACGTAATAATGTGGAAGTCACTTAGGCAGTTTTTATATCCTTGAATTTTGTGTTGTAACTTAGTAATAATTGATATTAAGACTCATGTTCACTGTGTTTGAAAGGCGTGACACCCAAGAGGATGCATCATATGGGTTCAAATCAGGATGATGCAAGTTTTTAAACAGCTTTAGGGCTGTGAGACTTGTTAATTTTAGCTAAAATTAGACAGGCATCATGGCGTCACGTGTTTTTGCGTACAGGAAAAACAAAATGAGCCTACCCTAATTAATTGCGCGTGCACTAATTAGCCGTCTGCAGACTGGTTAAAACATTACTCGACAAAATGAGCTTCATGCTACATGCTTCAACTTCAGCGGTCTAACTGCTTTTATCCTTCACTACATATATCTACTTGGTTACAACGTCTTACATAAAGCTTTTCCTGCCTCTGCCACGTACCCAGTAACGCCTCGCATTAGGAAAGTCCCTGGTTCGATTTCCTCCACTCAACATTCCCTTCTCATCCATTTCACAATTGTAGGACCCGGCAACACCCCGGATGATGACCGAAGTGAAGATTCAGTAAGAAGAGATGCCTTAGGCTATGGGAATCCAATGCAGCAGCAGTAACATTGTGATTAGGCGATATTTATGTGCTGGTAAGGTTTCTTCTCTGGGACTGTCTATTCAGGGTCCGTTTCCCCTTAGGACCCACCATTCAGGGCTAGAGACTCTTGTACCTACAATACGTATGTATGTCCTTGCAGAGCCTGGTCACCCATCAGATCTCTCCCTTCATCCCTCCCTCAAGGACATAGCACGGTCTACATGTGGTGCTCTGTCCTCTTGGAACCACTTCGTAGAATACCTTAACCTTTTAAACACTAGCTTTCAACTAAACGTTCAAAGTAATACTCAACCGGAAGTATTATTTTGACATTTCCTGAATTCCAAAAAGCATTTCATCAAAACTTCTCAGAAATTGCTGAACTTCAACATAAATTCAGCAACTTAAAGCGCAAATGTCTTTCCCAATGTGTGATACATGTGATGCTGTCTCCAATATCCCAGTCTTCTATGGATCTGCTGCCGGCTGCTGCAGTGGTGAATACAGGGTATTATGTAAGTGAGTGTGACTACACGCATCAGTTAAGTTGACTGATGTAGACTAATAAACAAACTATTTGATGTAAGTTGTCAACTGTTTGAGGATGTAGAATTAAAATGTTTCTAAATCTTAGTACTAGAAACTGTAACTATTGATCTATTATATCTGTATTGTGACTTTGTGGTTCGTAAAATTAAAAGTCCAATTTGCAGAAACTCAAAATGTCCTTTATTTTCCCTAGAAATACGGTTTGTACACCTCTTACAGTAGCAGAATTACGTAACATACAGAAATACGATCTTCAAGGTCGTTGACCAAAAAAGCGTTCACTTTCAAAACACAGCTGCACGCGCAGAATTGTCAAGTTCCGATTACGGCTCACACAACTGGCGAGTCACGGCTTCTTTATATACCTCTACTCATATTTATAGAAATTAATTGAATATTCTGTAACAAACATCCAGTCAGCTGTCTCTTTCTTCATCTGTTTCGGCAGGCTTTTATCTCTGCGTGGCACTATGTGTCTCTTTGTGCACGCCCGCCGCACTAGTCGCAACAATGCGATCGGCGACAGTAAAAATAACTTTATGGTTTAATCTTTTAAGAGCTGGCCGCTATATCATGGCTTGACATTCCGTTCTCTTTACATGGGTCGGAAATTAAAGAAACAGCTTCACATTTGACAAAAGGATATCTGAAACAACAAATAGCTCGAAAATGGTTAACTCCGTGAAAAACTTTGAATATCAAGTTGTGTTTTAACGAGATAAAAATTTTGTGAAGTAAGATTTTGTTTGTGTCTTACAGTTTATCAGGTATACAAAATCTCCAGAACTAATAGTACTTTTGAGGTTACTCTTAGAAAAAATGAGGTGTCATTAAAATAATTTACACTTAAGGAACTTAAATGAAAATTTACGATTTTTTTTCTTCTAAAAAAGGAATTGTGTAGGGGACTTTACTGAAGTAGTTTACCTCACAACTTAAATACCACGTTTGGCACTTAAAAGACGTTCCGTTTGTAAACACTTTCGTTCTCTATCTCTCGCAAATAAACACACGAATCTTTATCTAAAAGTGTTACTTTTAAATAAAAAGGGTCTCAAACCATACATTTCCGTTGAACTCTGGATGTCCAATTTTTATGTCCCCTTTTTGCCGTACCATGTAATAGAATTTACAGCAGCCCCTTTCTTGCTAAGTTTTAACTCGGCCGTTAACTCTGATTCTAGTAGGGTGAAAGTTACATATTTGGTGTCAGAAGTGGGATGCCAGTTGCTCGCATGCTGAGGGCAGTTATATCAGCCAACATATATCGTAACGGTGGGAGTGTTACATTCTGATGTTTCATAAGCCTCTGCAGCAGAGTTTCCAACCAATTTATGCGTACAACCGACTTACGCATTATTTAGATTATGAGTAAAGAATATAGCTCCAAAGTTTCGTGAAACCAGAGGGGAAAAAGCTCAAATGTGTTGAAATATTTCAGAAAATAAACTGCTGTAGAAACGCTTACGCTGCTACATAAAATAGGCAGAAGCCCTGTACTCCACCGAAAATACATGATTTGAGCCGCCCCAAGTCCTAAAAAGGTCTGTGTTGAATTTTGAACAGCGTAACTTGAAAAAGGAAAGTTCTGCTAAATATAAACTTTAGTTCAACATCTTCCAAGGATGCGACAAAAAGATTTTCAGGGAAATCCTCCTTCTCACACAACCCCCTATATAGAACAAGAAGCATTTCGATATATTTTTTTCTTCTGTTTTTAACAGCTCAATCGTTTTCTATGTTTTCATGAATATATAACTTCGTTTTCCAGGAACAGAATATGAGGTTCTATAGTTTCTTGATGACCAAGGGACGGATCTTTAGGTAAATACATATTTGGAAATTAAATGTTCTTTCACACTAGCTGTGTGTAGGACGCATTATGAAAGGGTAGAGTCAGACTGAAATTTTTGAAATTTTCAAATTTTCAGCCTGGCTCTACCCTTTCATAGTGCGTCCTACACACGGCTACTGTGAAAGAACAATTAATTTCCATTAATTGTACCTAATAGTGGTCCGAACTATAAAGCCCGGGCCTTAAAGTACTTACAGTATAGTAAGTCGCCATTAAGGTAGTTGTCTCGTGTGTTTATGAGAACTCCTAGTGGTTTACCGGGAAAAACACGAGTCAGAGTAATTAATGTCATGTTCGCACGTTGGCCATAGCAGCTCAATGGTTTAGAGCGACTGGATGGAAATCAGAAGATGCGTGGAAGATTGAAATTTACAGTCTGGCTCTACTATTTCATAGTGCGTCCTACACACGGCTAGTGTGAAAGGACAATTAATTTCTATTAATTGTACCTAATAGTGGTCCAAACTATAAACCCCGGAGCTTAAAGTACTTACAGCACAGTAAGTCGCCATTAAGGTAGTTGTCTTATGTGTTTATGAGAACTTCTAAGTGGTTTCCTGGGAAAAATACGAGTCACTTAGAGAATTTAATGTCATGTTAGCATGTAGGCCATAGTAGCTCAATGGTTTAGAGCTGCTGGACGGAAACCAGAAGTTCCCTGGTTCAAATCCCGGCTATGGCATTGAAATTTTCAGTCTCGCTCTGCCCTTTCAAATACATATTTTTTATGAAATTAAATACTTTGCACAATTGAGCTATTAGTATATATTTTCTGAATTTTATATATGTTATTCATTTATAATAATTAACACACTTACAGCAAACCAAACAACTACACGACAATTAATTCACGAAATATTAAAATGTACCTGTCAAATTATATTTGTTTTTAGAGATACGCCTTTCTAAAGGTTTCCAGTGAGTCCCTTGTGTTTACAAATACGGCAAGCAAAACCTGAAAGTGCCGCTGTATCTATTTTTAGAGGGTTTTTCTGCTGGAGGATCCAGCTTCACAACCGACAGCTTCCTTTTTTAGCTTTCCTGAAGTAGCAGGTGTCATATTCTGTGAACACCTAACACCCGGCGAGGCTCAGGTTTCTATCTCGACTTTGATATTCTTCTGTTTCATTCCCATACATTCCTCCGTGTGCTTGCAGGCAGCGGAACCGGGTGCGATTCCAGGCTTGTGGTTAAAATTTTACAACAGTGTGGTAATGTTCGTCGCCGCATTTTATTTCCCTTTTTTGTCGTCACTTAGAAAGAGAAAGGTCATCAAAAGGTGCCTTTGCAAACTCTTCGCTCTGACCTTCACTGTTTGGCAGAAGAGTTTTCTATATATTAGCCCAGGCATTGTATTCCATATAGAGGTTACTCTGGAAATGCACGTTTGGAGAACACCTGAATACAAAGCAGCATTCTTAGACAATTACATATATATATATATATATATATATATATAGGATGTCTCTAAAGTCACTATCCATTTCAATGAAAACGCAACTTTTTAGATACTGGTATCTTAGTGCAAGATGTTTAGCACAGAAGAACGGGTTGCCATTGTTTGTGCATGGGTACGCGGATTGTCATCTGAAGACGCCAGAGTGGAATTTAGCCTTAAATTCCACAAACCAGCCCCATCAAGGGCACACATTCGTCAGCTTGTGAACAAATTTAAGCGTACCAACAGTGTGTGTGTGATGAGACACGTCCTGGACGGCCACACGTCTTGGCAGAAACAGTGCAGCAGGTTCAAATTGTCAGTGATAGGAATCCGAAGGCATCAATTCGACACCTCAGTAGGCAATTGAACGACCCACGGTGTGGAAAATTCTACGTTTCACTCTACGAAAACGTCGAAAACGTATCACATCCAAGTTCTGCACCATCTTGAAGACGAGGATTTCGCGTGTCGTCGGCCAATGTGTTATGATCTCCTGGAATATATAGAGAATGAGAGTTTAATGGACAACATGTTATTCTCCGATGAAGCCACTTTCCATGTTTGTGGGAAAGTGCACAGACACAACAGCCGAATAAGGTCAATAAAAGGCAACATTTACCTCAACATGTTAGACCTGTTCCTTGAACCGCAGCTTCAAGAGGGTGGCATACTGGATACAGTTGTGTTTCAGCAAGATGGTGCGCCTCCACATTTTGCAAACATCGTCCGTGATTACCTTCCAGGGAGATGGATAGGCGAAGGTTCACCTCGACTGTGGGCTTCCCGTTTACCGGACCTTACTCCTTTAGACTTTTTTGCATGGGGGTACATCAAATCTAAAGTGTACCCTAGCAAAGTGAATGGTTTGCCTGAGTTACGGAATCGTATCAGGGAAGCAGCAAGTCGAATTACGGTTGACATGTTACGGTCTACATTTCGTTCCACTACTGAAAGTAGAAGAGCACTAGAATATGCCTAACACTTCAACATAATATTGATTTTTCAATCACTGTCTTCTTCCTTCAATGAAATGGATAGTGACTTTAGAGACACCCTGTATATATAATAGCTAAATGTTTAACTTAAAAGTTACAAACTACCTAACTGACAAATGAGTACAGAGGTCGCTCGGTTTAGAGAGGACAGAGAAGGCAGGAATATAGTACAGTACAGTCTGACCATCAGTACAGCGTACGTAACACGACGTATAGTTTTGTACTTGCCAAATCGATATTCCATGTCTTTAAGTATTCTCCAGAATGTGTCCTTCCACCTACAAAAATGATCTTTTCATAAGTTTACGTACTGTAGGAATTTCTCTTCTGTGTTCGTAAAACTCGAGAAAAGTTCTGTAGACAACACGTTTTCAAACTCATCGAGTTCGAACTTTTTGCATGTGGTCGATGTTGAAAGTTTTTCTCCCGTACACTTTGAATTTTGAATCTCTTTCACTATATTATGCACAGTTCGTTGTTGTAGCATTATTTAACGTAATAATTAGACCTTTACTTTTATCTCCTTAACAAAACTGTAACACATTAAATATTCATTTTCTACTTTGTGAACATATGGCGTTGTTTACATTCTGACTATAGCAGGATTCCTCCGTTGTTGTGGGTTTCGATGCCCCAAAGTCGTGGCAACATATATAGCTAGATTCGTGCTAGTATCTCGTTTCCCGTCGTTGGTCTTACTTCCTCAATGTTACCTTCGTCCAAAATATTATGACTTGAAGGAGATGTTCCCCGAAGTTATCAGGAAAATCCTTAATTATGCCTCGGTTGGCTTTTAATATTCTTCTGTTATATTCTTACTTACTAGCAATGAAAACTCTAAGTTGGTAACGAATGAAGAAATAATTAAGATTGTTTAATTTGAATTTATATAAGAAATCAATCTTTTGTTTATTTGTTTGAACACCAAATCCTTCATAATTCTTATCACAAAACTTTATACTGTGATCGGAATCAATCTAACACTTCAAAATGAACTAACACTTAAATATTTTCGAGCAATTTAAAAAGCATCCGATCTCTTCGGCGTTCCAGAAAGAAAGACGAATTTTCTTTCGGTTTCTACACCAAGATCCTTCTTTACTATCGCTACCTATATATATTTAATAATATTTATCTTATATATTATATATAAGATAAATATTATTAAATTGTAAATGTGTAAGAATTTGTATAGTTTAATAAATTTATTCATTCATTCATACATTTCGACTTGATTCGAACCCGTCCTCTGCAAGAGCCTTAACTACTGTGATGTCGAACGGTACAGGGAATGGTGACGTAATGCCCCCAGCTTCCACTGTCGGCCGTCTGAATTTATTATTTAGACAGGTTGTGGTCAATATATTTACAACTTAAATAAAAATGATACCTTGAATTGTGCTAGAATATGCTCAGAAGTGCTGTCTTGGTGGAATTTACATAACAGTAAACACGTCTCATGTGTAATGTTCCTGTCACCAACGTGTGGTGGCACCCAATGAAATGTTCAGTATTTTAGAAAGTGATCTTAAGGTAATTCGGCCTCAACTGAAGATTTGTTGAGACGAAAGCAGAATTTCAAAGCCGCATATTGTTCCTCACCTGCTACCTCCATTGCAGCGGTAGGCGATATTGAACATGTCTGAACTTTTCTGGTTCTCACAGGCGGAAACCAGGAGTACCAACAATGAAACTACTATGGCGTGTTTGTTTCACATTCAGCTAACAGAATATCAAAAGATTGAATTTTAGTGCGAAAAATTATTACCGTAAAAAATTATGATATTTCTTTATTGTGTAGCCCTTGTGTTTTATTTCTCATAAAAATATCTTAAATATACTTTAATTAATCAATGATTGGGGGCCTCTTTTTTAAATCTTCAGGTCACGCGCGCGCACGCGCGCACACACACACAGAGACACACGGACTACATACACATACACAGTGTCTCTTCTAATATATATTCCTTATTGGGGGTATCTCAAAACAGAGATTTCCAGTGGGCATTTCTGGGTGAAATGTAGCACGAGTATACAAAGCAACGGTGCTGAATTTTTGTTTCTAAAATGCTAACAATCAAATGTGCAAAATCAATATGCGAAAGGAAAGTAGCATGTTTGAAAGGATGTCTTTGTCCAGGAAAGAGACTTCCTTTCTTTGGAATAGTCCTGGCTGGAGATTATGGCGTTGTTTCCGTTCGTTGACCTTGGTCAAGTCTATTCTTTCTGAAACAACTGCCGAATGTTGTTTGTTACTGTCAGTAGGGAGCGATGGTGCCAACTGCATTCGACCACACCAGTCGAACAATGTAGCAACTCGCCTCCAAAACCAGTGGCCAATTCATTCTACCACTTATTGGAAAGTAATACAAAAACTGGTGATCGTGTGCACTCATCTGTAACTTTTAACAAATCTAGATACATATAAAAACAAAGCCAAGTTTTTGGACTGTAAGTTTGCTATGTCAGTCATATTGCTATTTATAGTAAGTCCCTTAACACCAGCATACAGTTACTCCAAAAAGTATTCGTCTAATGGATGAGTTTATGTTTAAGGACGTATGGATAGTGGAAAATCATCAGAATAGAGTACAGCAGGGTGACTGTCTTATTTATTGATTAGTGAAAAAGATAATACAATAAAGAAACATACAGTATATATTCATATAAATATAGTTAAACATTCAAAAGTAAGGATATGCAATATAGGATGCAAAATAAGTATTCGTGTGCATACCGAAAATGGTGTAGAATGTTACGGTTAGTACTTAGTAGGCCCTCCATTCCTCTTTATAATCTCTTGTATTCTCCTTGGCAAAATTTCAGCAAAGATTGTGTTGTTTACACTGTAATTTTGGGCCATTCCTCTAGTAGAGCGTTCTTTAGATTATTTATATTAGATATCTGATGATTCCTAATATTTTTGTCCTGTATACTCCACAAATTCTCTATTGGGTTCATGTCTGGGGATTGCGGTGGTGTAGACATCCATCGTGGAGTATTATACAACAACCATAGCCTTGCATCTAGAGCTGTGTGTTTTGGTTCATTATCTTGTGTGAAAATATATTCCTCAGAAACACCCATATTATTTATACTTCTGGACGGATGTGTTTTTAGGATGTTTATATAAAGCTTGTGGTTCATAATTCCATCAATAAAACACAAATCCCTCACACCATTTGCACTCGTGTAGCAAATACTGATGTATGGTATTCTACGGGCTGTTCAGCCTCCATACTCAGCTTCATAAAGCACGTTTCTTATAGTTTGTGCTGAAACGGACTTTCCTGTGTGTGTTAGAACTACAATAGCAAGTTTTGGAGCACCTAGTTTAGGATTTTTCTTGGCTTCTCTAAGTAACTGTCGTTTCTCCATTTTCGACAGAACTGCAGCACGACCGCTTCTTGATTGATTTTCCTAAAGTTTTGTTCTGATCAAATCTATGTATAATAGTCTTCACTATACTGGTAGGTCTTCCAATGATTTCTGCAATCTTTTTAAATAGACTTTCCCTTTTTAAATAACCTGACGCAAATTTCTCTCTGTTCTTTAGTAGTTTCACGGCGTTTTCAACCCATATTACTTAAGTAGCAGTCAACGGCTTTGAAAACAGAGATGGATCTGTCAGGATAAAACACAACTGCGTAAGAAAAGGGAAGGGGTGTGTGTCAGCGAGGCACCATACCTGGGATCTTGTTTACTAGACAAATACTTGTTTGACATCAAATGGGACATGATTTTAAATAACGTAGAACGGTTCAGTAATTAAGCAATACATGAACCCAAATTGTATATTATTTTTAAATCCAGATATCAACTAATGTAAGAAAATAGTGATTGTTCGTTTCTTATTTATATTTTTCTGATTGTTCTTGTCATATTCCACGTGCTATAATTAGACGAATGCTTTTTGGAGGATCTGTATATAATATTACATCACATAATTTTAAATATAAAAGTTAAAGCTAGATATTCGGAATCTCAGAACCCAAGTTTACCGTTTAGGCTTAAATAAGAATTACCTGCCATCTGTTGGTAAGTCTACAATGCAAGTCCATCGTTAGCTGTTTGAGAATTCTCCATTCTTCTTCTTCTTCTTCTTCTTCTTCTTCTTCTTCTTCTTCTTCTTCTTCTTCTTCTTCTTCTTCTTCTTCTTCTTCTTCTTCTTCTTCTTCTTCTTCTTCTTCTTCTTCTTCTTCTTCTTCTTCTTCTTCTTCTTCTTCTTCTTCTTCTTCTTCTTCTTCTTCTTCTTCTTCTTCTTCTTCTTCTTCTTCTTCTTCTTCTTCTTCTTCTTCTTCTTCTTCTTCTTCTTCTTCTTCTTCTTCTTCTTCTTCTTCTTCTTCTTCTTCTTCTTCTTAAAACTTCAACCTTGTTTATAGTCGCTAACTACATAGTCATATTGAGACTGTACACAAAGTAATTACATAATATCTATGTTAACACAATAATACATCCTGATACAATGCTCAAAAAGTTATATGAATATAACATTGGCTTAATATATAACACTAAATATAACATTTGTAATCTTAATTATATGTTGAAAACAGAGATGTGAGCAAAAAACTTGCAACATTCCAAATGATTTGTGGAACAGTGCATAGAACGTTGAGAAATAAAACAAGAAGAGATACAAGATTAAAGTTGTACAAAACAATGGCAGTCCCTGCATTACTTTTTGGAGGTGAGGCATGGGTACTCACGAAGAAAATGAAAAGCCAAATTCAAAGTGCAGAGATGAAATTTTTAAGGAAAACAAAGGGATGCACAAGGTTGGATAGAATAAGGAATGAAGACATAAGAAAGGAACTCAACGTAAAACCCACATTTCACCCTACAATATCACGAAATCTACCTTACCTGCGGTAAAAGCCTTAACGGGTGGGCACGCAGCAAAAACCTTCTGGCTATATGCAGCCAGTCAGCTATATACAGTCAGCACCACATGGCATGGCATGACTCGATAAGTAGCAAAATTGAAAAATATCAAAAGGAATGGATGCAGCATATACAAAGAATGTCCGAAACAAGACTGCCTAAGAAATAACAGCCACAAGGACAGAGAGATGTTGGTAGACCTTAAAAGAAATGGAAAGAGCAAGTATTGTTTGACGGAACGGGCACTCTGCCCATGCGTGAAGTGAAGAAGAAGAAGAAGAAGAAGAAGAAGATATATAACATTGGTATAATTTATAACCTTGTTTGGTAGGTTTACAATAAAGTGGAATATTAACAACAGTACAATCTTGAGAATAGTAGTGATGTACTAAAACTACAACTGAAATAATGAAGCGTCTTTAGTAAATTGGATCATTAAGTACAGCAGAATCATCAGATGGAAGTTTGATCTTCGTCCGCCACTTTGTGTATCTGGCACATTTAGTGATGATATGTACGGTTGTTAAAGCTGTCTGACACATCTCACATATGGGTGCTGGATCCCTGGATATATGTGAATGCGTGATTCTGCAATGACTAGTTCTTAGTCTAGTGAAAGGGTAGAGCCAGACTGAAAATTTCAATGCCAGAACCGGGATTTGAACCACGGATCTTCTGGTCTCCGTCCAGCCGCTCTAAACCATTGAGCTACTATGGCCAACGTGCCAACGTGATATGAAATTCTCCAACTGACTCGTGTTTTACCCGGTAAACCACTTAGGAGTTCTCATAAACACATGAGACAACTACCTTAATGGCGACCTACTATGCTGTTAGATACAATTACCTAATGGAAATTAATTGTTCTTTCACACTAGCCGTGTGTAGGACGCACAACAAAGGGTAGATCCAAACAGAAAAATTCAATGCCAGAACCGGGATTTGAACCACGGATCTTCTGGTCTCCGTCCAGCCGCTCTAAACCATTGAGCTACTATGGCCAACGTGCCAACGTGATATGAAATTCTCCAACTGACTCGTGTTTTTCCCGGTAAACCACTTAGGAGTTCTCATAAACACATGAGACAACTACCTTAATGGCGACTTACTATGCTGTAAGTACTTTAAGGCCCGGGCTTTATAGTTCGGACCACTACTAGGTCCAATTAATGGAAATTAATTGTTCTTTCACACTAGCCGTGTGTAGGACGCACTATGAAAGTGTAGAGTCAGACTGAAAAATTCAATGACATAGCCGGGATTTGAACCACGGACCTTCTGGTCTACGTCCAGCTGCTCTAAACCACTGAGCTACTATGGTCAACGTGCCAACATGACTTTAAATTCTCCAACTGACTCGTGTTTTTCCCGGTAAACCACCAGGAGTTCTCATAAACACATGAGACAACTACCTTAATGGCGACTTACTATGCTGTAAGTACTTTAAGGCCCGGGCTTTATAGTTCGGACCACTACTAGGTCCAATTAATGGAAATTAATTGTTCTTTCACACTAGCCGTGTGTAGGACGAACTATGAAAGTGTAGAGTCAGACTGAAAAATTCAATGACATAGCCGGGATTTGAACCACGGACCTTCTGGTCTACGTCCAGCTGCTCTAAACCACTGAGCTACTATGGTCAACGTGCCAACATGACTTTAAATTCTCCAACTGACTCGTGTTTTTCCCGGTAAACCACTAGGAGTTCTCATAAACACAGACAACTACCTTAATGGCGACTTACTATGCTGTAAGTACTTTAAGGCCCGGGCTTTATAGTTCGGACCACTATTAGGTCAATTAATGGAAATTAATTGTTCTTTCACACTAGCCGTGTGTAGGATGAACTATGAAAGTGTAGAGTCAGACTGAAAAATTCAATGACATAGCCGGGATTTGAACCATGGACCTTCTGGTCTACGTCCAGCTGCTCTAAACCATTGAGCTACTATGGCCAACGTGCCAATATGACATTAAATTCTCCAACTGACTCGTGTTTTTCCCGGTAAACCACTTAGGAGTTCTCATAAACACATGAGACAACTACCTTAATGGCGACTTACTATGCTGTAAGTACTTATCCATTTCGTGGATACTCGACATGGCATACAATACTTCGTGTTAGCTTATGTAGGTGGAGAAACAATTTCCGTCGACAAATAACCATGTGTCGGCCTTGAAACGGTATAGTTTACATATTTTTTAGCTGTGGGAATGCCAGCACGCACTTATCAAATACGCACATCCTCCCCGACCGTCTGGGCTCTGGGATCTTGGCACTGGCTCAAGGCCGGATCCCCGACCTTCCGTTCCGGCCATACATGTGCTCTAAGAGTACCGTTCTCCAATTAATATCTCTTTCTTTCTCTTCAATCGCTGCGCTGCATAAACGCCCGCTTCAGACTTTTTGGACAAAATAAAACCTCTTTGATGCCCTTGTTTTTTATTCAGAAGTCTCCAAAATGTATAATCTCTTTATTAAGTTTACTTACTGTAGTGCTATAAAAGTTATAAGTGCTATAAAAACTAGGAAGAAACACACTCAGAAGGAGCAACCGTAGGTAGCGGTCTGTAAAGCGCGAAAACTTATGTTCAAGAGCTTCCGAGTCCTGATCTCGGTCATTGGAGTTATCTGGATAAGGTATTTTCCTCGGATTTTCTTTATCCTGATATATACGAATTTCTGGTAACTCTAAGCTTTATGGACGCTGGGTTCATTTCAGCATCATTTCATTTTCGTCCGATGTAACTTAACGTAGGAGATTTTCCCTTATTCTCAAAGATGAATGTCTGGTAACTCTAAGCTCTATGGATCCTGAGCTCATTTCATTCATCGTCCGATATGACCTTAGGTTGGAGGTTTTCCCTTATTCTCAAAGATGAATGTCTGGTAACTCTAAGCTCTATGGACCCTGGGCTCTTTTTAACTTTGGAGGTTTTCCCTTATTCTCAAAGATGAGTGTCTGTAACCCTAAGCTCTATGGATCCTGAGCTCATTTCATTCATCGTCTGATATGGCTTAACTTTGGAGGTTTTTCCTTATACTGAAAGATGAATGTAACTCTAAGTTCTACGTGCCCTGTACTCATGTACTCATTTTAACACCATTTCACTCATCGTCCGATATGACTTTAGGTTGGAGGTTTTCCCTTATTCTCAAAGATGAATGTCTGGTAACTCTAAGCTCTATGGACCCTGGGCTCTTTTTAACTTTGGAGGTTTTCCCTTATCCAGAAAGATGAGTGTCTGTAACTCTAAGATCTATGTACCCTGGGCTCTTTTCATTCATCGTCCGATATGTCTTAACTTTAGAGGTTTTCCCTTATCCAGAAAGATTAGTGTCTGTAACTCTAAGCTCTATGTACCCTGGGCTCATTTCATTCGTCATCCGATATGTCTTAACGTTGGAGGTTTTCCCTTATCCAGAAAGATGAGTGTCTGTAACTCTAAGCTCTATCTACCCTGGGCTCATTTCATTCATCGTCCGATGTCTTAACGTTGGAGGTTTTCCCTTATCCAGAAAGATGAGTGTCTGCAACTCTAGCTCTATTTACCCTGGGCTCATTTCATTCATCGTCCGATATGTCTTAACGTTGGAGGTTTTTCCTTATCCAGAAAGATGAGTGTCTGTAACTCTAAGCTCTATGTACCCTGGGCTCATTTCATTCATCGTCCGATATGTCTTAACGTTGGAGGTTTTCCCTTATCCAGAAAGATGAATGTCTGTAACTCTAAGCGCTTTGTACCCTAGGCTCATTTCATTCATTGTCCAATATGGCTTAACTTTGGAGGTTTTCTCTTATCCAGAAAGATGAATTTCTGTAGCTCTAAGCTCTATGTATCCTGTACTCATGTACTCATTTCAACACCGTTTCATTCATCGTCCTATATGTCTTAACGTTGGAGGATGTAAATAAAAATAGAATAAACAGAATCTGATCTGAATGCAGTACTCTTTCAGTACTTGTCCAGTTAAATACCAACGATCCCATCAACATGCCCGTAGAGGATGCAGCAAGTGCTATAAATACACTCAGTACAAAGACAATGCCGGAGAGTGTGCGTGCAACGAACTAACGGCCTGGAACCGATTGTCCGTTTCGATGGAGACACGGAGGAAAAATGTGGGTGTCCTTGTAGGACCTGCGTGATCTTGAACGGGAACCGTGGTTCAACGAGCTTCTTCGGGAACGAAACTCGATTCCTTTCCTTCTTCCTCCTTCCGACATCAGGTTCGTTCTTACCTAAGGTCTGCTGCCCTAATTGTCACCTCTCATTGCCAGTTGTTTTTACTGCACTCATCATTTATCTCAACATACTCAAAGATAATTGTCAGATCAGCTGAAGAACACAACATGTCAGCGTTGATAGGTTATAAGGATACGAGTTCAACAGTTGGGAATGCTACTTGAACACTAGTTGAAACTCTTTTACCTACCTACTGGTGTCAGCTATTGTGTTAACTGATGAATCTACTGCCGGTTGCTACAGTGGTGAACTCAGAGTACACGTGGACAAGAGACAATATCAGTTATGTTGACTGGTGTAGACTAACAAATGAACTATTTACAGTAAGTTAACAACTGTTTGAGGATGTAGAATTACTGTTTCTTAATCTTAGTAATAGAAACTGTAACTATTGAACTATTGTATCTGGGAAAGGGTAGAGCCAGACTGAAAAATTCAATGCTATAGCCGGGATTTGAACCACGGATCTTCTAGTCTCCGTCCAGCCGCTCTAAACCACAGAGCTACTATGGCCAACCCTTTCATAGTGCGTCCTACGCACGGCTAGTGTGAAAGAACAATTAATGTCCATTAATTGTACCTAATAGTGGTTTAACTACAAAGCCCAGGCCTTAAAGTACTTACAGCAGAGTAAGTCGCCATTAAGGTAGTTGTCTCATGTGTTTATGAGTACTCCTAGTGGTTTACCGGAAAAAACACGAGTCAGTTGTAGAATTTAATGTCATGTTGGCACGTTGGCCATAGTAACTCTATGGTTTAGAGCGGCTGGACGGAGACCAGAAGATCCGTGGTTAAAATCCCGGCTATGGAATTGAATTTGTCTGTCTGGCTCTACCCTTTCATAGTGTGTCCTACACACGGATAGTGTGAAAGAACAATTAATTTCTATTATAGCTGTATTAATAACTTTAAAGTTTAAATAACTTTCCGTCGTCAATCACTGAAACGTTAAACCGATACTTCTCTTGTCTCAAACAGCAAGCATGTATAACCCGAGCGTGGTGTATAGGCGCTACGGACTGTCGATAATCAATGACAAAATAATTCCACAAAACAGGGGAAAACACGAAAAAAAGGGATGAATTTTAGAAATATGCTATCTTTCTCCAGCATAAGTCCCGCCTGTTTTATCATTCCCCCACCGAAGTTCATCCAAGTTTTTTGTTTCTTTGTTCTTTTGTTTACTGTTCTCGTGTGGAGTGGACACCCGGGGTCAGATGTCTGTCGACAGTAGCCGAAGTGAGGAAGGACATGATGTGTAGCACGTGTGTGGAATGAATGGCGGTGTAAACCGGGCGCCGCTTTGTCCACCCACATCGAACTCGGGCCGCGGTTACAACCGGTGCAAAAAGCGGGCGGGAGTAGGCCAATGCCGCTAGTCCGGCCGGCGGGACAGGAAGAGAGAGACAAACACGACAGAATGCGGGCGGAGAGTTGGGGGGGGGGGGGGGGGAGGGGTTCTGACTAAACGCCCATGACCCCAACACACACATTTCCTCTCTGCCAGCCTTGCAAAATGTCTCCACGTGTGTGAGGAATGGCTCGCAAAACTTTCCGCCGGTCCCGTGCCAATGTGCGTGCTTTCGTGTCCATCCAATCGATGTACGGACGACGTTTTATGACTTAGCCTGACGCTAAACTATTTCCACGTTTATGAAGCAAGCCGAAACTGTGTTGTCATTGTGTTACCCAGTGAATGTTTTATGTACCTCCCGCTTCTCTCCAAAATTTACACTTGATGTTCTGAAATATCTAAAGAAATGCTACTCCAATATTTCGTATAAATCCAACAAAAATACTGTATTCCATTACTTTAAAAATACTAAGGGGCATAGATTCAAAATTTATGTTGGCTTTCTAGATTACAAACACCTACACAAACATGTAGTTTAAAAATCTAGAATGAAAGTTTTTCATTTTGAAATTTGATTTTCTTTAGTACATTCATTTTTCAAGATGATAGAAGTGTTTCAAAATTTGTCATGCAGTTTAAAAGAAACTACAATTCGATTTTCTGTGCGACACTTTATCAGTTATTAATTTTAGCGCCGAGTTAAAACTACATATTTCAAAACACAAAATTTAAAAACTGTATAAGAGCTAGTAAAATTTTAGAAAATTGCATCTTCACTTTAGAATTTCCTAAAGCGACCATGGAAGTAAATCAATTTTTAAAAATAATGTTTATGGACATTCACATGTCCATTGTACGTCTACTCCAGCCATTTAGACAGCTACGTACTGTAGCGTTTGCTCTTGAAATTAGTTTTGAAAGGCCTGTTTTCTAAGAATTACAAAATGTTAAAGCCATAAGACATTTTGTCCAAACTCAATGAAATGTTATATAAGTATCTCACAAAAAGTTACGAGGCGTGATCATGAAGTTCATTTCTAAGGGGCGCTTTACAATTACACAATTTAACTGAAAGATTTATTGAAACATATACAGAAAGTGTTGAGCTATTCTTTAACAATACACCACTAGAATTCAGACTCGTACCATGAGATCGACTTTTGTATCACTATACAGGGTGTTCATTTTTATTCGTTATTTCCCGCCCTCCGATTGAGCAAGAATGATGTCATAGTTGACTGGTGAGTCTATCTTGAAATCATAGTGCCCTCTACGGAGAAGAAGTAATTTTTACGGAAGAGTAAGTAAATTACAGCGCTCTGAGTGTGACTGCGCCGGTAACTAATACAACCAGCTTCCCCTGGATACGAACACACAGCACCGCCTCTTCATGCTACTTTCGTACCGGCATTAAAATTGGTGCGACCAACCGCTGCATAGAGGAGTTTATGCAATGCTAATCGGCATTCAGAGAAGTCCCTCAGAGCGTAATGTCAAAAGTGTCCAGGTACCGTCAAATTGACATACTTTTATATGCAACATAAACGTCTTACCTTTTATCAGTATACGATATACATTTTTTTGTCATTCTGACAATTAAAATGTCTATTAATGTTGGTATCCTTATGTCTTTTAAATCCAATAGGTGCACCAAACATTTCCAAGATACAGGATCAGTTACTCGCAAAATGAGAGACACTGCTTCCAATCTAGAAGCAATAAATAATGTTATGATAGAAAGGCCTCGAGCATACCTTCTCGCAATACAGACAGTGTTTAAGGGGAAGAGAGAAAGGAAATGTAAGAAAATGGACAGATAAGACTATGTACTAGAGATATTTTCTGGTTTAGACTTGGATACAAGCTTTGTACATATCATAACACTAATATATCTGTCATTCCTAGAACATGTTCTGCTAATTTTATCGTTTGTAATGAAGATACATTGAGGAAACTGTGGGTGTTAGAAAAGAATTGAGATCAAATTGAAATAGTTCTATTTTATGTGACAGGTTTACAAAATGTATGTATGTCTTCTACAACAGAAGAACATCTTAATTGTGAAATAAGTTCATTAACTTATCATTTCGTACATTCTTCATGGTATAATTTTATGGCTGCATAATTAGCTTTGCATTGCGTTGCAGTATATAGTTTTTTAAAAACAGTTATCGTATCTACGCACCAGGCGAAATTACGTAACTTTATATTACGCGGGCAGAGCCACCTCTCAAATACTGTATTTACCTGCCGGTAGAGGGAGGTCTCAAAGCTGCTATCAGATACGATCGCAAGCCGCTAGGGGAATCGTATATAAACTCACTCCATCAGCGATGTTACTAATGACGTCAAATTTTGCGCGGTAAAATTACAGATAAAAATGAACACCGTGTATGGTACAATTCTACCGTGGGGATTTGAACCACCATCTTCCTATCCATCATTCTGAATATGCTGACAGGAATTTTTTGAGGTTAAAAGAAGATATGGACTGATTAGAAGTGAGTCCCTAATTATATTACACCTCCCACGAAACAAATAACCGTATGTAGCCGAGCATTATCGGTGGCACTAAGCTTCCCATTCCGGGTATTCTAAATGATGCTATGCTCTGTCCATTCAAACATCACCGCACACTTAACACTCGACGTTGTCGCAATAACAGCCTCATCTTCAACCACTGCAACGGACAGTATTGCCAACCAAAACATATAGAATCTCACTACTGGTTTAACAAAATTCCAGTATAAAATTAGAAACATAAGACAGACACTACACCATCTTTCTTTACGAGGATTCAAATAATCAAGGCGACGAAATGACAGTACTATCGTATATGACAAAGTATGGAAGCGTATCGGAAATATGGAAAACAATTGAGTTGTTAACGTGAGCCTACCGCCGTGTATTACTCGACAGAGCGATGAGGCGTATTGATATTCAGGTGACCAACGCTGTGATGTCCCTTATCGGGTCTTATCTGGTCGATTAGAAGAGTGAAATATTAGAAACACAAAGAGAGAACCTGGAAGCTGTGTGTGTCTATATGATATATTTTCTCGCTCCTGCCGATGTATGACACCTTGCTGTCCAGAAGACATGATAACATCTGAACACAGTATACGTATTAAAATACACCGAACTCGCCGTGTATGTGCGATAAGCTGAGGTAAACATCTCTGTATTGCGAATTTCTTCCGACACGCCTTCTCGCTTTGCCATGTAGTACACTCTGTTCGCGTACAATCACAACAATGTGTCACACATCAGCAGAAGTGGGAAATTTACCTTTGTGTCAAGCGGTTGTAATGGTAATTTAAATTTTGATACTGTCGCGGCGACGCGCAAAAAGGGTTCAGCGCGGAGAGATAACGGACGGATAGTGTATCACGGAGATAAAGAGCTTACTGGAACTGATAAAGATAGCACGCAGATAAGGGTCTGCCGAAACAAATAAGTGAGGTAAATGGAACATTGTAGTGACATCTTGATTGATAGGGAACATTGTTTTAGAACAGTCTAGAATTATCAATAGAGGCATTTAAGCAATGAATAGTCGTAAACAGAGATAGAACGAGAGTTGTAATTGAAACTAGTGTGTTTAGAAAGTGAGCTCTTTGTTGTGGTCAACGACCTCGGTAGATTGTAATGGTGTATGTGACGTAATTCTGCTACTGTAGGGATTGAACAGTGTATTTCTACGGAAATAAATAAAATTTAGAATTTCTGCAAATTGGACGTTATTAATTCTACGAACCCACAGTCACAATATAATTAACTGTCTAACCCTTCATATAAAACAGCTCTATTTGTGTCTTCTCACTTACTGTACGTCAGGTTACTAATACTTCGTTCTTCTACAGACAAAATAACAAGCGAATGCAGCGCTCCTCAGTGAAGGTCAATACCCTCAACGCTCTGCCATGTAGCAGTGGTAATGATGACGATGGTGGTGGCGGCGGCGGCGGTGTCGTAGTTCCTATAGTCCGTTAAGATGGTTACTAAAAAGCATAATAAGATGAAATTAAATCTCTGAAGAGATACATACTCGGGCTATTAACAGTGTAAGACTCAGGTCGACTTCTTAAACAAATATTTTATTTCGTTGTACCAAACGTATTTACATGATCCTCAGTTACTGAGCAGCAGTTTTCTTTATTTTGAAAACAAATTTTTACTCTTTAGAGGTCACTCAGAGTTTTACATGTTAGCTATCATGTAAAACAATCTTTACACGTCACTGTTTTGAAATAAGAGGGCTGTTGATAAAAAAATGATCGTAATTTTTCGCACTAAAATTAAATTTTATTATATTCTTTTAGCTTAATGTGAAACAGACCCGCCGTAGTAGTTTCATTGTTGGTACTCCTGATTCCCACCTGTAAGGACTAGGCAAGTTCCGACAGATTCAGTATCGCCTACCGCTGCAATGGAGATAACACTGCGGCTTTCAAATTCTGCTTTCTCTCAACAAATCTTCAGCTGGGGCCTATACATCTTACAGGAGGCCTATGGAGAGTCTATTCTTCCCTATAGCACAGCTCGAAGGTGGTTTAAAATATTTAAAGAGGGTAGACAATCAATTTCAAAGGAAAGTGGACCCGGTGCTCCAGTTACTGCTCTTACGGAAGAAAACATCAACACTGCTGCTGCCATTATGAGAGAGGATTGACGAATTACCTTAAGATCATTTTCTGAAATACTGAACATTTCATTGGGTGCCACCCACACGTTGGTGACAGAAACATTACACATGAGACGTGTTTGTACGCGATGGGTTCCAAGACTGTTGATTCCCGAACAAAAGGACATTCGCATGCACGGCTGCCTGCAGTTAAAGTTGATGTTCAAAGAAGATCCGGAGTTAATTTCAAACGTAATCACTGCTAATGAAACTTGGCTACATCATTTTGATCCTGAGAGCAAACAGCAAAACTCAGTGTGGAAATCTCCTTCATCATCAACCCCCCAAAAAGCCGAAGTGGTTGGTTCTGCTGGGAAAGTTATGGTCATCTCATTCTTTGATATTCATGGAATGGTTTATCAGCATGTTGTACCTGCACACACACCAGTAACTGGACAATACTACAAGGATGTCCTGAAAACATTGCAAGTTCATATCAGGCGCAAAAGTCCACATTTCCGTGAAGCAGACTGGATGCTGCACCACGATAATGCGCGGCCGCATATTGCCAATGTTGTTGCTGATTATCTTGCAAAAATCAACGTGAAGTGCTTCCCTCACCCTCCCTATAGTCCAGATTTAGCCCCATGTGACTTTTTCCTATTCCCTAACTTGAAACGCGTTCGTGGGAGGCATTATCCATCATCAGAAGCAGTGGTGAAGGCTGCGGAGGCAATTTTGAAGGATCTCTCAAAAATGGTTTCCAGCATGTCTTTGAAGACTGGCAGAAACGCTGGCACAAGTGCATCGCATTCCGGGGCGACTATTTTGAGGATGAGTAAAGGTACGTTGTCAAAAAAAATTGTCATCATTCTTTATTGAACAGCCCTCGTATTTGAGCTTCAAAACTTAAGGTAAGGCTACTCTGAAAATTCCAACTTCGATAATGATAAACCTATCATTATGAATCTTTAGCCATATAATTAGAATATCATTTTAAACTTGCATGCAAATTTACATGTTGCTACACCAAGTAGTTCATTAATTATTCATTATTTTTTTTCTGCGAAAATATTGTAAAAATTACTCGCTATATAAAATGTTCCACGCACCAAAAAATTTGAGCTTTTGAGTTGAATCTTTGTTTTCAGCTAGTACAGAGTCATTTGAAAAGACCCACATTCTTATTTTTGGAATATTCTTGTACCATTTCTTCTATAATATTTTTCATGTGTTAGCTCTCAAAATGTTGAAAATATTAACTTTTTTTATTCCTTAATACCATATATAATGGTGCAAATGATAAAAATGGCATGCTATCTATTACTAAACACCCTAAGCTACCAAAAAAGAAATTCCATGATGCAACATTCTTAGGGAGTGTTCAGTGTAGCCTTGCCTTAAAACGACTAAATTAATTTTGTACAATATTAATTTAAACCTTTCAGATATCTATTCTAGAAATAACAAAATATATGTGCTTTTTTACAATTAAAACTGACAAAAGTCACCTTTTGGTTCCTCAGGGCAGTGTCTCGAGAAATCTCAAATCTCGCTACGCGTAGCGGAATTGACAACACGACTGGCGCATGCGCCGTGCACATCATTACTCTATCACGGAAACACAGCTGTTATGGTTTGTGTGGGAACAAGTGGGGAGCTGGGCTGTAATGTCACATTTATACGCAAAATACCCGACGCTTTATGATTTTCTCTCACGTCAAAAATGTTGAAGGGTAACATGTAGTTAGCACAGTTTATGAAGGAAGCCCAAACAACACTGACTCATCATACGACATTCCCATTACCAACTGGCCTGTTCATGGAATTTTTCTGGAATCCTGGCTTGCTGCCCAAATTTACAGTTGGGTGGAATTCCGAAATCTTTAAACACAGCACGTTTTAACGTTACACAGATACGATGAATGAAATAGATGAAATAATGTTCAAATGAGCACAAAATAAATATATAATAATGTTTTCTCCTCAGTTATATTCTAATATATCTCAGGCGATGCCGTGGCCTAGTAGTTAAGCCACCGCTCGCCTCTCCCTAAGGTGTTCCGGTTCGATCCCAGAGGACTAGATATACGAGGGCTGTTTAACAAAGAAGATGACTAATTTTTTTTTTCACAGACGTTTATTACAGCAATTCAATGTTTACATGATCTTTTTCAAAGTAGTCCCTTCCTATTCCAATGCACTTTTTATAGCGTCTCTGTCAGTCCTTGAACACGTGCTGCAGACCATTCTTTTGTCAGGTCCCTGAGAATTTCCTTACTTTTCTTGAGCATTGCTTCAGAGTTCTCAAATCGAATACCCCTAAGCTTCGATTATCACCGGTGATGAGTCAAGGTTGCATCATTATGATCCTGAAGAAAAACAAGCCAGCACAGTGTGGAAATCGCCAGGTTCTTCAGCACCAAAAAGGACAGAAGTTGTTCCATTTGCAAGGAAAGTGATGGTGATCACATTTTTATACTGTAATGGAATGATTTACCAACATGCAGTTCCCCCTCACACTACTGTTACAGCAGCAAACTACACGTCAGTATTGACTACATTGAGGAAGCACATTGCAAAGAAATTACCAGTTTCCTTGGACTGGGTGGCGACTTCATCATGACAATGCACGGCCTCACGTCGCAAATCAAGTCATGCAGTTTCTGGCTCGATTCAAGATTACCTGTGTACCACTAACACCTTATAGCCCCGATCTTGCATCCTGTGACACTTTTTTTTATTCCCATCACTAAAGACAAAGCTTAGGGTATTCGATTTGAGAACTCTGAAGCAGTGCTCAAGAAAAGCGAGGCGATTCTCAAGGACCTGACAAAGAATGGTCTGCAGCACGTGCTCAAGGACTGGCAGAGACGCTATAAAAAGTGCATTGAAGTAGGAGGGGACTACTTTGAAAAAGATCACGTAAACATTGAATTACGATAATAAACATTTGTGAAAAAAAAAAGAAGTCTGAGTCTTTGTTGATCAGTGCTCTAAGTAGTGTAGCACATCTAGCAAAGCTGTGTCCCGCGGGTTTCCTCCGGTTTCCCCAGCCATTCATTCCAGCAACTCCTGCATCTTCACTATCCTTTTCATACCATCTCCTTCCACAGTTGGGACTGATCACCTTCTTGACTACTCTCTCTCTCTCTCTCTCTCTCTCTCTCTCTCTCTCTCTCTCTCTCTCTCTCTCTCTCTCTCTGATACACAGTTTGTCTACGTAATGGAGAAAAGAAGATTCAAATGCACGATTTCGAAAAGTGCGTTGTTCGCAGAACTTTTTTTAGAATATTATGAAGTGCTTAAAGAAATTCCAATATTGCAGAAATCCCGTAGGGGAGGGGATCCGTCCCCTTCAGCTACCGTGGTGCGAGCGCTGCGGACTCTTAACACTCGTGGTACCTCTTACGTTACTAGAGGAACCTCGTGCCGAACTGCCGAGCCTCTCCCGTATGGGAGTTGTTCGGATTGGGTTGGACTGGAGGGGGCAGTGTCTTCCCGACACCCACGGGGAATTGGGTACCTCCGGCCAGGCTTCGGTCGCCCGGAGGGGGTACAGGGTTGCCTCATAAGTCCCGGGTACTAGCCTGCAGAGCTAGTAGAAGGTGTGCTAGATCACCAGGCGGCCCCACCGAGGTTTTCGGTAGTCTTCCCTGCGGGGTTGACGCGCGTAAGTGGCGTATCGACTTCCATTCCATCTTGACGTTGTACAACGGGGGGAGGGGGCTTTTAAGAAATCAGGCATTCCCCTATGGAAAGAGCCCCGGGAGTTATCCATCGCTCCCGGGTTGAAGGAGGCCAGGGTCCCAGGACCTAAGGGTCTTGGACTAATTGGGTAGAACCTCTGCACTTAACATTGAAGAAATTATTCTCTGCAGTAAATGAGAAAATTAATTTCCGTTGTGGGCAGAAAACTTTCTGAAGAATATTAAAGAAAATGGGATTTATTTTTTAAAAAATCTAAGAATATGCGGCAGATTTTAGTGGAACGCCAGGATATACAGTGCCCCCTTATCACTGGAATTTAAACTCTACTGAACTGATATGGAATATCATGAAGTAAAAAATAGCAGAACAATGTGTTATGTGACTTCAAACGAAGTTAAATGACTAAGTAGACAATGTTTAAACGACAACACTGAAGAGGATTGGAAAAATTTATGTATCAAAATAAGTAAATTTTGTTCTACTCCTCAGCTATTATGTACATATTTCTGACATGCTGTGCAGCTCTACTGCGCTCTTGATAGCTAGCGGTGCCGTGTAAACAGATAACTGCGCCTCCACTGCCAAGTATCTTCCTAAATGCCCCGGGTAGTAGTTAATACATCTGTAATGTGTATAATAATCCAGATTATTATGGACGAAACGATCATAGGTATAAAATTAAGGGTAAAAGATACAGAACCGACGTAGCAAAATTTTCTTTTGTTAATAGAACCATTGAAGAATGGAATGAATTGCCTGTAGCAGTCTTTCAGGGCTCTCCCCTGTCGCTGAAGAAATTTAGAAAAGATCTAGATGGTTTATAGTTTAGCTTTTCAATTATAATGGTATATTATATGTAAATAGAGAAGTAATTAGATATGTTTTAAGTGACTAAAGTAAAATAATATCATGTTTGTATTGTTTATTGTGTTATTGTTGTAAATCTAGTATTTGTAATTTGATCTGTATTCTTAACTCTGCCACCGGGTAGGACCCAATTGCAGTGAATAAATACATACATATATACAAATAGATGGAAGGGTACTTCGGTTTAAACCTGCCTCGCAGGATGACGTGTATCTATTGTGATTATTTACGAGATGCGTTCCAGTTATAACAGAACTGGAACCAGATAGGAACTTCTGGTTTTTTTTTTTTCTAAAATACACGTGGAGTCTTCGTGAATGCATGACAGAGATGGCAGCACTGTACACTGCATAGAACTCTACTGGCAGCGACGAGAGTTAGTCTGCCTTTTATACTTAAAATGACGACGTTTTCATTGCAAGAACAGTGTGTTATCATTCGTTTTCTCCATTTTCGTGGTGCGACACCTATTGAAATTCATCGCCAATTGAGTGAGGCATGTGGTGATGGTACCATGTGCGTTCCTGGTTGCGACAGTTTAATGAAGGCAGAACATCGTGTGACAATAAACCAAGACAGTTGCAGACATTGCCTCCAAAATTGGTATTTCTGTCGGATCTGTGCACACAGTCCTACGTGAAGATCTGAAAATGCGAAAAGTGTGTTCCAGGTGGGTGCCACGAATGCTGACGGATGATCACAAGGCTGCGCGCGTTGCAAATTGTCTGTCAGGCGATGTTGACGCGTGATGACGGCGTAAATGGAACTTTCTTTCAATCGATTGCGCCAATGGATGAGATGTGGATGTCCTTTTTCAACCCTGAAACGAAGCGCCAGTCAACTCAATGGAAGCACACAGACTCACCGCCACCAAACACATTTCGGGTGAGCGCCAGTGCTGACAAAATGATGCTGGCCATCTTCTGGAACAGTGGTGTAATCCGTCATATCGGACGATGAATGAAATGGGTGAAATGAGGCTCAATGCGTACGGGATCCATGGAGCTTAGAGTTACCCGACATACGTCTTGAAGGATAAGGGAAAGCCCCGGAAAAACCTTATCCAAGTAACTCACCCTGACCGAGATTCGAACTCGGGACCTCTTGAACGTGGGGCAGACACGCTACCATCTACGCTACCGAGGCGGGCTCCTTACTCATTGCATTCCAAAGGACACTACGTTGACAGCTGCATCCTACCAAAATGTTTTGAAGAATAAACTCCTCCGAACATTACGTGAAAAACGGGCGGAAAAGGTTGGACGAGTGCTCTTTCATCAAGACAACGCACCAGCGTATCGGGCGAACGCGACGCAGGAGTTTCTTCGTGACAACAACTCTGAAGTGATTGCTCATGCGCCCTACTCACCTGACCTGGCTCCTAGCGACTTTTGGCTGTTTCCCACGATGAAAGACACTCTCCGTGGTCGCAGATTCACTAGTCGAGCCGCAATTCCCTCAGCGATTTTCCAGTGGTCAAAACAAACTCCTAAAGAAGCGCTAGCAGCGGCCATGGAATCATGACGTCGACGTTGTGAAAAATGTGTAATGCTAGAGGAAGAAGTGACACTAGTTCCACATTTTTCTTGTGATTACATTGTGAGGAAAAATAGGTGTTATAAATTGAACGCACCTCATATATCAGCTATCCTTGTATTGTATACGACTTGTTTGACATCACTCGAAGATGCCAATCATGGGAATCGCAATACGAAAGAATACACGTTAGTGGCACAAAGTTATAAGGAACACAGTCTCTCTGTACAGGTGTCCCAACCTGACCACGTTATCAATCATTAGATATGGGCTGTGCAAAAACAGGTGAATGTTGTGTGCGTCTCAAGCGTGTGAACATAAATCCTCGAGCCGCTTTGTCCAGAAGTCTTCTGAATATTCATCAGCTATCCTTCCAGTCGCTTTTTCAAAGACAATTAACTTCAAAGCAGCAGCTGGTCTTGTGTTCTAACTTCTAAAAGGTTATAGTGAACCACTTCACCTTGATATTTCTAAATGTTTAACTTTTGGATTATTGAAAGTTGTTACGTTTAACCTTATGCAAAGTAAGGAATGAAAGGAGTCTAGACTTCACGCTACTGCCCCGCACATGCTCCGAAACACTTGCTGGATTATAGTCGACTGTTTTCTATGAGTGAATAAATGCAACTTTTCATACATTCTTGTGTCTAACCTTTGGCTCTCACTGGTTTATCAACAGCAACTATTACGAATTTAAGACATGAACTTGTGCGTCTTATCTGTCTCACTTAAAACTACAAATCCCGGAGCATCCTACCACAGTAGGACACCCATCAAGTTTTGTAACCTGTTTAAAGGAAATATGTAATTTTCATGATTATTACATATATACAGACGGTTCGCGTTTCCAATTTGAAGATAATACATCTGCAGTAGGATGTGCTTTTGTTGTTTACGGAAACCAAACGGAACTAACTCACTCCATGTTTAAATTGTCACCTGAATGTTCTGTATTCCAGTTGGAGCTCTTAGCAATTAAAGAAGCTATAAAATGGCGTACTGTTAATGGGAACAGTGATTCACAATCAGCTCTACTCGCTATTAATGATAAATACAATTTAAATTCATTAGCACATGAAATCAGAACCCAGGACATATTTGCACAGGATGGCTTAAAGGACACAGTGGAATTTTAGGTAACGAGAGAGCTGATTGCTTGGCTAAGAGGCTGCAGAATCCAATCTTCCTGTGACACACTCTTTATGTCCTATTTCTAATGTAAGGAGAATAATACATCAACATATTCTTGAAGAATGGAACCAACAATGGCTAACAACTCCAAATGGAAGTTTAACAAAAACATTATTTTTCCCTAGTGTATATGACAGAGGAAAATGTGCAACTCTTGTACCAAATTTTGTTTTGACACAATTTTTAAGTGGACATGGTAAATTTGGTGAATACTTATCACGCTTTCACTTAACATCCAACCCCGAGTGCATGTGTGGTGAAGAATTTCAAACTGTGGTTCATCTCCTTTTCTGTTGTCCCATTATTTGGAACGAAAGACAAGAATTAATATTCAAGCTGGACTCTCTAGGAACTGAATTTTCTGCTCCGCTCACATCTTTGCTAATGACTTCATGATGTTTATAAACTCAGTGTTTAAACGTCTGAAATAGTTTAAATTAATATGCATCAGATTAAAACATATTTCTTCCTTCTAGTATTTAATATATTTTTGTTAAAATTGTATATTTTTATGCATCAACTGTAACCCTAATAAATCACTGTGTAAAATCGGTTCAATAAATTTGGATAAAAAATAAATAAATAAAAACATACATAACACAGAAATATTTGTTGATTACTTTCATCTGTTAGTGTGTGTGTGTGTGTGTGTGTGTGTGTGTGTGTGTGTGTGTGTGTGTGTGTGTGTGTGTGTGTGTGTGTGTGTGTAATTTACGTCCTCCAACGTTAAGTCATATCGGACGATGAATGGCATTGGCGAAATGATGCTCAAGTGAGTCCGGGGTTCACGGAGCTTAGAGCTATCTGACATTCCTCTTCAAGGATAAGGGAAACCCCAGGAAAAAACCTCAACCAGATAACTCACCCTGACCGAGATTCGAACTCAGGACCTCTTGAACGAGATGCAGACACGCTAACATCTACACTATGGGTGCTATTATGATTAATAAATCCATCACGTTATAAAGATGACATTTTTTTCTTTTAGGTCATATTTAAGCTATTTTTAGGTCACATATGCATGCATATTTTCCATTTTTAGATCATAGAAATCCACCCCCTGTAATGACATAGTAAAAAACATCCTTGTTACATTCACACGACTTTCTTTACTCATTCTTCAACCTATATAAAAATATTTTCTTCTTCTATGAACCTCACTTAAGATTAACATTACTTTTAGAAATGGTTTAATTAAATGCGTTGTTGCAGATACATTGACAATAGTATACATTAGAATTAAGTGACAGTCAAAATTTTAAGAAGTAGTCGCTATGTGATGGCTTTGCATAGCCAAGACATGAAAAAAGGAATAAACATTCCCCATTAGAGAAAAGAATATTTTATTAAATGTTAAAAGCGTTTTATAAAGAGGAATAGTCAAGGAGATTAGTATTTGTAATAAAATAAAGAACTGATGTAAAGTAGGTAATGGTGTAACCATGACAACGTAACATAAGTTGTTACATGTTTTAAAAGATTTTGTTCTTCTGCTTAAGAAATTCTTAGAGGTAAGACGTATTTTTGTCTATCCGAGTGTGTGTTGAAACAATTTTGTGTGTGCATCAAAGATGCATACGCCCGCCTCGGTAGCGGAGAAGGTAGCGTGTCTGCCTCACGTTCAAGAGGTCCCGAGTTCGAATCTCGGTCAGGATGAGTTTCCTGGATAAGGTTTTTTCCGGGGTTTTCCCTTATCCTTAAAGATGAATGTCGGGTAGCTCTAAGCTCCATGGACCCCGGAGTCATTTGAGCATCATTTCACCCATTTCATAAATCGTCCAATATGGCTTAACGTTGGAGGACGTGAATTACAAAAACAAAACAAAGATGCATAAGTAGCGTGTGCGAAAAAAGGAAATAGTTCATTGTTACATCAACCGCTGTTTGTAAAAAGACTACACTAATGCTATTTAAAATTGTATCAAAGAATTTGAAAATGTTTAAGAGGAATTAAATTTGCATGTTTGAACAAGAAAAAGATTATTTTAGTTAATTGATGGAAATTAACCATTTCTTCACACTAGCCGTATATAAGCTAAGATTTTTGATAGACTCAATATGCCATGGCCGGGATTTGAACCACGGATCTCCTGGTTTCCGTTCAGTCGCTCTAACTCATTGAGCTACCATGGCCAACGTGCCGTCCTCACGAGTCAAATGGAGAATTTAATGTCAGGACGGCAGGTTGGCCATGGTAACTCAATGGGTTAGAGCGACTGGACGAAAACCACGAGATCCGTGGTTCAAATCCAGGCCATGGCATAGAATTTTTCATGTATCAAAGTATTATTTGTTCATTCTTCAGTTGTAATACTAACTTTCTCCGCCCCGTTACCACGACCCTGGGAAAGAAAAACAACTCGCCGCTCAATTACAGATGCGCCTAATTATCCAGAGTTGTAGGAGAAACTTCTAGATTTCTTCAACATCGTCTCCAAAGGTGAGAAATTAATCTGCATCCACCTTCTTCCCAAATAATCCAGCTTTACACTTAAACCAATAACAAGAAGTATCACGGAAATGATAAGCGCATTATTATTGTTGTTATTATTATTATTATTATTATTATTATTATTATTATTATTATTATTATTATTATTATTATTATTATTATTATTATTATTATTATTATTATTATTATTATTATTATTATTATTATTATTATTATTATTATTATTATTATTATTATTATTATTATTATTATTATTATTATTATTATTATTATTATTATTATTATTATTATTATTAGTATTATTATTATTATTATTATTATTATTATTATTATTATTATTATTATTTAAACATAAATTTTGCGTAGTAATATTTTGTCTATCTCTTACGGTTTACCAGCTATGCAAACACCACACATAATGAAGAAGGCTTAAGAGGACATTTCCAAAACTTCAAAATGCAATTTCACCTTTCATGTAAAATATCTTAAATGTACGGCATTTTAGTCAAAACCGTTACGTCACTTTTGAAAAACTTTTGAAATTTTCGAAAAATGATCCATGTAAAGAGTAGCTTGACGCGGGAAAATTCGAAGTTTCGCTTTTAAGCTACTTTTCGTGTTTGGATTATGATATTCATACGACAGCTGTTCAATAAAGAATGAACATAATTTTTTTACGGTCATAAATTTTCGCACTAAAATTCAATCTTATTATATTCTGTTAGCTTAATGTGATAAAAAAGAAAAACAAGCCGTAGTAGTTTCATTGTTGGTACTCCTGGTTCCCGCCTGTGAGAACCACGCAAGTTCAGTATCGCCTACCGTTTCAATTGAGGTAACATACAGTTAAAGGTGATGTTAGAGGAAGATCCGGAGTTTATTTCAAACGTAACCACTGCTGATCAAACTTGGCTACATCATTATGATCCACAGAGCAAACAGCAAAGCTCAGTGTGGAAATCTCCTTCATCACTAACACCCCAAAAAGCAAAAGTGGTTGCTTCTGCTGGAAAAGTTATGGTCATCTCATTCATTGATATTCACGGAATGGTTTATCAGCATGTTGTATCTGCACACACATCAGTAACTGGACAATACTGCAGGGATGTCCTGAAAAAAACATTGGAAGTCCATATTAGGCGCGAAAGACCACATTTTCTTGAAGCAGGCTGGATGCTGCACCACGATCATGCGCGGCCGAATATTGCCAATGTTGTTGCTGAATATCTTGCAAAAATCAACGTGAAGTGCATCCCTCACCCTCCCTATAGTCCGGATTTAGCCCCATGTAACTTTTTTCTATTCCCTAAGTTGAAGAAACGCCTTCGTGGGAGGCATTATCCATCATCAGAAGCAGTGGTGAAGGCTGCGGAGGCGATTTTGAAGGATCTCTCAAAAAATGGTTTCCAGCATGTCTTTGAAGACTGGCAGAAACGTTGGAACAAGTGCATCGCATTCAGGGGAGACTATTTTGAGAAGGGCCATCAAAATTATGAGGATGAGTAAAGGTACGTTGTCAAAAAAAAATTGTCATCATTCTTTATTGAACAGCCCTCGTTCGCCCAGATTTTTCTATAGGTATGTAAGGGGAAGAATTTCAAAACATGTTATTTCCGGTCAAAATCTCAATATTCCATTTATGGGTGGAAAGCAATACTGTAAGTATAGGAAGTATAAGCTCGCAACGTCCTCACACACAGGTAAAACACTTAGCTTTTGACGTCCAAATCATATCGGAGCCCCAAAACGGGTTTTGATTTAAAGATGGTCGATAACAGTCCTTAATTGACGAAATTACAGGTGTAACAGAGTTTTGGAACCCCTGACCGAAACCTTAATTAAACTGTCCGTGTCCATAACCACAGACAGGTTGGTCGACTATCCGAATAAAAAGGATAATTTAAACGACTTCGCTTCAATTACTGACATTATCGTCTCGTGTTATTATTATACGTGGAGTCTTCAAAGCTCACCGGCCGACAGACCGACAGACCCAAACTTCTGGAGGGCTAGAAAGAGACAGAGATACCTCCTTCCATCAACATGGCGCACAATAATCATGTAACTCTGGTAACAACCGAACGGTGATTCATGATTTAACATCTTTCTTGAATGGCAGTGTAACCAACAGGAGTTGGAATAATTTTCTGCAGTTTATCTCGTTAAAACCTAACAGATATGACATCTACCATTCTGTAACATTTTTAATTAAGATAGGCATTTTTAAAAATTGTTTCATTGCTTGTTCCCTTATACAGTAATGGCTCGTTAACCCGATCCTCTTTAACCCAGGCTAGTTTTGAAAGACAAAAAAAGATATACTATACAAATATAATAATTTGAAAAATAAAACTTCACTTATCTTAAAAGAAAATCATGAAAATTTTAAGACGATTTTAATTTTTAAAAATTTACTTAGCATCCTTGGGTTCATAATCATTTTCAAAAAAAATTAAAGAGTTTGGTATAACTTAACTTTCTCAAAATAAATATATTGTGACTTTGTGTGTTCGTAGAATTAAAAGTCCGAGTTGCAGAAATTCAAAACGTTCTTTATTTCCGTAGAAATACACTTGGTACACCTCTGATTACAGCAGAATTACGTAACATACACAAATACAATCTTCCAAGGTCGTTGACCACAAACAAAGAGCTCACTCAACTTCCAGCTCAATTACCACTCTCTCATTACGACTCTGTTTACCCTAATCCGCTGGCCTGTCACTTCTTATATATACCACTACTGATACCACTAGACATTTCTGCCCGCCTCGGTAGCGTAGTGGTAGCGTGTTTGCCTCACGTTTAAGAGGTCCGGAGTTCGAATCTTGGTCAGAGTGAGTTACCTGGATAAGGTTTTTTCCGAGGTTTTCCCTTATCCTGTAAGACGAATGTTAGGTAAGTCTAAGCTCCATGGACCCTGGACTCATTTGAGCATCATATCATCCATTCCATTCATCGTCCGATATGACAACGTTGGAGGACGTAAATTAAAAAAAAAACAGACATTTCTGGAATATTCTCTAACAAACAAGAAATCGACTATTCTGTATCAATCAAGATGTCACTAGAATGTTCCATTTACCTCATTTTATCTGGTTTGGCATTTCTTTTATCTCCACGCTATGTTTATCTGCTTAGGCAAGCTGTTTATCTCCGTGATACACTATCTGTCCCTTATCTCTCTGCGCCGAACTTTTTGTGTACGTCGCCGCAGCCGCGACAATAGTATTAAAATTTACTACATTTCTCTAAAAAAGATAAAATTCCTAATAATAAAAAATCTGGTATTTATCAATTTAATTGTTTAGATTGTGATAAAGTTTATATTGGAAAGACAACAAGTAATTTGGAAACCATAAAGTTTATATTGGAAAGACAACACGTAATTTGGAAACCAAGAACATTTTCGTAACATTAAGTATAAACAAACTGATAAATCCGCCGTAGCAGATCATTTTTAGTCATTTAACCATGAAATAAATCCAGCAGTTAAATTATTAAAACAATTAAATTGTCCGATAGATTTAATGGTTTGGGAAAAGTTATTTATTTTAAAAAACAAACATCGCGTAATGAGTTTTGAAATACCGGCAGTCGATTCTGTTTTTAAATTTATTTTATTTTCAGATTTTGGTAGTATTGGCAAAAACATAGTGACATCTAGCGTTGACAACGTTGACAAGGAGGTTGTTTGAGTTGATGTGAATGAGTATTCACGAATTCGCGATCCTATCAATTAATAAGAAAAAATTTCATAATTATCTTTTAAGATAAATGAAGTTTTATGAGACAAATTATTATATCTGTATAGTATTTGTACGTCACATTTTTCGAATTTAAATATTATATTGTTTAGCGTAGTAAACGAAGGCCATTTTACATGCAATCACTCCACCTGCCTGGGACCAGGTTGGAAGATTTGATCAAGTCATGGAAAACGTTGTGGCCTGGTGTGTCTGGCTTGCCAGAAAACGAGACTGAAGAAGAATATGTGTGGAAGAAGATTTTACAGACATTGTTAAACATATTGATAGCTGTTCAGATGTTGACGAATACATCGACAATGACGGAGGTGTTACATTTGTATGCAGCAAAAACACGAAGCAGTGTGCTCTAGTTTGGGACATATGGAGTCCATCAAACCGACGAAGGTTGCACATCCTCGTGAGAAAATTACGATGTAAATACTGCTATTAGCAAGCGACCGCCGCCAGTGATTGATAGCGTTACGGTTGACATCAATACGTCACACTTTTGTGGCGCCAATTGATTGGACCCGCTATCTGCAATCAACTCCAATTATTATCATCTCAGACGAAGTACTGTATTCCAACCGAAAACTCGAAACCAACATTTCATTTGAGATACACGCTTTGAGAAACTGAATAATACAAACAAGCATTTTTAGAAAAAAGTGTTTGTTGTGCCTGTATCTGTTAACAGGAATTCAACTAAAAGTGGGTTAGGCAACAAACAAATTCAGCATCTTCGAAGAATGCGAACCGAAAATTTTCAACAAAATCACTTCACTATAGACTACTCCATACACGTAGAATTTTTCGAAAATGTTGCATCTCTAAAAATTTTCTGACGATTTTAATAAGTGTAGGATATAACTAATACAAAGGAAATACAAATCTTAAATTTTCTGTGATGTCCTCAGAACGTAGCTGATCCTGGATGACTTTTCTCCAGCTTAAACCTTAAGAAATAACAGAAACACTTTGGGGGTAGACGGCTGGCTGAAGCATGTTGCAAATATTCCTTATCTGTCTCAATTTTCAAGTGCTTCCACTTTTTTACAAATGAATCCGTTATTCCTTTTTTGTGTGTCGTTCATACAAAGAGAGTATAATTTCAAGGCCATCACATAGCGACCAATTTTAAAACATTTGACTGTAACTTAATGTCTACTGCAGTCCCTTGCACAATGAGATGTTTATCTTTGAAGTAGATAGAGCAATAAGTGTCTGTACAAGAGCAGAGAAAGTCATGCGAGTGTAACACGTCGGATTTTTGCTACCTTGACAATAGTGACGCTTGGGTTCGATTCCTCAGAGGAAGTGCCATTCCCTAAAACAAGACATTTGCTATCAGACATCATGTAGAGCATAAGAGTGCTTTCGGATACGCGTCGCGGGTTTGATTCCTGTTGGAGTCGCCGAAGTTCGAAACCTTGTTCTTCCATCGGAAGGAAGTAACGTTAACAACCCCCAAAACAAGCTCACCAAGTGGTATAGGTCGATAGATTGCATCAGGAGATTTAACGAAATGCAAGCCAACAGTACACTACGTGACAAAACAAACAACAATGCGACTTCAGAAAGTTAGTATTGCACCACTTTACAGAGGCAATCAATTGTAAATGCATTGTGAATTTTACATTATAAATTATGTAATATTGATTAAAAACGAAAATGAAAATATTTTCGTTGCTAAACTCACGCATCTTCAGCAATGTATCATAAGTATCTTTCAAATTCTATGTGATGGAGTTTTCATCAAAATCTTTAGATATTTGCCATCTATATTTCTCAAATTGACATTCAAATGTCATATTTTCTTATTTTAAACTCTTTTTGAGTTATTAATTTTTAAGGGTATATAAAAATAAAAATTTCAAATTACTGACTTCAAAATATTTCTATCTTTTGACTAAGTCCACTAAATTATACATAGAACTCAAAAAAAAAAAAGTTTTAAAAATTACATTCCTTTGAACACTTGGCATAGGGAAATAAAATATGTGTTTAAAACTAAAAGAGAACCCACACAGAAAATGAATGTTCAGCTAATTTAAGAAATATTTCACAAAATCACACATTTCCCCTAAAACAAGGCATATTCAAACATAAACTATTATTGTACAAACACTTATTCCTTTATTACACAAATATATCTATTTGTAACAAAAACTTCACTTATCTTAAGACAATGATGTCAATTTTTCTTTTTAATTGAGATCGATTTCACAAATTGCTTGCATCGTCAGTCAATCAACAAAATTCGTCGTCAAGGATTCCGGTTACCATGTCATTATGTTCTTTCGGCATTACCAAAATTTGAAAACGAAACAAACCTGATTTATGTGACCTTCATTCCTTTATGTAAAGGAATACATTAGACTTTAAGTGATAGTCAAATATTTGAAGGTCCTGGTCACTATATGAAGACTTTGACAATCTGTTCTCTTTGTTGCAAGGCCAAGAGATCAAAATAACTTTCTATTTGAGAAACCAACACGTACTATAAAATTTAATCCAATAACAAGGATATCTCGGAAATGGTTCATACACAAAGTATTTGAGAAACTGTGTATTTTTACAAAATGTATCCCTTGCGGTTCACGAGCTAGGGGGAAAAAATTAAAAATGAAGAGGACTTTATAGAGACATTTTGCAGAAAATTGAAAATACACATTTCATTGGTCATTAAAGTATCTGAAACATGTGACATTTTAATCAAAATATTTTGAACTATTTTTTAGAGAAACAAAAGTTTGAAAAAATTCCATGCAAAGGTTTATTTGCAATGCAGACTTCTATTTTATTAATTACAGGATTTTTTACATAGAGTCTCGACGTGCAGACATACATCTACAGAATTACTATAGGAGTTATAGAGAGCTTTTGAGGCTGTTTCATTACATACACATCGGGAGGTACCCTGACTATTTGGTAAATGACAGGTGCGATTGTCGACTTCTGAGCTATGTCTTCGGCTTGTTTAAACTTTGGCCATTCGTATACATTACTTGGAATTAAATTTTTCACTTTCATTTCCACACGCAACCCACCCTTTTTAAATAACGTCCTCCAAAGATATATTGGCCAATGATTGAAATAATGTTCAAATGAACCCAGGGTTCACAGAGCTCAGTTATCGATATTCACATTTTAGGATAAGGGAAACCCCTGGAAAATCTTATCCAGATAATTCACCCTGACCGAGATTCAACTCAGGACCTGCTGAACGAGAGGCAGAATACGCTACAGAGATGGGCTAGTGGGGCCATAGTGTTCTTAGCTGAGAATTTATAAAAATGTTTTAAAAAGAAGAAAGGGTTTTCATGGTGAAAGAATAATTAGACTTTTTTCTTTCTTTCAAGAATAAGATACATACAAAACGACTAACGTTCTCACTTTATAATTTTAGTGCAGATGTTGAGGTAGAAAGGGAGAAAGAAGAATCTCCTTAATTAAGGGAATAACTAAACTTATACCAGAATTAAATATAAAACAGTTGTTAAATGAGAGGCATTTAGTTGCTAATTATAGCCACATTGTAACCAAAGCGCTCGCAACACAAGCCTCCGGAACGAAGAGGTTTGAGGCTCCAGACTGTTGCTAAATTCTCTTTTTCATTATTCTCAACATTAGTGAAGCTAAACTCGTTATTTCGAGCAATAAACCGCGATCACAGTCATTTGTTTCCTTTCGAACCAGACTAAAAACAAATGAAGATGGATATGACGTAAAGTCGTCTCAAAGAGTAATATATGTCCACAAAGAAGGCGATATCATCGTGTAGCTCCAGCAGGGGGAGCAGGAGAAAGAAATTGAATCTTAAAAATTCCAAACCTACCTACCCATTCTTCAAACTACCCTTTAAAAATACTTATTCTTCTACTCACATCAGGTTAATCAAGAAAAGCATTTGTAGAAATGGCCATGCACAGCTACCACATAGCGAAAAGCTCCAAGAAGATTTTACCTTACTTCATTTACATGTCAATAACATCTACAGACATATATTGTAACAAATGACTGCTTGGACTAACACATAGTAGTTCATTTGAGTTAAATAAACGTGTGACGTCACTCCCCCACTCTATCACCCGTTGGACAATAAGTTGGTGTAAGCCGGTTTCTCGCTCTCTTGTAGCATCCTTCGGCCTGAACTGATGCATTTGTCCGCAGCCTCTTGAGGCAGGTAATCGGCCGCTGTGGCCACCTATGTGCGAGGGCTGTTCAATAAAGAATGATCATAATTTGTTTACCGTCATAATTTTTCGCACTAAAATTCAATCTTATTACATTCTGTTAGCTTAATTTGAAACAAACACACCGCAGTAGTTTCATTGTTGGTACTCGTGCTTCCCGCCTGTGAGAACCAGGTAAATTCAGACATGTTCTGTATCGCCTACCGCTGGAATGGAGGTAACATGCAGTTAAAGTTGATGTTAGAGGAAGATCCGGGGTTTGTTTCCAACGTAATCACTGCTCATGAAACTTGGCTACATCATTTTGATCCTGAGAGCAAACAGCAAAGCTCAGTGTGGAATTCTCCTTCATCATCAACCCCCCAAAAAGCAAAAGTGGTTGCTTCTGCTGGGAAAGTTATGGTCATCTCATTCTTTGATATTCATGGAATGGTTTATCAGCATGTTGTACCTGCATACACATTAGTAACTGGACAATACTACAGGGATGTCCTGAAAACAATGCAGGTTCATATCAGGCGCAAAAGACCACATTTCTGTGAAGCAGGCTGGATGCTGCACCACGATAATGCGCGGCTGCATATTGCCAATGTTGTTGTTGAATATCTTGCAAAAATCAACGTGAAGTACATTCCTCTTCCCCCCTATGGTCCGGATTTAGCTTCATGTGACATTTTTCTGTTCCGTAACTTGAAGAAACGCCTTCGTGGGAGGCATTATCCATCATCAGAAGCAGTGGTGAAGGCTGCGGAGGCGGTTTTGAAGGATCTCTAAAAGAATGTTTTCCAACATGTCTTTGAAGACTGGCAGAAACCCTGGGACAAGTGCATCGCATTCAGGGGAGACTATTTTGAGAATGACCATCAAAACTATGAGGTTGAGTAAAGGTACGTTGTCAAAAATTGTGTTTGTTCTTTATTTAACAGCCCTCGTACTTTGCTTTATTGTAGTAAATATTCTTATTAAGTCAATTGTAGTTTTAGTTAGTATTAGCCGTACCTTTGGTAGAAATGAACCAACCTCTCGCAAAGCATGTATTCCCTACTTTGAGCAGTTCCCCGTGTACGATCTGGCCTTGTGCTCGTTATAAATTCCCATCCATAGTTAGATCGCCACAATATTACACATATTATAACCTATAACAAAATTAAATATAAATTTTTTGCGAAGTTTGTTAAGTGTTAAGGGGTTGTAGCTTTGGCAATAGATTATAAGTAATTTCGTAGTAGTAGTTTGCACAGTTACGTGAATGAAAGGGGAAGGTTGTCAGATTAGTTACGGCAGGCTAACTTGGAATGATTGGAATGTGAGGTAGGATTTATTAGAAATTTATAAACGGACTCTGAGTTGTAAAGAAGCAAATATCAGAAAAGTAGAAATGACGTGGCAACATCGGATTAGAAGCTAGGAGTCATTACCAAATGGGAGGTTAAATGGCAGCCATGACAATTAGGTACTTCAACAACACCGGACACTCATATAGTAGTTTCGGCAACTTCTCCGCTAAATCGTAGACGGTTCATTCAAAACCAGTGTCATCCTTTCATTAAATAATTCACACCCACACATACCCTAAGATAGGTTCCTCATAGCTTGAGCAGAAGGCGAGAATTAACACCAAGGAAGCGACATTATACCTTCAACATGGCGCAACATCTCGAAGGAGCATTAATGTTTCAAGGGTGATGCCGAAATTATGGTTTGCAGGAGCAAAGAATAATGATAGACGTCGAAGGAATGTTGATTCTTTGTGACGACCAAAGCCAAGGCCAGTTTAGTTGGGGAAACTGTTTATAACAATGCCATGAATGAAAGGAACAGTGTCCTTAGAAGGTTTCTAAAGGAATTGTCACTTGACGTACATGAATAGGGTATTCTTCGGATCGTTTACAATAGCGACCAAAACAGCCACAAAAGGACTTTGTTTAAAAAGGAATTTGGAGAGTGAAAGTTATATATAAATACACACACGCAGTTGCGGTGAAGAGCAGAGCACTCTTCGGCGTTCGCCGATGGAGACGGGTCACGGCTATGAAACCATTATAAACATTATCCGGCGTGTAGCCGATATAGGAGTAGAGTCAGACGTGAAGCCTTTTTAGAGCGGTCAACTTGTTCGGTCTTGAATATTTGTCAGCTCATCAAAATTTATCGAGAAATATAATTAGCATTCAGTCACTATAAACCGTGATTGGTAACCCTCGGTCGGCAGCTTCCATTTTGAGGTTAAATAAGAAGCAGTGAATAAATAATTTGCAAACGGGCATTCCAGTGTTGTAAAATTTCCTTCTCACACACATCCACGCATACCCTGAGAGAAACCTCATTGCTCACTATAATATTTGCTTCAAACTGGTGCACAACGTAGAGCAGTGGTAACCTGTGATCGCCACCACCATCATATTTGTTACAAGGGGGACACGCTGTACAATCGGATGATAGTCATTCACCTGATGAGGCCTCTGAAGTGCACTAAAAGAATCACTTAAAATAAGGCAGTCACCCAACTTTCTTCGGCGCACATACAAATAGCTCGCTATATTGCACACAACTTAGCACTATAAATGGAAGTTCTATGCAAACCGAATGTACCTGCATCGGCTCCATAGACAAAAGAACGCTCAACACCACCCAGCTCACGTTAAAGAGGTCCCAAGTTCCAATCTCAGTCAGGGTGAATTATATGAATAAGGTTTTGGCCAGGATTTTCCATTATCCTGAAAGATAATGTCTGCTAACTATAAACTTTATAGCCTTTGAACTCATTTGAACATTCATTTGATTCATCGTCCGATATAACTTGATATTGGAGGACGTTAATTTATTTTTAAACAACAACCAACACCGTTAGAAATTTATGATCCATCGGTATGAATAAATAAAAAAGGTCTTCATAACGGTCTGATAAAAACTACAAAATACTGCGTTATGCTGTGTTGAACGCTCTACTATAGGTGGGCAATGAAGAAATGGTTTTATTTAAATTCGGAGGACATTAAAAACAACAAAGCCATTAAACAGGTTGTACTGCAACAAGTAATAAAAGGGTTTTATGGTTCGCCGCAGTGAAGAACGCATGACCACCTAGTCGGAAGATCTCATTAGGCCTCGCCGACATTGTATGTGAAGTGGCGGAACCTCCACCGGATGTTACACATTAAACGAGAACATCTGAAAGTCGTTATGCGTTAAAACTTTCATCCCGAGCGGCTCCAACATAAGGAGCAATATAAAGCCAAAGGAAACTAACTTTAAAAGCAAATAGCTCTGGGACATATTTCTGCACCGCCTGCTGGAGCACGTGTCAACCCCGGTTGATGCTAGATGGTGGGTAATTCGAACAGACCCTGGGTCGATACCCTAATGGAAGTATTCTCTGGAGGCTCATGGAATGTCTATTTCTGCAATGCAAAACGACTGTAACAGTGACACGTCGATTGTTCTCCATCCCTCGTTCAATAGTTCGGTTCATTATCAGTCATTAGTTTATTTATTTATTATTATTAATTATTTGATTTCTGTATTTTCGAAACCTGAATTATTCATAAAACAAACATCGATATATTATGACGTGCCTGAATATGTATCTATTGGTAGGTTCAGCATTCCCAATATTCACAGGCGATCTGCTCAGTTGCGCCGGCAAAGAAAAATGACAAATCCCGCTCACAAGATTTTCTCTGCTCACTCTTGTACATACTGTTCCTAAAAGCGATTATGCTCATCTTAATCGAGATAAAATATGCTCTTTTTACGTGCATTTACAATTAGAGTGACATAGCAACTAAGGGTTCTTAAAAGTAAAGCGGTAAATCACGTGGGGAAAACATTCTGACGTCACTGATAGTTCGAATGTCGGTCAGAGTTATTTGGATAAGGTTTCTTCCATGATACTCTCTAATCCTGAATTAAAATGGCGGGTAACTGTAAGCTCTATGGAGCCTGAGCTCATTGGAGCCCAATTTCACCCATTACGTTCATCGACCGGTACGTTGGAAGACGTAGATTAAAACAGGGCGAACTTTACTCCAGCCAATAAAGGTGGCAGTCTAATTATAAAGTGAACTCTATAATCGCACTGCCTCTGACACGAGGGACGTATTGTTGGGATTTTACCCCATTAGGAAGTCTGCTTCAGGGGTACTGGATTTCCTGATCTAATCTTGATGGAATGGTAGCGTCCCTAAAAGGTCAAGCGGTCAGCTTAAGCCGCGGTAACCTCGGACACTCCACTTTACAGTCCTCCTTGGCGTTGACTGCGGCAGGCTGATATGAGTAGCTTCTACATAGATTTAATTGGTAGGTACAATAGAAACAAAGTACAAAGTGAGCTTTAAACATCAGCCAAATCATTTAAGACTTAGTCGCTAAGAACTTCCGTTCTCTTTGCACGGCCAAGAGATAAAAAAAAAAAAAAAAAAAAAAAACCAATAAACTCTAACAACTAACAAGTAATATCTCGGAAATGGTTCACTCCAACTAATTCTTGTTTGTTTTTCCCAAAGTGTTCAGTATCGTTCTCTATGTTCCCTGTTTAGGAGAGCGTGGGCACGGATGATTAGTTTTGGGGCAAGTGGAGGTGCCGTTCTCACGGACCCGATCTACAAGGCCGACCATTCATTACCGCCAAACGAGAATCACATTCCCCGCCTTGCCAAATTGCTGAAACCTCCTGCAAATTTCGTTATTTTCGGCTTGGCCTCGGACCATGCAAATTGAGGCCCTGTTCCATTGACGACGGCCACGCTCAAAATGTTTAACTCATTCTATTGTTTCTCAAAATATTTCGCTTTAAAATCAATACACTAAAACCAGTCCTCCTTAAACCAATGATGCTACTGAGGTACTTCATAAATCAGATTTTTACGATGCTCCACTGTTTCACCGAATGACAAAGTGATTCCACTTATTTTATCTTTAATTTTTTTTGAAACAAAAAGAAATCACAAGCTGGTAGATCCCTGGAAATGCAAAATATACACTTCAATTGTTAGGTAAATACCTTAGACATATGGTATTTTAATCAACAATGTTGGAGCCATTTTTTTTCCTTCAGAAAATCAAAATGTCCAAAACGTTCTGCATATGTAAAAGATTTTTAGAAAGGAGGTATTTTCTTGGAAATCATGTCGCAACTTTGTAAGTTGAACTTATATAGGAACAATGGGTTAGAGCGACTGGGGGGAAACCAGGAGATCCGTGGTTCAAATCCCGGCCGTGGCATTGAATTTTTCATGTTGACAATCTATCCAAAACTTTAGCCTATACACGGTTAGGTTAGTATGAAGAAATGATTAATTTCCATCAATTAACTAAAATAATAAGAGTTAAATGATGAAGCCTGGGACTCAAGTACTTACGATAGTAAGTCGCTACAAACGGTGTATCTCGGATGTGAGAGTCCGTAGTGGCCTGCCGGGGAAATAAATGAGTCAAATGGAGATTTTAGCGTCATGTCGGCAAGTTGGCACTGGTAGCTTAATGGGTTAGAGCGACTGGGCGGAAACCAGGAGAGCGGTGGTTTAAATCCCGCCCGTGGCATTGAATTTTTCATGTTGACTGCATTCATCAAAAAGCTTAGCCAATATACGGCTAGTGTGAAGAAATGATCAATTTCCATCATTTAAATAAAATAAGAGTTTTTTTTTTTTTTTTTTTTTTTTTTGTAATTTACGTCCTCCAACGTTAAGTCATTTCGGACAATGAGTGGAATGGGTGAAATGATGCTCAAATGAGCCCAGGGTCCATAGAGCTTAGAGTTACCCAGCATTCGTCTTTCATGATAAGGGAAACCCCCGGAAAAAGCCTTATTCAGGTAACTCACCCTGATCGAGATTCGAACTCGGGACCTCTTCAACGTGAGGCAGACACGCTACCACCACGCTACCGAGGCGGGCAATAAGAGTTAAATGATGAAGTCTGGGTCCTAAGTACTTACGGTAGTAAGTCGCCACAAACGGTGTATCTCGGATGCGTGAGCCCCTAGTAGTTTACCCGGGAAATATACGAATCAAATGGAGAATTTAATGTCATGACGGCAAGTTGGCCATGGTAGCTCAATGGGTTAGAGCGACTGGGCGGAAACCAGGAGAGCGGTGGTTTAAATCCAGCCCGTGGCATTGAATTTTTCATGTTGACTGCATTCATCAAAAAGCTTAGCCAATATACGGCTAGTGTGAAGAAATGATCAATTTCCATCATTTAAATAAAATAAGAGTTTTTTTTTTTTTTGTTGTAATTTACGTCCTCCAACGTTAAGTCATTTCGGACAATGAGTGGAATGGGTGAAATGATGCTCAAATGAGCCCAGGGTCCATAGAGCTTAGAGTTACCCGGCATTCGTCTTTCATGATAAGGGAAACCCCCGGAAAAAGCCTTATTCAGGTAACTCACCCTGATCGAGATTCGAACTCGGGACCTCTTCAACGTGAGGCAGACACGCTACCACCACGCTACCGAGGCGGGCAATAAGAGTTAAATGATGAAGTCTGGGTCCTAAGTACTTACGGTAGTAAGTCGCCACAAACGGTGTATCTCGGATGCGTGAGCCCCTAGTAGTTTACCCGGGAAATATACGAATCAAATGGAGAATTTAATGTCATGACGGCAAGTTGGCCATGGTAGCTCAATGGGTTAGAGCGACTGGACGGAAACAAGGAGATCCATGGTTCAAATCCCAGCCATGGCTTTGAATTTTTCATGTTGACAATTTCTCAAAAACCTTAGCTTATATACGGCTACTGTGAAAAAAAAAAAATGATTTTCACCAAGGAACAAATTTGTTACTTAAATTACTTTTTAAATATGTTTTCACAAACACCATATCGAACTTTTTCTTGGAATGTAATATCTTTACCTCTACGTGGTAGCAATAAAGCAGAAAAAAACTGAAACGAACAATATATTTTGGATTCCTTTATTTCTTACTTAATTCCGATATATAGATAGGCAGTGCAGAAAGTACACAAACTATCTAATAAAGTCGTAAATGTGAAGCTGAACATTTATCAATTACCCTCAATGAAGAATCAATGAGAAGGGGTTATTGACCCCTGACCGACATTGGGAATGTACGAAGGATGTTGAAGCCTCCGTATTCCCAGAAAGCACACACGTGCCTCATTTCCCTTTCTTGGAACAACAGCCATCATCATAGCTTCACGTGGTCGATCTGCGTGCACGACCGGAAAGGTGTGCCAAAAACAGAGCTAGATCAGAGAGGAACCTCTCTACCGGAACCTTACAGGATTCCACTTGTGTCTCCACCGTAAAACCTATGTCACTCACCTTGTATCAACCATTGTTAACGATAACCATCCAATAAAATCCTAACATCTACAGTTTTGTTTGGATTGACTTGAAACTTTAACACAATTATTATAGTATCAGCAATAGTTCAGTTCACAGACCAATTCTCCGAACTTCATCCAAAATAATTCTTGTGATGTTAATATATTTATAGTGTTTTATTTCATTTAATTCAACTGTTCCACATGATGCAATTTTAGTTGCAGAAAAATAATACTTTGCGGTTATTCGCACACAGATATTATTAGTAAATTTATGAGATGATATTTTAATCTGACCCTTGGTTTAGGATAAAAATTATTCAATTCTCCTTTTATTAATTTTAAAACCTGCTTCTGAAATGTGTGCTTTGTTATTTAATTACACAAACACCGGTGACATTATAAAAAATTCATCTCATCAATTTCCTTTGGTACTGCTTTTATCCAAATACGAAAATTTTCAAGGTTCTAGTTTGAAAATTGCATCATGTGGAGCAATTTATATTCTGAAAAGCGCTGAAAATTAAAAACACGAGAAAATCCCCAAAAGAGGTAATATAAAGCACTGTGCCCACTTACAGTGATCCATTTAAATAGTCATATGCCACAATTTTTAAAGGGCTCCATAACATTAAAAATAAATGGAAATTGAAGTACGGTACTTAATTACGCAAAACAAATTGTCATTTTTTGCACCTTTTCACTAATTTTAACAGATGGTTATCCTTAAGAACCATATTCTTCTATCTACTCCGATTAACATTTTAAATGCATTTTGTTACAACTGCAATGAAGTTTAAGCGATTTTGAGCTCTAAGTGATGACTTTAACATTCCGTCGTTTTTGAAGCACCACTAGGAAAATAAACAAACAAAAACGAATAATGACCTAGCAGTTTAAACGAGTAAGAAGTATTTGGGAATTCAAATATCAATAATAAATTATATTTCAGAAAGGGTGAATGCTACAAAAATATCTTTTAACAAACATCCACCAAATGTGCTAAGATTCTGCGCAGTTCTCACACCTTAAGGTTGCAAAAGAATAAAAAGAATTCATAATATAATATACAATAATAATAAATTAATTATTAAATAATAAATAATTAATAATAATATTCATATACAATAATTCATAATATACAGGACATCATAGTCATTTCCTACACAGTGGCTCCCTCCAAGGTCTTATTAAAAATGCATTCTTACCCAGCAAGCCTCAAAACTGTATTTGCTATAAAATCTTAGCATCAAATGTTTACTAAATGCAGTAGGTATCTACCTCCTCTACCTAAAGATAACTATTACAAAAAGTGGCTTCTTATACGCCATTATATCTTTAGACGTTTAAATTTTTGATGTTCATTCAATTTTCATGTTTAAAATTGCTTAAAGCACACAATGCATTTATAAACAATGATGTTTAAAACCCCCATTAGCCCCATTAATAAGAAAAACAATAATAAATATATTTTTTTCTCCCTCTCTCATCAATGCTGGCGTTAGGAGGCGCTTCGGTTCCCTCAGGGCGAGGGAGCCGAAGCATCTGATCTGAGATGAAATCAGGGTTGAGGGATCGGCCCAACGCCTGATATGAATGATTGATGGAGCAATTGGTGGAATGACGGTTGGGGAAACCGGAGGCCCTGAAGGAAATCCACCCCAGCGCCATGTTGTCCACCACAAATCGCACTTTGCGGTCGCCTAAGTTCGAACCCGGGCCGCCTAGGGGAGAATCAAGCGGTCTAACCACTCAGCCATGGTGCGGCCATAATAGTAATAATAATAATAATAATAATAATAATAATAATAATAATAATAATAATAATAATAATAATAATAATAATAATAATAATAATAATGATAATAATGATAATAATGATAATAATAATAATGATAATAATGATAATAATAATAATAATAATGATAATAATAATAATAATAATAATAATAATAATAATAATAATAATAATAATAATAATAATAATAATAATAATAATAATAATAATAATAATAATAATAATAATAATAATAATAATAATAATAATAATAATAATAATAATAATAATAATAATAATAATAATAATACAACCACGTTTAACCGAAATAAAGGACTGAACTTATATTTTCGATGGTAAACCTATTTAACAAGCAAAAGGAAGAAACTCTTCTAAATTAATATCCTCCAACATTGAGTCATATCGGACGATGAAAGAAATGATGCTCAAATGAGCCCAGAGTCCACAGAACTTAAAGTTACCAAATGTTCATCTTTCAGGATAAAGGGAAACTCAAAAGGAAACCTTTTCCAGACAAAGCCGGTTGACCGAGATTCAAACTCGGGACTTCTTGAACGTGAGGCAAATATGTCACCATTTACTTTACAGAAACGGGTGGATTACTTAGTGGGCCGCGCCGTGGCTCAGCGGTTAGACCCCTTGACTCTCACCAAGGAGACTCGGCTTCGATCCCAGGCGCTCAAGGTTTGTGGTTGAAAACACGACGCAGGGGCATATTTTCTTCGGGATATCCGGTTTCCCCCGGCATCATTCCATTAATGCTACATTATCATACTTCCAGTTATTAATTTCGTCCTCATTTTTTTATACAAGACTTACAGCTGATCCAACATCTTAGGTTCTCTACATGTTCCAAAACCCGACAACTAAAAGATAGCAATCCCCTCTACACCACGACAGTGGTAAAACTAGTCTTGGGTTACTTATTAAAAATTGCATGTAATAACATTACAGTATTCACAAAGGCTATTTCCTAAAATTCTTATTTTTAAACTCCACTGCCCTCAGTCGGATTTGAACCCAAACCCTGGACTTTGGAGGAAGACAATACTGTACGCTGAAAATATCTGTATGACCTTGGGAATCAACGTAACCAATTGCAAAGTGTAGACCGCGAGGAAAACGAACACTGCAATTGACAGAAGGTGTGACACACTACAGTACCGAGAATTGCCTGTAACACTTACAGCATCTCGTGATGAATAATACATTGTCAGATAATAACAGTGCAACTCCCTGGCTGGCAGCAATTGATCAACTCATTGGTACACAATCAACTCCATACAATGATCATAACAGATTTCCTGGAGCTGTCTCTAATATGCGATTTGGTTAAAATTAAAACCTTTTATCATGTTCTAAAGGCACATAGCTGAAGTTCTCATTTCCCTGCTACGTATCATTCCTGGGAGGAAGGATGAGGCGAGCCAAGGAGTCACGACACCGCCGAGACACCCGTGGACACCTCCACCCTGAAAGAGACCAACAGATGAGAGATGATATGAAATGATAAGGGAGGGACAGGAAATTCGGGGGATGTAATTAACCTACCCAGCAATCGCCTGGCGACCCGAGAAAACCGCCTATAAACCTATGGGTCAGGTAGGTCGGCCACGAGAATCGAACCCGGGCCTGCCAAATGTGGGCCACATACGAAATCGCCTGATCCATCCCGCTCGGAGATAAGTATTATTAAAAGGATAAAGTATGCATTGAAATTAATGGCAAGCATAAAATTGGAACTCATAAACTTGTGAAGAAATTTTCATATTATTTATTCTGAACATTAAGGAGTTTTAAAAAGTTTAAATTGGTTATCATAGGATAAAATGAAGCTATTTTAAGTGGAAAGAGTATAATTTTATAAATTATATTAGTAGTCAAGAACAGCATATTATATGCCCGCCTCTGTAGTGTGGTAGTAGCGCGTCTACATCAATTCAAGAGTTCCCGAGTTCAAATCTCGGTTAGGGTGAGTTATCTCGATAAGGTTTTCTGGGGTTTTCTCTTACCTATCGTGAAAAATGAATTTCTGCTAACACTAAGCTCTAAGGATGCTGCTCTCTATGAGCACCATTTCACCAATTTCATTCAATGTCCGATATAATTTAACGTTGGAGGACATTAAACCTTTTTTTTAAGAAAAAAGTTGTAATTAAATATGGGCCTAATAAATTAAATTTAAATAATATGCAATAGAACCTTATTAGGGCAAAATAATATAGAAGTTATTATGGTTTAAACATTGGAATTCTATCGAAAGGCAGATTCAGAGTGAACGATTCAATGCCGTGGCCGGTATTTGAACCACAGATCCCCCGGTTTCCGTTCTGAAAGTACAAAAGTAAAATGAACCTTAGGATTTAAGTCATTTTGTAAACATCGTGTTTACAATCATCGTAATTATTGCAAATGATTTGGCAGCGTATGGTGTAAATATTTTGGGTGAAGTCATGAATGATGTAGGCAGGAATAATATTAGCAAAACGGCCTATATGTCTAAAATTAGATTATTGGCACCTTGTACTGCACAAATAAGGGTAGAAATATCATTACTAAATTTGCAAGATAAAGCTATAACATTTACATTAGAAACTGAAATTAATGGATTTCCTCCTTTTCTAGATCTAAAGATAATATGAAATAATAATTAATTAAACTTTGGTATTTATAGGAAGTCTACTCATATTCATAATTACATAAAAAATAAAAGTTTTAACCCTTTTTACATAAATTTGCTGTTTTCAATAGTTTGATTTATAGATTAATACATATACCCCTGAATAAAGATGAATTTAATTAAGAATATAAACATATTATTAATACTGCTTTAATTAATGGTTTCAATAAAGACTTTATAAATAAAAAATTCAAAAACAAAAAAAAAAATATGTTAATGATATTTCTATCCTTAAACAAATAAAAGACGATTATAATTTTTTTTTTAAATTACTTACCATCCTTAGGTTAATAAACATTTCCAAAAAATTTTAAAAGATTTTGGTATAACTTAGTTCCTCAAAATAAATATAGTATTAAACATTTATTGCATTTCTCTAAAAAACATAAAATTCCTAATAATAAAAAAAAATCTGACATTTATCAGTTTAATTCTTTCGATTGTGATAAAGTTTATATTGGAAAGACAAAACGTAATTTAGAAACCAGAACGAAGGAACATTTTCGTAACACTACGTATAAACAAACTGATAAATCGGCCATAGCAGATCATTTTTGGTCATTTAACCAGGAAATAAATCCAGAAGTTAAATTATTAAAACAATTAAATGCTTCGATAGATTTAATGGTTTGGGAAAAGATATTTATTTTAAAAAACAAACCTTGCTTAATGAGTTTTGAAATACCGTCAGTCGCTTGTTTTTCAATTTGTTTTATTTTCAGATTTTGGTAGTACTAACAAGAACATATTAACATCTAACGTTCGTAACGATGACGACAGCTTTGTTGTTTCCGGCTGAGGATGTGTAAAAGTTTTACATGAAATCGCGATCCCGGACAATTTATAAGAAAAATATCATTTCTTATAAGATAAGTGAAGCTTTAAGTTACAAGTTGTTATATTTGTATATATCTGTTTGCTTCACTGTTAATAGCTTCATATTTTACCTATTAACTGATGTTTTCTATTGTCATACACGTATACCCTGAGCACACCACTGTAGCAGCCAACAGCAGATTCAACAAAGATGGAATTATGGAGTCAGCATCCAAAGTGCCAATATTTACCATTGTTTTAACTAAACAATATATTTATTCATGTGAGTATTAACAATTATTGAAAGCTGTATTAAATCTGTCGAGCCCGCCACTGACAATGCCACCCACATGTAACTGGCCGCCACTGAGTTATGCACGCATTTCGTACCGGAAGTGTGGGCTGCCACATGCTGAGAGTTAACCTAGCCAATTGACTCGGCGCGGCGCGGCTCGGCTGGGCAAGTGGGCGGGGGCCCAGTGTTCCTCAATGGGCAAAGGAAAAACCCTTCCCAGAACTCGATCTCGATATCTCGCCTATAATAGAAAGTTGACATTTCTGGAGCACCAATTAATTAAACCATCTTGACGTACATGTAGTTTTATCATCTGTTTTCATCAGTGTCAGCTTATGAACGCAACAAAGTTATAATGTGAAGTGGCGTTGCTGCAATAAAATGGCGAATCCTCTATCGACTCGTGTCATGGCGTTAGCCACTAATTGTACATTTTAAGAGTGGATAAGTAACATCACCAACGGAATATGACCTTAGAGGGGCGCCCAGTGATGAAGGGGTGACGTCAGAAGTTACTGTGGGTGACAGTGCCAATCCCCAAACTCCTCGGAAGCGGTTCCCTCTTCCCGTTTGGCTTACAAAGGAACTGGAGACCTCCACCCGATCCTTTAGACGAGGATTTCAGCTACCAAATTCACTGTCATTCAATACCCAAACTCCCACTGACCCTTCTAACCCTCAAACAGCCGACCAAGAGGAAAGTGGAAGTGAGTGAAATGGAGCGAACAGGAAATACGGAGGATGTAATTATTCATCCTTGTATTCGTCTCCTAACCCTACAGGTCAACGGTCAATCACCGGAATAGAACCCACGACCTGCCCGCCTATGTAGCCTGTCTGCGTGACATTCAAAAGCTCCCGACTTCGAATCAGGGCGAGTTATGTGCATAAGGGCTTATCACTTATCTTAAAAGATGAATGTCTGGTAACTCTAAGCTCTATGGGTCCTGGACTCATATGAACATTTCATTCATCGTCCGATAAGACTTAACGTTGGAGGCTTTCCCTTATCCTGAAAAATGTCTGGTAACTCGAAGCTCTATGTACCCTGGACTCATTTGAACATCATTTCATTCATCGTCTGATATGACAACGTTGCAGCTTTTGCCTTATCCAGAAATGTGTAGTGAATGTGTAGTGTTTATCGCCCGGTTTTACTACATACGGCACCGCAGGCGATGACACTGATGATACATGAGATGAAGATGGAGCACCGGTGGAATGAGATGGCGGGGGAAACCGGAGATCCCGGAGAAAACCCGCCCCAGTGCCGTGTTCTCCACCAAAAATCTCACTTTGCGGTCGCCTGGGATCGAACCCGGGCCGTCTTGACGAGAGCCAAGCGGTCTAACCACTGAGCCACGGTGCGGCCGATTATGACTGTCTGGTAACTCTAAGCTCTATCGTCCCTGAACTCATTTGTACAGCAGTTTATTCATGGTCTGATTTGACTTAACGTTGGAGGCTTTCCCTTATCCTGAAAGATGAATGTCAGGTCTATGTCAGGCTCTATGTACCCTGTACTCATTTGAACATCATTTCATTCATAAGACTTAACGTTGGAGGTTAAGCGTGCTCCTCTCAGAGGAAATGGCCAAAGCCTCCTTAATACTCCGCTCCCAGTAACTAACTGTTGCTTAATCGTGATGCTGGATTTCAGATCAGCTCCTCTTGGAAACCGGCCTTAAAAATGAAATCCGTCGATTTAAGAAGCAAAGATGTATACAGCTTGATAATCGAGTTAAGTAGTTATGTTTCCTTGACTCAATTAATTTTCCATACTCACGCCATCTCCTGACCTGGCATTTGATTTATTGAAAACAGTCTTTTGTTCAGTAATTGCAAATTTTGATAGTGTTTTGTCTTTGTTTATATTTGCGTTATATCCATTGTTTCAGTTGTGGTTATAAAATTTAATAAATATCCTGATGATGGGAGAGATGCACACTCCCTAAACGTCGATATCTAATCGTCTTTTCACCTGGCTTGCTTCCCGAGAACAACTTGAGCATACAAATAACATATTTGTTACACAATTTCAACGTATGATATTTCGTGTCCCACCCAGTAAATTTATCATGAAGGTGTATTAAACATATCGTATTTAAAGGAAAATCATTAGTCATTTATTTAAGAAAATCAAACTTTTCGTAAAGTTTTCTAATGCCAATGGCCAGAAGCATCCTTGGAAGGTGCACATAAATACCTGGTTTGGTATTTCATCAACTTCGTTTTTGAGTTTTGCTCTTCAGAGGCACAAGATCCATGGGCAGTTTTCTAACAATGCATTCAGGGGGCCTCAAAGAATTTTTCGGTATTCAGTTTTTTCAGTACAATGCATAACGTCTCGGTAGCGAGTGAGTGGAACACTTGAGATGTTTCTTGGACTAATTTGGACTCATACTTCGATGGGATACGACATTTCCTTAATGTTACAAAGTACACGACTGTAAAGCAGCCACTTCACTGACCTACCACTGAGTCTTCACACTTCAGAGGTTATTACACGTGGTCTGAAAGGTCGTGATTAAAACTTGCTGCGTCTTCATTTAGAATGTTAAAAGCATTCCTTCTGCATTTAGTCTTTGTTCCTGTTTCCCTGGTGACGGCTGTCAGGAACTCCATTAACTACAGCCAGAAGGATATAACTGTTCAGACATGACCCGCCTTTCATATTCTCGTACGAGGGTCACTTTCAAGACTTCTGAAATGCATCTTTCTAAAAACAAACCAATAGCTGTTTTATAATACGAGGGCTGTTCAATAAAGAATTGTCTCAATTTTTTTGACAACGTACCTTTGCTCATCCTCATAATTTTGATGGTCCTTCTCAAAATAGTCTCCCCTAAATGCGATGCACTTGTCCCAGCATTCTGCCAGTCTTAGAAGACATGCTAGAAACCATTTTATGAGAGATCCTTAAAACTCGCTTCCGCAGCCTTCACCACTGCTTCTGGTGATGGATAATGCCTCCCAGGAAAGCGTTTCTACAAGTTAGGGAATAGAAAAGAGTCACATGGGGCTAAATCGGGACTATAGGGAGGGTAAGGGATGTACTTCACGTTGGTTTTTGCAAGATATTCAGCAACAACATTGGCAATATGCGGCCGCGCAATATCGTGGTGCAGCACCCAGCACGCTTCAAGGAAATGTGGTCTTTTGTGCCTGATATGGACTTACAATGTTTTCAGGAAATCCCTGTAGTATTATCCAGTTACTGATGTGTGTGCAGGTACAACATGCTGATAAACCATTCCATGAATATCAAAGAATCATAACTTTCCCAGCAGAAGCAACTACTTTTGCTTTTTGGGGGGTTGGTAATGAATAAGATTTTCACACTGTTTCCTGTTTGCTCTCAGGATCAAAATGATGTAGCCCAGTTTCATCAGCAGTGATTAGTTTTAAAGAAACTCCGGATCTTCCTCTAACATCAACTTTAACTGCAAGTTACCTCCATTGCAGCGGTAGGCGATACTCAACATGTCTGAACTTGCCTGGTTCTCCAGGCGGGAACCAGGAGTACCAACGATGAAACTACTACGACGTGTTTGTTTCACATTAAGCTAACAGGATTTAATAAGATTGAATTTTAGTGCGAAAAATTATGACCATAAAAAATTATGACCATTCTTTATTGGACAGCCCTTGTATTTTTTGTGCCAACTGCCGTGTAACTTGTTCTATCCACTCCAAAAGTTCCGTAATTATCATTTACGTATTCCCTGTACGCTGGAATATGAATGTCATTAGAGAACGCCTCCAAGCTGAATTTTTATGATATGAAATCGTCATTAACACTTAAACAATGAGAAGATAGACTTTTTTTTTTTTTTTTTTTTTTTTTTTTTTTTTTTTTTTTTTTGCTTGTTCCATTTATACCCCGCCTTTAACTGCAATGGTCATATCGGCGGCCGTTCTCCTTTGGAACATACCGAAGGTGTTAACTCGTTATCTTTTTTGGGTTTTAATCATTACATCACGCACACATTCACACTCTCATTCATACTTCCAGACTCTGGGGAAGATGGAGCATTATCTTGATCGGAGAAAAATCTCCACCCCCACTGCCGGGAATCGAACCCGGGACCCCTAGCACGGCAGGCAAAGATAGACTTATTTGGCAAAGATCGCTCTAAGAATACAATTTTATCTGTAACCCGAATTCAGGAGAGATCGGTTTTTTTTCTTAGTGATGAATTTAGTGAAGGGCTAAGCCCCAAAACTGATGAAAATAATGTCGCTGTCCGAGTAATGCTTGACGAACATTTATGAATTTGGAAATTAATTGTTCTTTCACACTAGCCGTGTGTAGGACGCGCTATGAAAGGGTAGAGCAAGACTGAAAAATTCAATGCCATAGCCGGGATTTGAACCACGGATCTTCTGGTCTCCGTCCAGCCGCTCTAAACCATTGAGCTACTATGGCCAACCTGCCAACATGACATTAAATTCTCCAACTGACTCGTGTTTTTCCCGGTAAACCACTAGGAGTTCTCATAAACACTTGAGACAACTACCTTAATGGAGACTTACTATGCTGTAAGTACTTTAAGGCCCGGGCTTTATAGTTCGGACCACTATTAGGTACAATTAATGGAAATTAATTGCTCTTTCACACTAGCCGTGTGTAGGACCCACTATGGAAGGGTAGAGCCAGACTGAAAAATTCAATGCATAGCTGGGATTTCAACCACGGATCTTAAGGTACTTACAGCATAGTAAGATGCCATTAAGGTAGCTGTCTCATGTGTTTATGAGAACTCCTAGTGGTTTACCGGGAGAAACACAAGTTAGTTGAAGAATTTAATGTCATGTTGGCACGTTGGCCATAGTAGCTCAATGGTTTAGAGCGGCTGGACGGAGACCAGAAGATCCGTGGTTCATATCCCGGCTATGGCATTGAATTTTTCAGTCTGGCTCTAGCCTTTCATGCTATGAATTTATTGGACATTGGTATGAGTCAAATCCAAAACATTCTACAACAACAGTTACACGTGAGAAAGCTTTGTTGTTGATGAAACAGTGGAACATTACAAAGCCGGTTTATTACCTCAGTAAGAGTCTTACTGCTTTAAGGACTGGTGTCATTGATTTTAACAGGGAATATTTTGAAAAATAATAAAATATTTACTTTTGTTAGGCCCCCTACATAAAGGAGCCGCATTTTTAGACGGTCTATGGGTATTTGCCTGGAACTAAGGAACAGCGGCCTCTGTAATCTAGGTGGTAGAAGTCTCGAGTTCGAGTCTCGGTCAGAGTGAGGTTACTTTCAGGGTTATCCCTTCTCGTGAAAGATGAATGTTTCGCAACTCCAAGTTTTAAGAGCCCGTCTCAGTAGCGTAGATGGTAACGTGTCTGCATTACGTTCAAGAGGTCCCGAGTTCGAATCTCGGTCAGAGTGTGTTATCTGGATAAGGTTTTTCCGGGGTTTTCCATATCCTGATAGACGAATGTCGGGTAACAAGCTCCATGGACCCTAGGCCCATTTGAGCCACATTTGACCCATTTCCTTCATCGTTCGATATGATGTAACTTTGAGGACGTAAATTAAAAAGCCAGGAGGGAAGAGGAGTAAATGAAATGCATATCTTTAATTTTCTGAGAATTTCCTCTGGTCCTCTTTGTTGTGGATGACTTTTGTATAACTGGTAAATTGAAAGAGTTACACAAAATATTGCTACACAAAAAATGTAGAGCTCGTTAAAACACACGTCTTTTTTTCGTAGAGTTAACCATTTCGGAGACCTTCCTTATTTTAGTTTAAATTTTCGAATTCGTACACATTTCTGAAATACAAAGTCGCTAGTTGTATGTGTTGATTACTATGCAAAGAGAATTTAATTTCAAAGCCATCACGTAACGACCAGTTCTTGAAACATATGCCCAATGTAATCGCCAGTGTATCTATAAGGAAATACATACAAAATACTTCTACAAACGTATATTTAACACAAACACGACAGAAGTTAGTTTTATAAGAGTGAGTACAGAACGTTATGTGAGTGCAGCACCTTTATATTTGCCTAATCAGTTGAGAATGTGTTACAGATTGTACACCTTGTAGCATCATCTCGTTTCCAAGTAAAGCCAAGGACCGACTGTTCGTGCTTATTCAAACTGGATAATAAATCTTCTCCTAGGTCAACCATAAGGAAAAAACTGCTCCTACAGTTTGGCTATTAGCCATCTTAGTCATACACCGCACGGTTCTGGTTCCATGTTTTCTATTTGCTCAGTCATCGTCACTAGCAATACCAATACAAGTTGCAAAAACTTGTACAGTACAGCAAAATGAAATGTCCTGAAACTCATTTTAACAAGTGGGTCTCAATTCCCATGCTTTTACAACCTTATCAATGCATTCTTCCTTTCATTCACAAGCAATCTCTACTAGTCTCCAACCTTAACGTATAAATTGTCTCTGCAAATCGGATTTCAGAAACTATATGACGTTTTTTCCTCAATATGAGTTACCTCTACATGCCGTACTTTAGTCTCTCTTCATTAAATTACGAGGGTGTCCTGAAAAGTTTCCCACCTCAACATAAAGATGGCAGCACTCGTAAATAAAGCTCTTCATCTGTTGACAGTTACTCACCAAAGTTTTAGCCATTTTGGACGCACAATTGTTATGTAACAGTCGTTTGAGGGAGTTGATGTGTTTTTATGAAAATGGACAAAATCGAGTATCAAGGAGTCATTAAATATATGTTTTTGAAAATCAATAAGCATACACAAATCAAAGTTGAGTTGGATTCTTGTATGGGGGACTCTGCACCATCATTTACTACAGTGACATTTTGGGCAGCTCAATTTAAACGTGGCCGTAAGAGCTTGGGAGACGATAACGTCCAAAAACTGCAACTACCGACGAAAACATCGCCAAAGTTCGTTAAATGGTACTAGACGACCGCCGAATTAAAGTGAGAGAATTAGCAGAGGCTATGAACATGTCAAAATAACGCGTTTGTCACATATTAAATCAACATTTAGACATGAGAAAGCTGTCCGCGCGTTGGGTGCCGCGTTTGCTCACGTTAGACCAAAAACGTGATCGAATGAACATTTCCAATGCTGTGTTGGCGCAGTTTAGGCGCAACAAATCCGAGTTTTAGCGCCGATTAATTACTGTAGATGAAACTTGGGATACACCATTATACGCCCGAAAGAAATCTACAGGTCAAACAGTGGACTGCAAAGAGGGAACCGGCTCAAAAAATGCAAAAGCTGTTTTTTTTTTTTCGGCTGGAAAAGTGATAGCGACTGTTTTTTTGGGATAGTCGTGGAGTTATTTTAATCGATTATCTACAGAAAGGAAAAACCATTACAGGAGCATACTACACATCATTACTTGAGAAGCTGAAGGCACAATGGCCACATTTGCAGAAAAAGAAAACCCTGTTTCACCAAGACAACGCGCTGTCTCACACCTCATCAGTTGCAATGGCGAAAATCCACGAATTACGGTTTGAACTGCTTGACCATCCGCCTTACTGACCAGATCTAGCCCCAAGTGACTTCTTTTTGTTCCCAAATCTGAAAATTGCGCTCGGAGGACAGAGATTTTCGTCAAATAAAGAGGCAATCACCTTCGTGAACACTTATTTTGTATAGAAAAACGCCGAGTACTATTTGGACGGGTTACAGAGATAAGAGCATCACTGGGAGAAGTGTATAGAGTTACAAGGAGAGTATGTTGAAAAACGCCGAGTACTATTTGGATGGGTTACAGAGATTGGAGCAACGCTAGGAGAAGTGTGTAGAGTTACAAGGAGACTATGTTGAAAAACGCCGAGTACTATTTGGACGGGTTACAGAGATGGGAGCATCGCTAGGAGAAGTGTATAGAGTTACAAGGAGACTATGTTGAAAAACGCCGAGTACTATTTGGATGGGTTACAGAGATTGGAGCAACGCTAGGAGAAGTGTGTAGAGTTACAAGGAGACTATGTTGAAAAACGCCGAGTACTATTTGGACGGGTTACAGAGATGGGAGCATCGCTAGGAGAAGTGTATAGAGTTACAAGGAGACTATGTTGAAAAACGCCGAGTACTATTTGGATGGGTTACAGAGATTGGAGCAACATTAGGAGAAGTGTGTAGAGTTACAAGGAGACTATGTTGAAAAACGCCGAGTACTATTTGGACGGGTTACAGAGATGGGAGCATCGCTGGGAGAAGTGTATAGAGTTACAAGGAGACTATGTTGAAAAACGCCGAGTACTATTTGGAAGGGTTACAGAGATGGGAGCATCGCTGGGAGAAGTGTATAGAGTTACAAGAAAACTTTGTTAAAAAATAAATTCCAGACGGTCCGCAAGGTGTAAGGTGATTTGTGTAACTGTGACAATAAGCAGAAAATCCACACGTTTACATTGTGTTTTGTGAACTGTTAACAATGCCACTTTCAAGACTGGTACCAATGGCGCAGGTAAAGTACTCTGCCCCCAGGACAGAAATATTATTTTTAGTATACAGTTTCTTTAAGGAATTGTCATCTGAGGAAGTGCGTGACCCCATGCCCTGCAGCTATTCCACACCCTAATGTCACTCCGCACAGGGGTACAGTAACTCTAACAACTCCGTCGTCATATACCTAAGTAGTTAAAGTGACGTAAAAGAAGTAGATATGGAAGAAAGAGAACAAACAATACTAATCAAACAAATAACTGTAAGCTGCAAATTTGGTAAGGACGATCAAATTTGTGCTGGTTTCAATAGAAAAAATGAAAATGCTTTCACTGTAGGAGTCGACATAGTACTGAGCTTCGCCAAAATGTACAGACCCTTTGTGATGAGGGGGGTTGCAAAAACAGACCTTGCCTCATTAGCAACACCTCTTGTGGCGGGCAGGCTAATGAGCCAGGGGGCCGTACGTACGTGTATTCAAGTGGTGGAGCTTCACTACATGTGCATTTACTCTCACACATACACTTTCTTATTACCACTTGCGTATTTCGTTAAAGAAATAGTAAACAAGGGCATGAAACATACTAATTATATACATTATACACAAATAACCCCAAGAGATTCTTCCTTCTCTTGCAACACAGTTACATAACCAAACAATCTTACTATAAAGTTTACTGTTAAATATACGTACCAAGATCGGTTGTGGGTCTTCCATTTTTGAGGTGAGAAGGTACAGCCTATCTCCACGATTTATGGGTGCATATTACTAAGAAACTATTACCGCCTCGATAGCGTAGATGGTAGCGTGTCTGCCTCACGTTCAAGAGGTCCAGAGTTCGAATCTCGGTCAAGATGAGTTACCTGGATAAGGTTCTCTTCCCGAGGTTTTCCCTTATTCTGATAGACGAATGTCGGGTAACCCTAAGCTCCATGGACCCCGGAATCATTTAAGCATCACTTCACCCTGTAGCAATTATAATGCTGGGTGGCGCACGATTTCACGTTCACGCTACAGTTTGAAACAAATAGTGTTTAGCTCAGGGTTGAGCATTGTGGTTTATCTCAGGGTATGCGTGGGTATGTATGGGAAGGATGGTTTTAATGACACTGGAATGCCCGTTTCAAACTGATTTAATGACTGCTTCTTTTTATCATTACATCAAACTCGAAGTTGCCAACCAAGAGTTACCAATATATCACTCTTTAGAGTTACTGTATGTGAAACGCTTATTACTCGATATAACTTAATTCGTTCTTCACGTAAATAAGAACCGAATCTTCTCTCATCGCTACTGGTCTGCCCTCGACCAAGAGAGAAGAGGACTGCCCTAATCGGTTCCAAGTCACCAACTGAGTGTCCTCCACAACTGCGCGTGGGTGTCTAACTTTCACTTTCTGGAAGCCCTCTTTTCACACAATGATTCTCTTTGTGACTATATTTGCCCATTGTGATTATTAGGGGGTCCGAAGAATTCCTTTTCAAACGGAGTCAAGTGCTACCCTTTAGAACTCTGCTAAGGACACTGTTTCTTACGTTTCTTTTGTTAAAACAACTATTCAACCCAGTTGCTATTCGACTCAACTGTACCTGCACGCGTTCCACACAAATATACATTCCTTTGAAATCCATTACGATTCTTTATACATTGCATCCCCTAACTTCGGTATAAACCCATTTCATTCATCGTCCGGTATGACTTAACGTTGCAGGACGTAAATTACAAAAAAGCAAAACATTACACCAACATTTTTAGGCATCTTCTTAAAACCTTTAACTTTAGTAATACCTATTATTATTTGAAAATTTTGTACTGATAATTTGTTATAATTTTTTTTAGTTTTTGTAAAAAAAGCACTGAAATTTCGGATAAATTGTTTTTTTAAACAAGTATTGTGAATCTCAGAGAAAAATCCCTTCTTATTATTTTTATGAGTGTGCTTAATACACGCACGAAAATTCAAATATTTTGGTAGATTAGATTTTAAAAAAAGTGTACCGGAACCTGAAAAAAATGTGAAACTGAGAAAAACAGCTTTAAAGTTGATATATTGATTACTGACTTCTCACATGAGTTGAACATTCCTGTTCAACTATTTTATCTGCTTTCAGGACTCGCAGCTCATCAATTTCTGTATATGACTACTATCATGTTTAGCACATGCATTGTGTGAACTGGGCCTACTAACCTCAATATTACTTGTGCTTTCATTGTCTATTGTATTGATATTTTCTACATTTACTTTTCTATGATTAGTAAAACCATCGCCTGTTAACTTTCTCTTTCTAACTGTTTTTGGTCTACCCATATCATATATTCACCAATAACTAGTACAAAATATTATTCAGAACAAATAACTGTTCACATACACAGCCAAAGACAAAAGAAAAACTAGCATCATTGGAGTTACAGTGGTACCAGCAGAAAGCTTGAAAGATACCTTACAAAACAAGGCTTAGTTCAGAATTATCTGTTCAGTATTACAGAAGTTATGATCAATTTTCTGAAAGCTTACGAAAAGAGGCGTGGCAAAAACTTAACACCCACTAATATAATTAGCAACTTAGATATAAAATACTGCTCCAATGAGCTTTTTAACTATATATTTGTAATCTACAGGGATGACATAATAAAATGTAAAAATAAAAAAGTGCATTTTAAGTGAAGTACCCAAGTAAAGTACCTGCTCACCTTAAGCAATTCAAACTTACTGGTTAATAAAGGTTTATAACATGACTTTCAGGTACATACATAATTTGAATATTGAGCGACAACTGTTTGTATCTTATTACCTCAGTGCCTCACCTAGGCTGTTACAAGAACTACATCCGATAGTCTAGTAAACGCTTCTTCATCGTTTTGTCTCTTGGTTTGTGGGTTATTGTTGATTCATCTGTCATGTATATGGTGATATGCTAGTCATTTCATTATTCTGCAACGTACGAGGGCGGTTCACTAAGTATCCGTGTTTCAAAATATATGCTGTTGCTAAGGGAAACTTTGTTATCATTGTTATCATCAATTACTGTCATTTGTTATACGTTGTGAAAACAAATTTGGTGCTGGTTCACTGGTTAGTTTAGATTTTACAGACATTTCAATAAGTTGTTCACCGTTTTCCTTGGCAAAAAGTGCAGTATCGTTCAGTGATTCCCCATTTACTTTTTGATGAGATAACTTCAGAGGAAATTAAAGCGAAATTGGATGCTGTTTATGCAGACCTTTCGCCTTCTATAACAACGGTTAGATATCGATATAAATAATTTAAACGTGGTCGGACATCCGTTTTTGACAAGGCACACCCAGGACGCACTGCAGATGTTACCGAGGAAGTCACTGAAGTACACGATATGATTCTTGCTGACCGTCGAACGAAATTTCGCAAAGGGACAGAAGTCTTAGGTTTATCGACAGAAACGGCATTTCATATTTTGCACGATAAGTTGGAGATGAGAAAGCCGTCAGCCCGATGGATGCCGCAGTGGACAGCAAGTGGGAGCGGCTTTTAACTTCGAAGCTGTTTAAGCAAAGTCCGAAGAACCTTTTGCGTCCAATTGCCACTGTCGATGAGACCTGGATTCACAATTATACTCCGGAAACAAAGCAACAATCAAAACAATGCGTTGCTTCCAGAGAATCTATTCCAAAGAAGGCAAACACGGTCCATTCGACCGGAAAAGTTATAGCGAAAATTTTTTTGGGTTGCGAAGTGTGTCATACTTTGTGGGAAAAGAAAAAAAATACTACTGGAGCACAGTGAATTATTGGCCCAGCTGGACAAGAACTTGGAGACACGGTCCCATATGGTAAATAAAAAATTCTGTTTCATCACGATAATGCCCAAACATATTCATGCGCAGTTGTCGCCGCCAACTGCATGAATTTCTGACACACCTACCATATTCTCCTATTCCCAAACATGAAGAAATGGCTCACAGGAACAAAATTTAAGTCAAATAACGTCATCATGGAGACAGAGGCGAATTTTGCAGAGCTTGCAGAGCTTCTTATTTTTCGGAGGGTTTAAAACAAGGCAGTAGCGCTGGGAGAATTGTATACCTCTAAAAGGCGACTATGTTCGAGAAATAATTTGTGAGTGAAAAAAACTGGCATCTTAATTTCTAACATAGGTACTTATTGAAGCACTCTCCTATGCAGTTGGTATTCAATTTCAGCATCTTCCAAGAAAATTAACAACCCAAAACTATCATTCGTATGGCAAAAAGTTTCGAAAATTGCAATTTTCTAGAAAATATCTTAAGCATTTTGATTCAAGTTCTAGATATATGTTATGTCAGTATTTTTGAATGACAAATGAAATGTTTATCCTCTTCCTTCTGAATAACTTTTGTATAACTCGTAAACCTTAACAAAGAGATAAAATCTTACTATACAAAAAAGGCACATCTCGTTAAAACAGGCACTTTGCCTCAAAATTTTCAGCTGAAATAACCATTTCCGAGACATTCATTGTTAGTGTTTGGATTTTAAAATACTTATACTATTCTCAACTTGTCATTCATATTTTTCTCCTGGAGACGCAAAGAAAATAATATTTCAAAACCATCACATAGCGATCATCTCTAACAAGCTTTGACTATCGTTTAGGCCTACTCTGTTATATTCCTGCCTACGGCCGCGCCGTGGCTGAGTGATTAGACCTCTGCACTATCACCAAGGAGCCCCAGGCGACCACAGTAAGATTTGTGGTGGACAACACGGCGCCGTGACGGGTTTTCTCCCGGACCTCCGGTTACCCCCGCCATCTCATGCCACCGGTGTTCCATCTTCATCTCATGTGTCATCAGTGTCACCGCCTGCGGTGCCGTATGTAGTAGAAGCGGGAGTTAAACACTACACATTTCATTTCACTTTCGTGCCCACAACGAAATTTGTGAATTTGTAACAAACTCTAGCTCGATTAATTGGAATTAGTGGAGTAAGTGTGTTTCTTTAACATTTTAGCGAAGTTGTGGAGACTTTCTTTTGTTCCATTGTTCCCGCCTTTAACTGCAATGGTCATATCGGCGGTCGTTCTCCTTTGGGATATGTTGAAGGTGTTAACTCGTATTCGTTGGGTTTCAATCATTAGATCACGCACACACTCACACTCTCATTCATACTTGGAAGATGAGGAATCAGCTTGATTGGAGAAAAATCCCCACCCCAAGCCAGGAATCGAACCCGGGACCCCTAGCACGGCAGGCAGGTGCTCTACCGACTGAGCTATGGGACCAGCCTGGAGACCTTGTTGTACACATATGGGAGGGGACAGCGACAGAACACGCTCTTAGACGATTGACTGGTGGACGGAACTTTATGGTGTGCATTACTGTACGATAAAATTCAGGTGGCCCAGATTTCGATTCTCGTCTGGTATTTTCGGTGCGGTAGAGGAATGCGGGGCCAGTTTCCCTGCTATCCTATTTATCTTTTAGGGCTGCAGGACCAGGAGACGGCTCGGAGTTTTGCGTCTCGGCCATGGATATGCGCTTTCTGACGTTCGTTGGAGCCGCTTTATGGGAGCATCTCTGCAACTTAGAGGCTCTCAAGGGGTAGGCTGTCCCGCAGGTTGAGGGCCCCGTCAACGCTTTGTGTATCGGATCTCCCCCTCTTTGCTTAATCCCAGAGGTCTGGCCTACTTGTAGCGCTTTGCCCCGTATGTGGAGTCATGCCTAAAATACGTGGTATACCGAAGAAAAACCATGACAACACATTTGCGCGACATTTATGGTCAATTACGGGTTTCTTGATTCATATGCCTGAGCGGCAATGACACTTGTTTGTGGCACTATCAGCAGTAAATTATCTGGAACTCACTTTTCGCTCGAGTGGTTTAATTGATCGATACACCGTGTAATTTTAGCACTAATTCAAATCGAAATGATCCATTCGCCTTAACTGCGCTAGAACTGCATGTCTACTGACACTCGGGTTCGGAACAGCTGTCAATAACGTTGATTAACTCGTTGTAATTAACTTGCCCTGCTTTCTAGTCCGTTTTGGTTACATTTGTGTCGTAACTTTGCTCAGTTGACAGAAAGGAAACTGCGCAATTGCCTCTCAGCATCACTGTCACCTCTATAATGCACTACGTATCAGCTAAAATACTTTTCTTTCCCTACTGCGTAAATATAGTCAACAGAATATTCCACACAAAAATATGATACCGAAATACATTTTTGACATCCAAGAATTCATAAATAAAAGAACTTTTTTTTTTTAAAAAAAAGTCTATGTGCATTAACAGTATAAAGAAATAAAATTGCATGGTACAGGCATGAGACCTACCGTCCCTTCAAACTTAGAATGGACCCTCGCATAAACATTGTGGTTGCGTCACGTGTTGCATTCATTGCTCACAACTGTTTGCGTCATGTTCAAGGTTATAGAAATAACATGATAGTTAGCACTGACTTATATAAAATAATCTAAGATAAAGGAATAAAGTTTAGGAAATACAAGTTTGTTAAACTTGGTTAAACTGAATAATCACAAAGATGCGTTTCGATCACGTTCAGAAGTACTTGTGTCACTGAAGGACTAGTCCAAGTTTATAGTTTAAAGTAAATGACACTTCTCAAAAAATCATCACAAAGTAAAAAATACATATTCAATGTGTTACAGTTTTGTAAAGAAGACAAACGTTAAGGTCTAATTATTAAGTTAAGGGCACTGGAAGGTTATTTTTACCCAGACAAGGCTAATTTTTACCAATATTAAAATTTGAATGTACAGAAAACTAAACATTATCAGAAATTGAAATTCGGTATTATTACTGTATAAGGATGTGTGCATTTAACTTATGTATAATATTTAAATTACGTTCACATAGGTCCATGCAAAAGGGGCATAAAAACACCGCGTGTCCTGAAAAAAATATTGCACCCTATATTTCAGGTGCACTTTACTTGTAGGAATTTAAGGCTACATGTACCAAGTTTTATCCTAAATAACCTAAGATACAGTTTTATAATATCGGCTAAATGAAAATCACATATAGTTTATACTATGCACATGAAAAATTAATTATTTTTTACTAAAAAAATAATGTTTTCAAGGACTGAATATTTGTTTTCATCCATTTTATAAACCACATGAATATAAATGTTAGTAGAATGTGTTCAAGGAACATTGACAAATAACCACTACAAATTTTGTGTCAATATCTTTTATAGTTTTTGAGAAACATGCACCTGAAGTATGAAAAATCGAGGTTTTGGGAAATCACGATCAAAGATTAAGCACCATTCTCAGGAAGTGCGCGTATCATTACACCCCCATCTTTAAATTTACGAATTAAAGGACTTTAATACCAGCTGACAACCTATGTTATATATCACCTTAAAGCTGAAGAATTATATAATTTTTTAACATTAAAAACAAAAAATGGATTTTTTGAAACCTATCAACTGATCTTAAATAACGTTACCACAACAAACCGTATACAATGTACTGAAAGAGGTTAAACTTTCAAAATGTAAGGGAGAAAAACTTTCAACATCGCCCACATCCAGAAAGGTTCGGACTCGATGAGTTTGAAAAATGTATTGTGTACAAAACCTTTCTCGAGTTTTACGAACAGAGAAGAGAAATTCCTACAATACGTAAACATACGAAAATATCCGTTTTGAAGATAGGATACATTCTGGAAAATACTTAAGGACATGGGATATCGATTTAGCAAGTACAAAAATATACGTCGTGTTACGTACGCTGTACGTCCGACTACACTGTATTATATTCTCGTCTTCTCTGATCTAAGCCGAGCCTTACTACACCAGCGTCCCCCATAAGCTACGGCACTCATTCAGACACAGAGGCCGACATAAGTATACGAACGTAAACATATTTATTACTTATATTATTTTAAAGCTACGCAGAGTAAGCATACGTAAATACAACTGGTACAAAATAAACATGTCTTCCATTAAACATGTAAACTCATAAATAGTAACTGGAACTAATTTGCACTACAAGGAGAAATAAAACGGTTACTTTACATCTGGACATAAGTATTCGAACAGAGAACAGCTAGTATTTAGTAATCATCCCCTTTCTTTGAATCAGTATGCTTCAGATCATTGTCCTGCTGGAAGTAATAATCATGCCCTAATCCCAACTTCCCTGCACAGAATCCTCTTGTATTCAAATTTGTCCATGATCCCATCTATGAACACCAGTTCCCCAAAGCCAGATGAAGCTATACAGCCCCATACCATCACACTACTGCCACTATGTTTCATTCTAGCTACCATGTTCTTAGCTTCCCATTCTGTATTTGGCAGTCTCCACGCTTCAAGACGTCCATTACTCTTGTATAAACAGAATTTGCTCTCGTCCGACCAGAGAACCTTATCCCAGAATTGTGTTGGTTTCACCACATACTATTAGCAAATTCTATACGCTTTTTCTTATTCACCTTATTAACATATGGTTTCTTTCTAGGAATGCGGGCATTGTACCCAGTACTATTTAAAACCCCTTCAACTGTTCTAGTGTGAACCACAGTGCCAGAATATTGCAACCTCTAATCTCAGATGCTTCACCATTTTTATTATTTGCCTCCTGTCTCTGGTGGTGAATTTAGAAAGAGCGCCGATTCTAGATTTATTTACAACAGTATTTGGCTGTCTGAAGCGTTGAATTATGCAGGGCACTATAGGTTTGTTTCTGTTAATGGTTTTGGCAATTTCAGAGAGAGATTTGTTTTGTTTGTACATATTTATCACGATATTCCTCTCTGCCCCCATTGTCTCCTTACCTTTACGTCCCATATTACCTGTGAGTTCACAATCGGCTGAATAACTTTGAGCACACTGTCTCGAGGCATAGCATAAACACAACAGCAATGTGGTACGGGCGTGTAGGGTACGTCCAACCACCTTTCTCTCTGCTCGATTGAGTACGTTCGAATACTTATGTCCTCCAATAAGAGGGACAATAGAATAAATACAGTACAGATTGTGTAATAAATACATGCAAAGTGATATTTTAAATATAGTTTCCGAGACACAAAATGTTAATGTTTACATGTTTAACAATTCAACGCTGTCAAATAAATATTACAGTATTTATAGTAAATGCAATGTTACATGTTATATTATTCGAATACTTCTGTCGGCCTCTGGACTTGGTTTGTTGAAAAATGAAGATCCTAACACATTCGTCATGATATGACTTAAAGGTAACAGAAATAGAAATACAAACCCTACATGCAGTTACAGAATCAGGTAACCTCCTACCTGTTCACACTGAAGCCACAGGATTACGGAGTGCGGGAAACGCAAAGGACCTCCAAGTTCACTGCCACCATCTACCGACCTCTGTGCTTTAAGCGTCTCACTCATTGTTTTGCCAGACTTGGCAAACACCTGCAGAGACCTGCAAAAAAGAGACATGTCTCTTAAAAATAGCTGTTAGACATTTTCATGACGAAAATATAAAGAAACTTATGTGTATATAGATAGGGCGAACATGAAAAATGCAATGATATGGCCGGGATTTGAACCACGGATCTCCTGGTTTCCGTGCAGTGGCTCTAGCCCACTGAGCTACCATGCCCAACTTACCGTAATGACATTAAATTCTCCATTTAACTCGCATATTTCCCCGGTAGACCACTAGCTCTCGCATCCGAGAAACACCGTTTGTGGCGACTTACCATTTTTTTTATTTATAAATATATATCTATGTATATAGACATATATTTTTCTTTTCATTATTTAACCGCTTTTTTTGTTGTTTCCGTTTATTTCACTGTCTGTTTTCTTTAGTTACACACATATGCAGTATACACATAAACACCCATGCCCAATGCGGGACTCTAACCTACGATCCCATACGCGGCGGAACGCTACAAACATTCGCTCTAACGACCGTGGCTACGAGGGCCGGCGCACCATCGTAAGTACTTGAGTCCTAGGGTTCATCATTTTACTCTTATTATTTTAGTTAATTGATGGAAAATGATCATTTCTTCACACTAGCCGTATATAAGCTAAGGTTTCTGATAGTCTTTATGACGTGACGGCATAATGTCGTGACGGCAAGTTGGTCGTGGTAGCTCATTGGGTTAGAGCGACTGGACGGTAACCAGAAGATCCGTGGTTCAAATCCCGGCCATGGCATTGAATTTTTCATGTTGGCTCTATCAAAAACCTTAGCCTATTTACGGCTAGTGTGAAGAAATGATTAATTTCCATCAATTAACTAAAATATGTCTACATATTACATTTGTTTGCCAAAATATGAAAGGTAAAGTAGCTCAAAATAATAATAAATATTTTCAAAGGCAAATAATTTAGAAGCAGGTTCATTTCATTCGTTTAAAAAATAGCGATTTCGATTTACTGTTAGTATGGATGCTGTACTATTTGAATATCATTTGACCCACTTCATTCATCGTCCGATATGACAACGTCGAAGGACGAAAATTAAATAAAATCGTTAGAGCCACTTTTTTTTTTTTTAAAAAATCAACATTTTAACATGTTTCACTTAAAGGTCAGTATTGTCCACAAATGTTTATCTCGATCAACACTTCTTCAGTGCAGTTGGTAGGACTGTAGGGAGACGTTAACCTTCCCTTTCCGGCAGTTCCATATGTCCAAACCACATTCGCTGATTAAGGCATTATCCCCGCCGTTGTCAATTTCGGCAGGTAATTATTATGGGGCCCTTATCTCAAAGCAGAGCCAATTTCGTTACAAATCACAATGAGTGCCATTAGCAAGTCGTCAGTATGGTCTACACAAGGGGCACTTTATGCCCCCTAATGTCCCCCTCTTGGGCTTGTTCGCTACTCCCATTTATGGTGTGGTTCTTTTCCACTCTGGCTACATACACGAGGTTCGACATTGCACGCATTCCATGCCACAGCTCAGAAAATACATGTTTCAAGATAAGACGTTAAGCTTTCCTGATGACGAATATGCTCAATTTCTTCTCAGGCAGCAAGCCAGGTGAAAAGACGATTAGATATCAACGTTTCGGGAGTGTGCATCTCTCTCATCATCAGGATATTTATTAAATGTTATAACCACAAATGAATCACTGGATGTAACACAAATCTATCAAAATTCGCATTACTGAACAAAAAACTTTTCAGTACATTAAATGCCAGGTCAGGAGATGGCGTGGGTATAAAAAACTAATTGGGTCAAAGAAACGTAACTACTTAACTTGATTATCAAGCTGTATTGATCTTTGCTTCTTAAATCGACGTATTTCCATTTTAAGGCCGGTTTCCAAGAGGAGCTGAACTGAAATCCAGCATCACGATGAAGCGCGCTTGTTTCGGAAGAAATGAGCAAAGCCTCCTTAATTCTCCGCTCCCAGTAACTCTTGCATATTGCCAAGATAGTCGTCTTCCGAAAACACTAGGGAACACGCTTTTTGTACCGGAAACAAAATAGGCTAATTCTTATGCAAAATGACTCGCTGATTCCAAAAATGCCTCTGAAAATGCTGTATCACGTAACGTTTTTGAGATATTCTTATTCTTACTCTTTTATATAGAATTACAGAAATGAGGTATGAAACCAACTCATATTGACTTAATTTAAAGTAATAGCCATTGACTCTTCTAAATACAGCTTAAAGGCAGTGTTGCTTCATAATGGCAATTTACTACCTTTAATACCTTTATTTCATGCCATAGGAATGAAGGAGACATACGATTCCATGTCCATCATTTTAGATGCTATTAGTTATCAAAACCATGGCTGGGAAATTTGTAGTGACCTCAAGGTAGTTGCATCGCCAACGGGACTGCAGGGAGGTTTCACAAAATATTGCTGTTTTTTGTGCTTATGGGACAGTAGGGCAACTGACAAGCATTTTATAGTGAAAGAGTGGGGGGAAAAGGGAAGACTATACCCCTGGAGCAAGCAGTGTTAAGTATGTGCCTCTAGTAGACCCAAACAAGGTTCTTCTCCCCCAACTTCACATAAAGCTCGGGCTAATGAAGAATTTTGTTAAAGGTTTGGACAAAAGTGAAAGTGCATTTGAGTATTTAAGAAGTATCTTTCCCAAAATAAGTGAATCTAAATTGAAGGAAGGTATATTTGTGGTCCTCAAATAAGACTACTTCTTAAAGACAGTGTTTTTGAATCAAAGCTTAAACGTGTTGAACTGGCAGCATGGAAATCATTTAAATCAGTGGTGGAAGGCTTCCTGGGCAATAACAAAGAAGAAAATTATGAAACTTTAGTCTCAGAACTATTAAGGGGCTACAAAGAAATGGGTTGCCGTATGTCACTTAAAATCCACTTTTTGCACTCTCACCTTTATAGTTTCCATACAAACCTAGAAGCTGTAAGTGATGAGCAAGGTGAGCGTTTTCACCAGGACATTTCTGAGATGGAAAGATGTTACCAGGGTATCGCTGGGATTCAGCTATGTTCGGAGACTATTGTTGGTTCCTCAAACGGGAGAGTACATGTCAAAAAAAAAAAAAAAAAAAAAAAAAAAAAAAAAAAATCAACAGTGAAACACTCCTGAGATAATTCAGGTATTGGTTTTCATCATCTTGTGTTTATTTATTTTAATAATAATTAATAATTATTATTATTTTAATGTTATTTGGCAATAAAATACCTATCATTTTCAATTAATCAAATATGAGTTGTCACATCACATTTCTATGAATACCTAAAAAACGATACGTGATACAGGATTTTGAGGGGCATTTTTGGAATCAACAGATCAGTTTACATAAGAATTTGCCTATTTTGTTTCGGGTATATGAAAATGTTTTTTTTTTTTTTTTTTTTTGTTCCCCAGTGAAATTGTCTCTATGGTCTTTTTTTTTTTTAATTTACGTCCTCCAACGTTAAGTCATATCGGACGATGAATGAAATGGGTGAAATGATGCTCAAATGCGTCCGAAATCCATGGAGCTTAGAGTTACCCGACATTCATCTTTCAGGATAAGGGAAAACCCCAGAAAAACCTTATCCAGGTAACTCGCCCTAACCGAGATTCGAAGTCGAGACCTCTTGAACGTGAGCTATGGTCGTTATCAACTCAATGCTCTGTCAGCCGAGGCTTCTCAGGATGTCCAGAGCGAGACTCATCACTAGTGCTTGTACATCCAATTTTAAACTCTACAGCGCAGCTTTTAATCATTGTATATGAAGGAGCAGAGGCTTTCAATGTACTGTCCATTTCCTCCTTGATTTATTTAAGCCTTAAGCCTTTCAAATGCAAGTATCTAATCACTGCTCATTTTTCCAAATCCTCCATTGTCATCAAACCTCTACATTTGTCTTGTTTAAAATGCTGCCACTCAAAAACTAAACAAGCTATTGATCTGTAACTATGGATACAAGATAGTCTACAGTTAAACTATGTGCTGCTCTCCGTCAAACTGACCCAATGGCGCCATCTCTATGTGAGTTCTCGGACTTACCAGCCGACCCTTGTATTTGCCTGACCAGCAAGTATTTCAAAATTTAAACAGATAAGGAATAGCTCATAAATAGTTAACACAACAAAATTGGAAGAATAAGAGAAAGAGATGAAGTGTGTCCTTTAACATCTATATTTTTTGTGTTGTAATATTTTGTCTATCTCTTACGGTTTACTGTTATTCAAAAGTCATTGGGAATGAAGAGGACATCGCCAGAAAATTTAAGATATACATTTCATTTCATTTCTCACGAACATATGGCTTTTCCATAAAATATGTTTAGCCAAAAATGTTGAAAAAGTTTTCATGTGAAGGTTAGAAGTATGGGAATTTAAGTCAAATAGCTTGTTTTCGCATTCTTGAAAAGGTGCTGTACATTGGGTTCAGGAAGTTTCAAAAAACTGCTTCTTTTTGAATGCTGGTAGGTATTGAATTCTGTGTGGAATACAATTCCTTTAAGTAGTCCACGTCAGTCAGCATTAAGATAACGGGACGGAGATGAAAAGACAATCAAAGGCATGGCATTTATTGGAGGTAGGGGATGGCAGCAACAAGGGTAGGTAATATCTCCATTTGTAATCCTCAAGTACCTACATCCCCCCACATTGTAACAATGACATCTGTTGAAGAGGAGTGACTCCGGATTTTCCCCAGCTGTATCACGTGCATTAACCTACACGAGACATTGAGGGAGTTTCTGGCTTCTCTCGATACACAGTGTGTTTAATGTACATCGGCAGTAAAATTAATACTTATTTTAAAACTACATCCCGGGATACTAAATCTTTAATATGTTTTTAACGCTTTGAAGAATTCCAGCACACGATACAATTTCTTACAAGTAATAGTGTAAACTTAAAACTTTTAGTCGCCATCCCCATAGCAAATTGGTAGTGCGCCTGCTTCTAAACTCAGTAGACTCCGGTTCCACCCTCGGCACTGCCGTGCGAAGTTTTCCTCGCTGGCAGGTCCGGTCAACCTTTTTTTAAAATATATTTATTAAATCGGTCAGCAATACTGCATGCTTTGCAAATCTGAGAGAACAGATACAAAATAGTTATAAAGTAATAGCCTTGTAGAGTTAGGACAGTGTGCCTCCTTCGAACTAATACAAATGAGACACTGAACTAATAAAATGGTATACATACTTCAATAGTGAGAATTTACACACTAGAAAAGAATAGATAAGCAAATGTGAAACAGTAGATCATTCAGAAGTAGAAGTGTCATCACTGTAAAGCAGGTCCTGTGGTAGTCGTCGCTTCAGTCGCGTTGGGCGGCGACTTCGGACGCCGATGTTTTATACGTCACAGCTCCTGGAACGTGGCGTAGATTGTAGAAGCATCGAGCAATCTATTGGATGAAATGGTGGAGAGGAAGACGTCTCAGCTCGTGATGCAGCTGTCGGACAACCTCCCCTTAGGGGAGAGGTTCCGTCCCCTTCAGCTGCCGTGGTGCGGGCGCTGCGGACCCTTAGCTCTCGTGGTACCTCAGACGTTACTAGAGGAACCTCGGGTCGAACATTCGAGCCCCTCCCTGAATGGGAGTTGTTCGGATTGGGTTGGACTCGAGGGGGCAGTGGGTTCCCGACACCCGCGAGAGATCGGGTACCTCCGGCCAGGCTACGGCCGTCCGGAGGGGGCAGGGGTTGCCTAAAAATTCCCGGGTACTAGCCTGCAGATCTAGTAGGTGTGCTAGATCACCAGGCGGCCCCACCGAGGTAATTCGGTAGTCTTCTCTGCGGGGTTGACGCGCTTAAGTGGCGTATCCAATTCCACCCGTTTTGACGTTGTTGTCGATGGGGGGGGGCGCTTTTTAGACGCAAGACCTTGCCCCATGGAAAGAACCCCGGAGATTTCCATCGCTCCCGGGCTAATAGAGGCCGAAGTCTTTGGACTTTTGGGTAGACCTCACGCCAACATGTCGTTCAACCTCTTGATGTCAAGATACAACTATTCCAGTATAGGTCAAATAGTCCATTACGCTCGAGGGAGTCAACACGCTGACCCACGTGACTCCCACTGCACTTCTTGGACTCTACTGTGTCTGGAGGTTGCAATGACCGGGCGCTATGCGTATCGTTTGTATAGAGGAGACTTCCTAGATATATAAATGTCTGTCTAGGTGCTAGATAAATGATTTTTATATAACATTCTCCAAAGTTAGATAATCGGACAATAAATAATCATGTAAGGCATAGGTCAAACGATATGAATAATGAATACGTAAAATATGAAGCTATTAACAGTGAAGCAAACAAATATATACAAATATAACCATTTCTAACTTAAAACTTCACTTATCTTATAAGAAATGATGATACTTTTCTTATAAATTGTCCGGGATCGCGATTTCATGTAAAACTTTTACACATCCTCAGCCGGAAACAACAAAGCTGTCGTCATCGTTACGAACGCTAGATGTTAATATGTTCTTGTTAGTACTACCAAAATCTGAAAATAAAACCAATTTACAAACAAAATCGACTGCCGGTATTTCAAAATTCATTACGCGATGTTTGTTTTTTAAAAAGAAATCTCTTTTCCCAAACCATTAAATCTATCGGACTATTTAGTTTTAATAATTTAACTTCTGGATTTATTTCATGGTTAAATGACCAAAAATGATCTACTACGGCCGATTTATCAGTCTGTTTATAGTTAATATTACGAAAATATTCTTTCATTCTGGTTTCTAAATTACGTTTTGTCTTTCCAATATAAACTTTATCACAATCGAAATAATTAAACTGATAAATGCCAGATTTCTTATTATTAGGATTTTTTTTAGAGAGAAATGCAATAAGTTTGTAATACTATATTTATTTTGAGGAACTAGTTATACCAAATTCTTTAAAATTTGTTTGAAAATGTTTATTAACCCAAGGATGGTAAGTAAATTTTTAAAATTATAATCGTATTTTATTTTTTAAGGGTAGAAATATCATTAACAGTTTTTTTTATATTTGAATTTTTCAATTTTTTATTTATACAGTCTTTATTAAAGCAGTATTAATAGTATGTTTATATTCTTTATTAAATTCATCTTTATTCAGGGGTATATTTATTAATCTATAAATCAAACTATTGAAAACAGCAAATTTATGTGAAAAAGGGTTAAAACGTTTATTTTTTATGTAATTATCAATATGAGTAGACTTCCTATAAATACCAAAGTTTAATTTATTATTATTTCTAGAAAAGGAATAAATCCATTAATTTCAGTTTCTAATGTAAATGTTATTGCTTTATCTTGCAAATTTAGTAATTTTAAAGCATCGTTTATGAGTTTATCAGGAACAATTGCAAAAGTATCATCAACATATCTAAACCAAACTTTAAAAATTAAAGGGAATGCTTTAGTCACTTGGTTTAGTAATGAATATTTATCTCGATTATCAATAATTACGAATGAGTTTTTATAACAATAGTCTCTATGACAGTTAATGGCGTAGAAATGTAAATTTTTCTAAGATTTATACTAGGTTACAATTTAGCAACCTTTTCATAATAACCATATCCTATAGCAGTTTTTACGTCAAGGTACAATGGCTATTAAGAGAATCCACGCAGCGTTTCACCGCCACGATTACTGCGCTTTCATTTACTACCAGGATATCATCATACTCCCATCATCTGGTAATTACATTCATTACTCTGCTATTACCGTTTGGTTAGCTTAATAATTACTGTATATTTTTCAGTTATTTCCTACTAATACACATTTATGCCCCAATATATTACATTATCTTAACTGTTAGCACTTTACATTTAGCCTGAAAATAATGTGTTTAATTAACATAATACACTTTTTATCATCTCCAAGACATGATGACCGGTTTTAAACTGTTGCCTTGGTTCTAGAGATATTCTACGTACAGATATAATTCATTATTTCCTTGACAACTTTGTCTCTAAAAGTTTTTACGCGGACTGGAACAAAATTAGCCAGCGACAACGTTTTCCATTGCATTAATGAAGAAACAAAGTACTCTGTTTTAAACTTTATTTTTCTCACGAAATATATTTAGACATACTGATATTTTCTAAATGTCAACATGACCTATGAAAGCAAATGAATATTCCAGACTTTTCAAGCGCAATTACTTCCTTTTTGACCCATGTTTTAGCTTTCGAGAAAGACGTTAAAAATATGCTTTGAACAAACTGTTAAATTTTATTATTTTTAAGAACGTACAATTATACAAAACTTATTTCGTGCACACCATTGTATTTTTCGACATATTTTCACGGAATGCACGTCCCTATATTATCTTAGTCGCATTTGGCAACGGCGGCTTGATACTTCATAAGAAAAGCATGGCCCATAAGAAGTCATTGTGCCTTCATCAAGTGAGAGAACAAATTCATAGTAGCATTTTTTACAGTGCTCGCTTCCTTCGGTATAAAAACCAAAACAAAGAAGAAGTTGACTGGCATTTGGCATGTGATTCCATTGGGCTCTTCACCAACATTATGCAAAGGAGATAAGTGGGTTTTATTTCAGAGAAATGGGATCAAGATCACCACGTCCAAGGTTGCACACTGTAAACAAAAGACAGACGACAGCAGTATTATCAACACAACGGAGCAAACGGCGCATGTGCTGTCATCACCTCTATGAATTCGCTTTCTTCTCCCTATCTGCATCAAATTTTGCAATCCATTTTAATAATAACTTTCCCATGAACTAGAGACTATGGACTTTAAACATAAGTCACAAATGAATGAACGTACATTGTTTGTCTGTTTTTATAAATTTGATAAACAGCATTAGCCTATGAACCGTGACCTGCCCCGTATACTTTGGCGGGAGACGAGGTAACATCAACCCAAGCTCGAGTGCTGAAAATTGGTCGGTTTTAAAAGTGACTAGAATGCTAAAATAATGAGGTATACGCACCAAAAGCAATCACAAAAACATTTAAATAAAATATATTAAAACACCACGTTCTTAAAACTATAAATTATATTGTCCTATAAATTTGTGATTGTGAACTTCTAATAGTTTCGAAAATACAAAATAAAATGTGGGGCGCTATTCCTTGCCTCATTAGCATTATTTAATTTTCGAAAAATATTCCATGGAGTAGCTGGATTTCTGTTGCTAAACTTAAATACCACGTAAGGTATAATTCACTACTCGTTTTGAAGTTATGCTGTTCAAAACACAAAAGCAGGTATTTTCGTGCTTTTTTGTCCTTTTCTTTTTTCTGTTTTAATTTACTCCTCCAACGTTAAGTCACTGCGGACAATGAGTGAAATGATGCTCAAATGAGCCCAGGGCCTACACAAATTAAAGGGTCACCATACATTGATCTTTCAGGATAAGGGAAAACACCAGCAGGAGGGGGGGGGGGGATTCTGCAGATAACTCACCCTGACCAACATACTGTGACTTTGTGGGTTCGTGAAATTAAAAGTCCAGGTTACAAACACCAAAAATAGCTCTTTATTTCCGTAGAAACACACTTTTATCACCTTTAAAGGCCAGAATAACGCCACATATACAATACAACTTGCAAGGTCATCGACCCAAACACAGCTGCTCACGCACGCGATTCCAATTACCAACTGACTGTCCGTGGCAGGCGGCGGCTCCTTTTTTTATAGATTAGTCACTATCCGGAATGTTCTCAAACAATCAAGACGGCGCTACAAGAAAGACGAACTGTCTAGAAATCCATCTCCTCCCCCCTCCGTTTCGGCGAGATTTTATCTCGGCATTGCACTGCCCGTCTCTTTGAATTAGTCGGCCGCGCCGCCTCAACAATACGTTCGCGACAATACGTACACGGGACATCTTGAACGTGCGGCAGACACGCTACAGAGGTGGGCATATTCGGTTAAATCTCGCTCCATTTTGGAATGGTTTTAGTTTCTCTCTCTCATTCAGATAAAGTAAGCCATTATTCAACTATGTCCTGGCCAACAAAGAATGGAATCCCAAAGCCATCACATAAGCGAACAGGTGAAATCGGAATTATGGCCGACGATGGGAAGATGGTGGGATAGTGTTCTCGAAGTTCTATTTGTAGCAGTATTATTACAAATGTGTTGATGGTGGGGGATGACGATGTACTCGTAGTGATGATGTTCTCATTGTGGCGTCCTTTGTAACTCCGGGTTGCATGAGATCTTCTCTGGATTGTGGTCTCGAATACTTGGATTGTGCAACTCAATGTTAAGGAAATAAAAAAAAGTTGCAAGTTTTTCTTTACTTTAAACTCTCTGCAATTCACAACGTCTACAATGATCAAACATATTCTCATACAGTTCTGATTATTACAATCCTAATACAATCATTTTCTTAGATTTCTGTTGTCCTTTCACACACGCGATTTCTTCGCTTTTCAAACATTAATTTTCCGAAAATAAGGTTGCACTATATCGAAACTCCATTATATCGATGATGAATAATTGGTACAGTTCATGCAAGGGTTAGCACACGAGTCTGCTCGATCTTCGATCACGACACAAAAGACTATGTTGTGCTCTTCACTTATTGACTTTTTTCTTATTAACATGATAACTAATTATTCTAGTCTACATCACCTTTTTCTGTGGCCAATATATTAATTTTAAATTATATCATTTTCTAATTTTCCAAATATAAAATCCTAAAAATAATTTTCTTTTATAATTGTAATATTTTTTATTTAATTCATCATACGAGGCGTGTCCCAAAAATAAGGTCTACAATTTTATTTAATATAGAAAACATGTTTATTGTCAATTAATGTTACATTGATGGAAAGGCGGAACTTACAGCTATTTTTCAACGTAATCACCATTGTGATCGATGCACTTTTGCATGCGCTGTGTCAGTTTTTGTATACCCTTGTCATAGCAATCTCCCGCCAAGTTGCGCAGGTAGCACTCAACCTCGTTTTTCAAATCATCGTCGGTCTGGAAAAGTGTTCCACCCAGGTGTGACTTCAACTCACGAAACAGATGATAATCACTAGGTGCTACGTCTGGACTGTAGGGGGGATGGGTGTGGATGTCCCTTCCGAACTGGGCCAGGAGATCAGCCGTTGTATGGCATTATGGGGACGAGCGTTGTCGTGATAAAAAATCACTCCCTTCTTCACTATTCTCACATTAGCTCGCGAACTGTCACACGCCAATCTTTAAGCATTTCTTGCTCCACTTTTGCAATTGTTTCGGCTGAAACCGAAGACCGACCAGAACGCTGTTCGTCTTGGACGTCTGTACGTCCGTCTTTGAACTCTCTGACCCACTTTCGCACGTTTTTGACGTCCATACACTGTGGCTCATAGACTTCGCATGACAGACGATGAATTTCAGTGGGGGCAGCGCCCTTGGCACCCCCCCCCAAAAAAAAAACGGATCACTGCACCCAACTAGAACTTGGCGGCGGTAGTGATAGGAAGCTCCATCGCAAAAGGCTGCCCAGCCAAGACTGATGGTTGCAACGGGTTCGTTGTGGTGAGGATTTGAAGGGGTGAAACCAAGCTACACTTCAGAGTTGCCGGATGTCGCGTAATAGCGTTCCTTCCGGCTCCAGCACCTTGGAAACCCCATTTTACGGACACACCTCGTAAATACCATTTATCTAGACTGGATATTAACATTCATCTTCACTGTTTGTGAGCTACTTTATTCGGTCAAGGCCATCTATAACTCATATCAATTCAAAACAAAACTAACATCATTTTAAACATATCAATATTAATCATCAATAAATAAACTTAACATTATTTTTGCATTTGACATGTTAATATTTTTATCAGAGGTTTAAACATCTATCACTTAAAGTGTACCGTATTCCCTAGTACCTATTATAAGATAATGTTAATCTTGATCAACACGAAGTAGATAGAGGAATAAGTGTTGGTAAGAATAGTTTGTACCAGAGTAGAGAAAGTCATATGAATGCAACATATTCAATTTCTTTTAATCAAAATGTTCATTTGGGTGCTGTTAGAAAGCTAAGGTAATACAAAACAAACATAGAAAGATTTCTATTGAGGAGAGTGTACATCAAATTGAACGTTAGGTCTGTATGAAATGCTCACAGCGTGGGACTTCCCCTATCCAAACGAGTTATGGGAAACTTATTGTAGGCGCTATAAATAAGAAAATCAGTATGAACTATTCCAAGCACGCAGTGGGTCGGGGAGTCACTGTTTCCAGCCGCACCCTCGACATGTACCCTGGCATGTCAGTAGCCGTTACTTCTGTACTCTTCACTTTCTCTACTGTACAGGTGCCATTCTACATTTTGAATGAGATACTTATTATTTGGCCCAATACTCTTCTCAAAGGTGCAGTCATCATTCGTTTTCTTCACTTTTGGTTGTGCAAAGCGGCAGAGAATAGATTTTCAAAGCAATCAAATATCTCTCTTAAAACATTTGACTATCACTTAAAGTCTACTTTGCTATATATTCCGTTGAACCTACAAGAAAATCAGCAATGATATAAAATGTGTATCTCCATTAACTTTAAGTAGAATAAAGATCAAGTGTTTGTAGAAAGTTTGTAAAAGAGAAAGTGAATTGAGTGTAACAATATATATTTGTGTTAAAAGATTACTTTTCAAAACGTTTGGGGGTGTGAGTGTGAGGAGTTTAAAGGGCCCGTCTCATAAAAGGTTTTAATAGAATATAAATAAAGATTCGTCGTTTGGGAAATCAAATACCTTAGCTTATACTGTTTCAATCTCCGCGAACTCAATTCATGAACATCTGTGAACTTTCTACTAATTACACTAGCATATGTTTTGCTTCTTCGATTCTTTTCTGTTGTGACACTTTCGGTTCTACATTTTCTTGGCCCATTTGTGGTTTTGACTCAAACCTCCAGCCACCCGTGTATACCACTATTAGCCCGCTCTTTGGTGCCCGCCTCAATTCTCTATATGGAATCTGCGCCAATTTTGTATTATTTGTGTTTCCGCTAACAGCTGAAGGCTGCGTGCAGGATTTGAGCGTTGTCTGGTCTCCTGTTGCGTTTGGCATATCGGTGAGACGATAACACTATTTCTCGATATTCGGTATCAATACTGATTTAACCGATACTCGATTCTCGCTTTATAAAAACTGTTAATTCGATAGCTTGTTCATGTTTTATTAGTATTTTTGTCTATATAAACATATAAACAATTTTGTTTTTGTTGAAACGTAGAGTCAGAATGAAAAATTCAACGTCACAGCCGGGACCTGAACCACGGATCCTCCGGCTTCCGTCCAGCCGCTCTACCCTCAAGCCACCGTGCCGGAGGATCCGTGGTTCATGTCCCGGCTGTGGCGTTGAATTTTTCATTCTGACTCTACGTTTCCACAATTTAGCCTAAATACGGCCAGTGTGAAAGAACAATTAATTTCCAATAATTGACCTCATAGTGGTTAACTATAAAGCCCGGGCCTTAAAGTACTTACATGTTGTATGTCGCCATTGGAGTGGTTGTCTCATGTGTTTATGAGAACGCCTAAGTGGTTTACCGGGAAGATAGGAGTCGGTTGGAGAGTTTGATGTCATGTCGGCGCGTTGGCCATGGTGGCCCGAGGGTAGAACGCCTGGACGGAAGCCGGAGGATCCATGGTTCAAGTACCGACTGTGGCGTTGAATTTTTCATTCTGACTCTACGTTTCCACAATTTAGCCTACACACGGCCAGTGTGAAAGAACAATTAATTTCCAATTTTGTTTTTGTTCGTCATTTTCAGATGTTACATCATGTACTGACAGCGACGTGATGCTCGTACATTGCTTCTTTATATTTGTTGTAATGTGTGACTTACACACTGCTATTACCACTCCTATTATTGTTATTGTTGTTGTCACTATTATTATTATTATTATTATTATTATTATTATTACTATTATTATTATTATTATTATTATTATTATTATTATTATTATTATTATTATTATTATTATTATTATTATTATTATTATTATTATTATTATTATTATTATTATTATTATTATTATTATTATTATTACTATTATTATTATTCAAATGGGAAGAGTTCTCGCCGGTAGCGAATCAACTGCGTTAGAGCCTTCAGCGTTGCCACCTCGTTATCCCCACTCTTTTTATATTTCCCTCTCTCTCGCACACTTGCAAGTCTTCTTGGCGCCAACACAAACTGAATTTTCCGAAGTTTTATTATATGCAGTTGTAGAAACGTGGGCAATCGAATATTACGCAAATGGATTAAATATTTAGTTTAACATTAATTACAGTTTATTAATTACTTATTTTTCTAATCCAATAAAAATACCAGCGGTGCATACGCATGGCTGTGAATGTTACTTACGTTAAGAGATAATTCGTCATTGTCATTATCGTCTGAGTACTGCAAATATATAATGACAGGCTCCAAAATTCCATTACATGCTGTTTCTTTCCAAAACTTGTCTTCTTGTAGTTTATCTGATGTCTCACGCAGTTTTCCCAGTCTTGTTATGTTCCTTGTCAATTTCTTCGTGAATAAGTCGTTCAACGTCAGTCAGTTTAAAAATATTATTTCTGTTTCCAACATAACTTAAGCCCACATTAACTCTATTGGATTGTTCTGGCAGTAGTATCTCATTGATCCAGCTGATACACTTTTTCATGGAAGAGTAATTGAATAATTTTGCTTTGAACTCTCTAGATAGAGTAAATATACATTAACAAAGATATAATGTGACCAGACACGTTCTGCCAGACTAGCAGGAAGTGTATTGTTTTCTCTCATCGAATTTAACAAACCTTGGTTTATTCAAAGTACATATTTCTTTTACCACGTCAGGACAAATGTTTACGTGTCAGCTCTGAGTAATTTCAAACATACGTTCACGCATACATGCAAACCAATAATGATATTCATTACAGTGCTTACGTCACAATGCATTGTTATAATATAGTGGTATCTGCTTTATTTATTTCTATTAGGAAAACTATTTGAGCTAAAATATATGGAGTTTTCATGGTTATGATAAACACATTATTCTCTCCTCGCTCATGGATCAGTTTTTGCAAAATTTGAATGTTTGTCTTAGCGCGAATAGTATTTATTAGAGATTGATTAATTTGAGGCTCCCCACACACCACTTAGGGGGAGAGCAATACTACAACTCTTTAGCCCCCCTTGGTATCGCGGTGATAGCATGTCTGCCTCACGTTCAAAAGGTTCCGAGTTCGAATCTCGGTCAGGGTGAGTTACCTGGATAAGGTTTTTCCGGGGTTTTCCCTTATCCTGTAAGACGAATGTTGGGTAACTCTAAGCTCCATAGACCCTGGACTTCTTTGAGCATCATTTCATCCAACCATTAAACGTCCGATATGACTTAACGTTGGAGGACGTAAATTAAAAAAAACCGCAGGATTCCTATTGGTTGCTCATCTAGCAGCGCTCAAGGACAAACATCATCCAATTTGAAGCACATAATGGTACGGTCTACTTCAAAACAGTTCCACATTTCACTCATGTTTTATTTAACATCACTTTTTTTTTTTTTTTTTTTTTTAATTTACGTCCTCCAACATTGTCATGTCCGACGATGAATGATATGGGTGAATCGGTGATCAAATGTGTCCGGGATACATACCTTATCCAGGTAACTCGCCCTGACCGAGATTCAAACTCAAGACCTCTTGAACGTGAGGCAGACATGCTACCAACTACGCTACAGAGGCCGACATCATCATAGTTGTAAAACAAAATATTTATATAAATTAGTCGTAAGGTACATTTTTACTGCAATCCACAAAAAATGCATTTAGAAAGTAAAGCTCGTTGAATTTTGTTCCCAGAAATAATTAAACTGTACTTCTAGGGAAATGCCTTATCTTCGACTACTGAAGAACAGGTTATTTCTATATATGTGACTCAAGTGCAGTGATATCATGCACCTGGCAGATTTACTGCATTCATATGCTATGCGTGCATAACAAGATAATAACCCATTTTACTTTGCATGCGTGGGCGAAGCAGATATCTGGCTTTCTCTAAATGATACGCTTCTGAGGTTTCGAAGGAACAAAGAAAATATTAAGTTGACAAATGTCCAGAAATAACTGACCATTCCAGTCTATTTTCTTGTCATAAATTATAAAAGAATTTAAAAAAAGATTGACTTTATGCTGTAAGACTTCAACTTACAAAAGAAAGGGTTTAAAAGTGACACTGACAGTGAATCGCCTGTGGGCCAAGCAAGTACGAAGGCTGTTCAATAAAGAACGATCATAATTTTTTACGGCCAAAATTTTTCGTACTAAAATTCAATCTTATTATATTCTGTTAGCTTAATGTGAAACAAACACGCCGTAGCAGTTTCATTGTTGGTACTCCTGGCTCCAAACTGTGAAAACCAGGCAAGTTCAGACATGCTCAGTATCGCCTACCGCTGCAATGGAGGTAACACTCGAGGAACAATATGCGGCTTTGAAATTCTGCTTTCGTCTCAACAAATCTTCAGTTGAAGCCTATAAATTGTTACAGGAGGCCTATGGAGAGTCTGTTCTTCCCTACAGCACAGCTCGAAGGTGAGTTAAAATGTTTAAACAGGGGAGACAATCAATTTCAAAGGAAGGTGGACCGGTGCTCCAGTTACTGCTCCTACAGAAGAAAACGTCAACACTGCTGCTACCATTGTGAGAGAGCATCGACGCACTACCTTAAGATCACTTTCTGAAATACTGAATATTTAATTGGGTGCCACTCACACGTTGGTGACCGAAACATTACACATGAGACGTATTTGTGCGCGATGGGTTCCAAGACTGTTGATTCTTGAACAAAAGGACATTCGCATGCAGGTCTGTATGCAGTTAAATTGATGTTAGAGAAAGATCCAGAGTTTCTTTCAAACGTCATCACTGCTGATGAAACTTGGCTACATCATTTTGATCCTGAGAGCAAACAGCAAAGTTCAGTGTCGAAATTTCGTTCGTCACCAACCCCCGAAAAAGCAAAAGTGATTGCTTCTGCTCGGAAAGTGATGGTCATCTCATTCTTTGATATTCGTGGAATGGTTTATCAGCATGTTATACATGCACACACACACACACACACACACACACACACACACATCAGTAACTATACTACTATATCAGTAACTATACAATACTACAGCGATGTCCTGAAAACATTGCAAATCCATATCAGGTGCAAAAGACCACATTTCCGTGAAGCAGGCTGGATGCTGCACCACGATAATGCGCGGCCGAATATTGTCAATTTTGTTGCTGAATATATTGCAAAAATCAACGTGAAGTGCATCGCTCACCCTCCGTACAGTCCGGATTTAGCCCCATGTGACATTTTTCTACTCCCTAACTTGAAGAAACGGCTTCGTGGGAGGCATTATCCATCATCAGAAGCAGTGGCGAAGGCTGCGGAGGCGATTTTGAAGGATCTCTCAAAAGTGGTTTCCAGCATGTCTTTTGAAGTCTGGCAGAAACGCTGGGACAAGTGCATCGCATTCAGGGGAGACTATTTTGAGAAGGACCATCAAAATTATGAGGATGAGTAAAGGTACGTTGTCAAAAAAAAATTGTGAATATACTTTATTGAACAGCCCACTGGTTCTTCGAACGCAGGCTGCAGTCCGTTTGTAATAAAAAACGTCATTGTAAGTTAAGATAACCAAAAACTAACCGTTTTTGTGTTTTTGAACGTTGATAACGTCATCATATGATTTTCTATACCCACTATCGTAACTACACAGCATTCTCAAAAACTTATTTAACTGCTTTATTCTAATAAAGTTTTGCAGATCTGGTTGCATTGGTTACTTGTAGTAACAGGGATAGGAACATAAGCTCCGCGGTAACGTGTGAAGCTCATATCCGATAGATACCAAGTTCAATTCCTGGTGATTGCCCATCCCTCAGCACAGTCATCAATTTCAGGGAAGAAAGACTCCGCGACGTTGTTTGCCCGCTGGACACAACGGAGGTGCAATCTTGCCAAGTTTCCTTTCTGCCGTACGATGTTTCCGACGTTAAGGAACTTACCATGTCGCCCTCTGAGCGCCATTTTCATCCCTCTCTCAGGTGACGTTTGGGACACAAAGGGACTTCCCCAATTTCAAGGCATCTATATCTTATTTTATCTTTACTTCACGTCCTGCAACGTTTAGTTCATATCGAATGATTAATGAAGCGTTGCTCAAATGAGTCCAGGGTCCATAGAGCTTAGAGTTATGACATTCATCTTTATGGATAAGGGAAAACCTCCAACGTTAAGTCATATAGAACGATTAGTGAAATGATGTTCTAATGAGTCCAGGGTACATAGAGCTTAGAGTTACCACCCATTCAGCTTTCAGGATAAGGAAAACCCTACAACGTTAAGTCATATCGGACGAGTGAAATGATGTTCAAATGAGTCCAGGGTACATAGAGCTTAGAGTTACCACCCATTCAGCTTTCAGGATAAGGAAAACCCTACAACGTTAAGTCATATCGGACGAGTGAAATGATGTTCAAATGAGTACAGGGTACATAGAGCTTAGAGTTACCACCCATTCATCTTTCAGGATAAGGAAAACCCTACAACGTTAAGTCATATCGGACGAGTGAAATGATGTTCAAATGAGTACAGGGTACATAGAGCTTAGAGTTACCACCCATTCAGCTTTCAGGATAAGGAAAACCCTACAACGTTAAGTCATATCGGACGAGTGAAATGATGTTCAAATGAGTCCAGGGTACATAGAGCTTAGAGTTACCACCCATTCAGCTTTCAGGATAAGGAAAACCCTACAACGTTAAGTCATATCGGACGAGTGAAATGATGTTCAAATGAGTCCAGGGTACATAGAGCTTAGAGTTACCACCCATTCAGCTTTCAGGATAAGGAAAACCCTACAACGTTAAGTCATATCGGACGAGTGAAATGATGTTCAAATGAGTACAGGGTACATAGAGCTTAGAGTTACCACCCATTCATCTTTCAGGATAAGGAAAACCCTACAACGTTAAGTCATATCGGACGAGTGAAATGATGTTCAAATGAGTACAGGGTACATAGAGCTTAGAGTTACCACCCATTCAGCTTTCAGGATAAGGAAAACCCTACAACGTTAAGTCATATCGGACGAGTGAAATGATGTTCAAATGAGTCCAGGGTACATAGAGCTTAGAGTTACCACCCATTCAGCTTTCAGGATAAGGAAAACCCTACAACGTTAAGTCATATCGGACGAGTGAAATGATGTTCAAATGAGTCCAGGGTACATAGAGCTTAGAGTTACCACCCATTCAGCTTTCAGGATAAGGAAAACCCTACAACGTTAAATCATATCGGACGAGTGAAATGATGTTCAAATGAGTCCAGGGTACATAGAGCTTAGAGTTACCACCCATTCAGCTTTCAGGATAAGGAAAACCCTACAACGTTAAGTCATATCGGACGAGTGAAATGATGTTCAAATGAGTCCAGGGTACATAGAGCTTAGAGTTACCACCCATTCAGCTTTCAGGATAAGGAAAACCCTACAACGTTAAGTCATATCGGACGAGTGAAATGATGTTCAAATGAGTCCAGGGTACATAGAGCTTAGAGTTACCACCCATTCAGCTTTCAGGATAAGGAAAACCCTACAACGTTAAATCATATCGGACGAGTGAAATGATGTTCAAATGAGTCCAGGGTACATAGAGCTTAGAGTTACCACCCATTCAGCTTTCAGGATAAGGAAAACCCTACAACGTTAAGTCATATCGGACGAGTGAAATGATGTTCAAATGAGTCCAGGGTACATAGAGCTTAGAGTTACCACCCATTCAGCTTTCAGGATAAGGAAAACCCTACAACGTTAAGTCATATCGGACGAGTGAAGTGATGTTCAAATGAGTCCAGGGTACATAGAGCTTAGAGTTACCACCCATTCAGCTTTCAGGATAAGGAAAACCCTACAACGTTAAGTCATATCGGACGAGTGAAATGATGTTCAAATGAGTCCGGGGTACATAGAGCTTAGAGTTACCACCCATTCAGCTTTCAGGATAAGGAAAACCCTACAACGTTAAGTCATATCGGACGAGTGAAATGATGTTCAAATGAGTCCAGGGTACATAGAGCTTAGAGTTACCACCCATTCAGCTTTCAGGATAAGGAAAACCCTACAACGTTAAGTCATATCGGACGAGTGAAATGATGTTCAAATGAGTCCAGGGTACATAGAGCTTAGAGTTACCACCCATTCAGCTTTCAGGATAAGGAAAACCCTACAACGTTAAATCATATCGGACGAGTGAAATGATGTTCAAATGAGTCCAGGGTACATAGAGCTTAGAGTTACCACCCATTCAGCTTTCAGGATAAGGAAAACCCTACAACGTTAAGTCATATCGGACGAGTGAAATGATGTTCAAATGAGTCCAGGGTACATAGAGCTTAGAGTTACCACCCATTCAGCTTTCAGGATAAGGAAAACCCTACAACGTTAAGTCATATCGGACGAGTGAAATGATGATCAAATGAGTCCAGGGTACATAGAGCTTAGAGTTACCACCCATTCAGCTTTCAGGATAAGGAAAACCCTACAACGTTAAGTCATATCGGACGAGTGAAATGATGTTCAAATGAGTCCAGGGTACATAGAGCTTAGAGTTACCACCCATTCAGCTTTCAGGATAAGGAAAACCCTACAACGTTAAGTCATATCGGACGAGTGAAATAATGTTCAAATGAGTCCAGGGTACATAGAGCTTAGAGTTACCACCCATTCAGCTTTCAGGATAAGGGAAAACTTACAATATTAAGTCATATCGGACGATGAGTGAAATGATGTCCAAATGAGTCCAGGGTACATAGAGCTTAGAGTTACCACACATTCATCTTTCAGGATAAGGGAAAACTTACAATATTAAGTCATATCGGACGATGAGTGAAATGATGTTCAAATGAGTCCAGGGTACATAGAGCTTAGAGTTACCACACATTCATCTTTCAGGATAAGGGAAAACTTACAATATTAAGTCATATCGGACGATGAGTGAAATGATGTCCAAATGAGTCCAGGGTACATAGAGCTTAGAGTTACCACACATTCATCTTTCAGGATAAGGGAAAACTTACAATATTAAGTCATATCGGACGATGAGTGAAATGATGTCCAAATGAGTCCAGGGTACATAGAGCTTAGAGTTACCACACATTCATCTTTCAGGATAAGGGAAAACTTACAATATTAAGTCATATCGGACGATGAGTGAAATGATGTCCAAATGAGTCCAGGGTACATAGAGTTTAGAGTTACCACACATTCATTCAGGATTAAGGGAAAACCTCCAACGTTATGTCATATCGGACGATGAATGAAATGATGTTCAAATGAGTCCAGGGTACATAGAGTTTAGAGTTACCACACATTCATTCAGGATAAGGGAAAACCTCCAACGTTATGTCATATCGGACGATAAGTGAAATGATGTTCAAATGAGTCCAGGGTACATAGAGCTTAGAGTTACCACACATTCATCTTTCAGGATAAGGAAAACCCTACAACGTTAAGTCATATCGGACGAGTGAAATGATGTCCAAATGAGTCCAGGGTACATAGAGCTTAGAGTTACCACACATTCATCTTTCAGGATAAGGAAAACCCTACAACGTTAAGTCATATCGGACGATGAGTGAAATGATGTTCAAATGAGTCCAGGGTACATAGAGCTTAGAGTTACCACACATTCATCTTTCAGGATAAGGGAAAACTTACAATATTAAGTCATATCGGACGATGAGTGAAATGATGTCCAAATGAGTCCAGGGTACATAGAGCTTAGAGTTACCACACATTCATCTTTCAGGATAAGGAAAACCCTACAACGTTAAGTCATATCGGACGAGTGAAATGATGTTCAAATGAGTCCAGGGTACATAGAGCTTAGAGTTACCACACGTTCGTCTTTGAGGATAAGGGAAAACCTGCAACGTTATGTCACATCGGACGATGAGTGAAATGATGTTCAAATGAGTCCTGGGCCCATAGAGCTTAGAGTTACCACACATTCATCTTTCAGGATAAGGGAAAACTTACAATATTAAGTCATATCGAACGATGAGTGAAATGATGTCCAAATGAGTCCAGGGTACATAGAGCTTAGAGTTACCAGACATTCGTCTTTCAGGATAAGGGAAAACCTACAACGTTGTCATATCGGTGATGAATGAAATGATGTTCAAATGAGTCCAGTGTCCAAAGAGCTTAGAGTTATCTTTCAGGCTAGGGTAAAGCCTCCAACGTTAAGTCGTAGAGGACGAATGAAATGATGCTAATGAGTCCAGGGCCCATAGAGCTTACAGTTAACAGACATCCTTCAGGAAAGGGTAAAACACCGAAAAAAAACACCGTATCTAGATAACCCACCCTGAACAAGTTCCTGATTCGAACTCGTGACCTCTTGAATTAGTGAAATAAGGTTATTTGTTTTATCGTTGTAGTGAAGTTGTATTTATTTAACTTGACGCTTTCTTCTGTAGTTAAGATTTTCAATGTTCTTATAATATGTCTTAAACTGGAATGGTCTTCTTGTATACATGTAAGGGGGAAGAATGACTGAGCACGCTGATAAGGCGATTAACTGGTGGAGGTATATTTTTAGAGTGTTTTGTGGAGTTGGTAATTGTGCAAGGTACCTTTATCCAGATAAGCCACCCTGAACGGGTTCCCGATTCGAACTCGGGGACCTCTTGAACTTGAGACAAACACGCTATCACTTACGCTATAGAGGTGGGGCTTCCGTAATATGCCCCTTTACCATTTATCATAGTTTTTACGCCGTAACTATGGGATCAAGAAAGTAACACGTGCATATGCACCTGGGAATCGGAAAATGCCTATTGCACATTACCAAAAGCGGCAAGTCTGCGTCGCCATAAATGGAACTGCTACGCCATTAAGAATACCGTTAGTGTAAGAGCGAAAGGTCAAAGTGCAGTTAATATCTACATAAAGTGACGTATTCTAGATACACATGCAAGTCCGTTTTAACCTTATAAAGGTTATCTTGTTGAAATAAACTTTGTTACATTAATCAATCAGTAAAAGCTGACAGACTGGTACAATGTAAAGCAAAGAATGCTTCAATAATTTCTGTTATTCAATTTTGTTACTCGTAAAGACATGCTCATCCTTGATACGAAAAGGTGTTTAAATGAAATTCTTGACTGCTTTGAACTTTTTTGTTTACTACCCACAGGAGGTACGGTATTCCAGGCACGCACGCACGCACACGCACGCGCACACGCCCACGCACGCCCACGCCCACGCCCACACACACACACACACACACACACACACACACACACACACACACACACACACACACACAAAATACAATGGGTTTGTTTTCTGGAAGAAGAGTCAATTTGAGCATTTTAAGTCAAAATGGCGAGTAATAGTGGGGAGAAAAAAGAATTGTAAGCTTAAGGAGAAAAATATAACAGCTCCAGTTAAACATGGAGGCGGTTCAGTACTTGTCTGGGGCGGCATTGGTGCAAATGGTGTGGGGGATTTGTATTTTATTGATGGAATTATGAACCACAAGGTTTATATAAACCTTCCAAAAACACACCAGTCCAGAAGTGTGAATAATATGGGTGTTTCTGAGGATTATATTTTCACACAAGATAATGATCCAAAACACGTAGCTCTAGATGCAAGGCTATGGTTGTTGTATAATACTCCACGATGGATGTCGACATCACCGCAATCCCCAGACATGAACCCAATAGAGAATTTGTGGAGTACACTGGACAAATATATTAGGAATGATCAGATATCTATTACAAAGGATCTAAAGAACGATCTACTAGAGGAATGGCGTAAAATTACAGTGGAAACAACACAATCTTTGGTAAAATCCATGCCAAGGAGAATGCAAGAGATTATAAAGAGTAATGGAGGGCCTAATAAGTACTAACCGTAACATTCTACACCATTTTCAGTATGCAGACGAATACTTATTTTGCATCCTATATTGCATATCTTTATTTTTGAATGTTTAATTAAGCTTATATGAATAGATACTACATGTTTCTTTATTGTATTCTCTTTTTCAGTAATCAATAAATAAGACAGTGTGCCTCCTATACTTTATTCTGATGATTTTTCATTACCCATACATACTTAAACACAAAATCATGTATTAGACGAATACTTTTTGGAGTAAATGTATCTGCCTCTCATTCTCGAGGTCGAATCTCGGGCTAGCTGAGTTCTCTGATTAAGGTTTTAAGACAAGTTAGACGATGTTCATCGAAAACAAAAGTTTCACAGGAACATTAAAATTAAATGCATCCCTTCCAGACTACATTTAACATAAAACATTTTTCAAACATTTTAATTTTCTCAAACATGTTTCTAATGACACTGATTAAAATATATGTTTAAGATATTACTACATAAAAATGAAGATCTTGTTAAAACCCAACATTTATGTGGAATGTATGTTTTGTGGAGTGAATTATTAGTTTGAAATTTTAAATATTTAATTTTTGAAATAGGAAATAATTCATTCCCTTATTTCTGGGTAGCCGCCTCTGTAACGTGGTAGTAGCGTGTCTGCCTCTCGTTCAAAGAAGTCCCGAGTTCGATTCTCAATCAGGCGAGTTATCTGGATAAGGTTTCTTCCGGAGTTTTATATTATCCTGAAATATGAATATGTGGTAAATCTAAGGTAGCTACAAAATAGGAATGAACATAAGGCGGGGCTAAGCGTGGCTGTTCTATGGCTACTAGCCAATACGGTGAGTGCAACGTTGTACAGTTAAGCACGCATACTGACTTACTTTGCCGAGCATACGGCTAATTTCTTTGCGCGCTCGAAAGATATCAATTACAGAATTATTTTGTTTTTCCCATGTTACACAACTATTTTTCTGAGGATTACTGTCCAAACCCGATGTTTGTAGGACATCTGGTCTCGGAGATATGGAAAGATAAGGCGCTTGACTAGAAAGAAAAGAATTTTTAACTGTCAGTAAAGAAAAGTACACAAGTGCTATGCTGTAGCTGCATTTTGTAGCTTACATTCAGTAAAGTGATGATCTTTCAAGAGCGAATGCGTGCTTTTCTGAGTTAGTAAACAGACCGCTTAGCAAGTCTAGTACTGGTGGACCTATTTAGTAGTAAATGCGAAATAACCAATAAGAGTTTACATAAGCAGGCTAGATATATTCTTGTTAATCTGTATTCCTTTTTCAAACAGATGTCAAATAAGGACGTTTTCGAAGTACAAATTTCGCTCAGAGTCGAGAATTAATGTTACAAGCTTGTCACGTGAGTGCTTATTCTGTGACGAACATTGTTAAGGAAGGCAAACAGTTTACCAAATTAAGAGGTTTCCTTATTTAGATCTCCAAGGAAACATCGGGCAGCTAAAAAAGGTGCTACCAACTTAGACAATTTTCAAAAGTGTGTTTCACGTATAACAATTTATGATTTATATGACAAGGGTGAATATCCAACTGCCGAAAGGCTGACCAATATAATGAAGGGCAAAATAGAATATACGGATTCTGTATCTTCTATGCATAATATTCTGAAATATCTTGGGTTCAAATATAGGAGAACCAATGATGGTCGCAAATTTCTGCTTGAAAGAAGCGATATTGTTGCTGCAAGACTAAAATTGCAGCGCACAATGCATAACATTAGTACTTAAGATTCATGGTGTAAAAATGCCTCATAAATTCACATTTAAATCTTCTGTATTTATTAAGTATTTTAAAGAAACAAAAGTTGGTTTTAAGTGCGTTACAGGTAATATACAAATATGGCATCATTAAAATGGAAACTATATTCACATATCGTTGGAAATGTCACTTTTTTTTTTTTTTTTTTTTTTTTTGCTTGTTCCATTAACTGCTATGGTCATATCGGCGGCCGTTCTCCTTTGGAACATACTGAAGGTGTTAACTCGTTATCTTTGGATATTAATCATTAGACCACGCACACATTCACACTCTCGTTCATACTTCCAGACTCTGGGGAAGATGGGGAATTATCTTGGTCGGAGAAAAATTCCCACCCCCACCGCTAGGAATCGAACCCGGGACCCCTAGCACGGCAGGCAGGTGCTCTACCGACTGAGCTACGGGGCCAACTGTCACTATGCTGTTTCACTGTAGCAAACACCTTATTTCGTAGGACGCATCTAATTTGAATCATTTGTGTGTGTGTGTGTGTGTGTGTGTGTGTGTGTGTGTGTGTGTGTGTGTGTGTGTGTGTGTGTGTGTGTGTGTGTGTGTGTGTGTGTGTGTGTGTGTGTGTGTGTGTGTGCGCGCATATGAACGATAGCAATGTAAGCAAACTGTTCTCCAGTTCAATGTTTTAAGGTTCAGATTATACGGTAATCATTGTATATGTTCTCACACACATGTTGATATGTTAAGCGAACTTCTCTGTCAGCATCTGTATCACTGTACATCTCAGCATCTGTATACTTGCTAGGTTGAGACAAAGACAGATATATTTTCTATCTCTGTCGCCCGCTAGCCGTGGAACTGGGAACACCAAAACAGTATTCAAGAGGTCCCGAGTTCGAATCTCGGTAAGGGTGAGTTACCTGGATAAGTTTTTTCCGGGGTTTTCCCTTATCCTTCAAGACGAATGTCGTGTAACTCTAAGCTCCATGGACCCTGGACTCATTTGAGCATCTTTTCACCCAATTCATTCACCGTCCGATATGACTTAACGTTGGAGGACGTGAATTACAAAAAAACACCAAAACAGTAGGATAACCGTATTGGCTCAACTCATGTTCATTCTTGTTTTGTAGCTCCTCTAAGCTCTATGGAACCTGGACTCATTTCAGTATCATTTCATTCATCGTGCGATATGACAACGATGAAGGACGACTCATACTTCTTGGCCACATCAAGAGGTTACAGTACACAGCTGTAAAACATTGACTGTCACAACCATGTTGCTATATTCCCTGGACCTGCTAAGTCGGATAAGCGGGGCTCTACTGTATTCACATGTGCACAAAGAACCGTTAGGTAGATGGACATTGTCTGTCTGCTGCACTTCCTCTCACAGCTTAACACAAATCCCATCATCTGCGAAACACGTGGGTTTGCAATTACGGTTACGCCTTGCGACCTTGAACCGCGGACCACCTTGCCGCGAACTGTGACAACACCTATATTCTTCAGAACGGCATGACGTCACTGCATTCATACCGGCGCCAACAAATTTCCCATTCCGTGGGAGACATTCTTCCAAGAAGATAATGCTCAACAGTACCACATTATATAAGGTATTGCTTGTCACCATGTTTTCCTGCTTTATTTATGGAAATGTTCAATAAAAATTTGGTAAAAAATTACGGAAAAACTTGACATGGGTTCTCTAATCAGTGTTTAGTATGACAACTATTTCACTTATTCTTGTTTTGTAATATGTATTAATATATAAATTACAAATTACCTTTTGTTGAATTTTGTTTCTTTGCTATTTTAAGACCTAATTTTCCGAAAAGCTTTAATTACATTATTAAGTGCCAGTTGTGTTTATTTTTCTCTGAAATCAAAATTTTGAGATAATAAGGGTCACTATTGTGGATTGATTTTGCTTTTACATTTAATTACCGTCTTCCAACGTTAAGTCATATCGGACGATGATTGAAATGATGTTCAAATGAGTACAGGGTACATGGAGCTTAGAATTACCAGACATTCATCTTTCAGAATAAGGAAAAACCTCCAACGTTAAGTCAAATCGGACGATGAACGAAATGATGTTCAAATGAATCCAGGGTCCATAGAGCTTAGAGTTACCAGACATTCATCTTTCAGGATAAGGGAAAACCTCCAACGTTAAGTCATATCAAACGATGAATGAGATGATGCTTAAATGAGCCTGCGGTCCATAGAGCTTACAGTTACCAGGCGTTCATCTTTCAGGATAAGGTAAAACCTCCAACGTTAACTCATATCGGACGGTGAATGAGATGATGCTTAAATGAGCCTGCGGTCCATAGAGCTTAGAGTTACCAGAAGTTCATCTTTCAGGAAAAGGGAAAACCTCCAACGTTAAGTCATATCGAACGATGAATGAGATGATGCTTAAATGAGCCTGCGGTCCATAGAGCTTAGAGTTACCAGAAGTTCATCTTTCAGGAAAAGGGAAAACCTCCAACGTTAAGTCATATCGAACGATGAATGAGATGATGCTTAAATGAGCCTGCGGTCCATAGAGCTTAGAGTTACCAGAAGTTCATCTTTCAGGAAAAGGGAAAACCTCCAACGTTAAGTCATATCGAACGATGAATGAGATGATGCTTAAATGAGCCTGCGGTCCATAGAGCTTAGAGTTACCAGAAGTTCATGTTTCAGGAAAAGGGAAAACCTCCAACGTTAACTCATATCGGACGGTGAATGAAATGATGTTCAAATGAGTCCAGCGTACATAGAGCTTGGAGTTACCAGGCGTTCATCTTTCAGGATAAGGGAAAACCTCCAACGTTAAGTCATATCAAACGATGAATGAGATGATGCTTAAATGAGCCTGCGGTCCATAGAGCTTAGAGTTACCAGACATTCATCTTTCAGGATAAGGGAAAACCTCCAACGTTAAGTCATATCAAACGATGAATGAGATGATGCTTAAATGAGCCTGCGGTCCATAGAGCTTGGAGTTACCAGACATTCATCTTTCAGGATAAGGGAAAACCTCCAACGTTAAGTCATATCAAACGATGAATGAGATGATGCTTAAATGAGCCTGCGGTCCATAGAGCTTAGAGTTACCAGAAGTTCATCTTTCAGGATAAGGGAAAACCTCCAACATTAAGTCATATCAAACGATGAATGAGATGATGCTTAAATGAGCCTGCGGTCCATAGAGCTTAGAGTTACCAGACATTCATCTTTCAGGATAAGGGAAAACCTCCAACGTTAAGTCATATCAAACGATGAATGAGATGATGCTTAAATGAGCCTGCGGTCCATAGAGCTTAGAGTTACCAGAAGTTCATCTTTCAGGATAAGGGAAAACCTCCAAACGTTAAGTCATATCGGACGATGAATGAAATGATGCTTAAATGAGCCTGCGGTCTATAGAGATTAGAGTTTACTCAACATTGATCTTTCAGGGTACGGGGGAAAAAAACCGGAAAAGCCTTGTCACCCTGACCGAGATTCGAACTTGGGACCTTTTAATCGTAAGTCATAAGCTAGGCAGCGCGCTATAGAGTAGGGATTTGCTCTCGTTATGACAATAAAAATATGCTTTTGGATGGTGGAGTGTTGGCAGAGTGCTCTATCTCACCTGTGAATTAGGATGGGGTGGGCTCAGGTTAAATAATCCGTGATATGCCATACCTGCCAAGACCTTTTGAACGGCTCTGTACGGCACCAATATAATTCTCAAATAGCCAATCATTTGCTTATTTCTTTTGGCCATGCAAAGAAAAATTCAAAACCATCACGCTACGGACAACTTTGGGAAGATTTGACAATCGCTTTTTGCTTAATCCATTCTTGTTATATACACAAGGAAACGGGTATTGAACGTTTATATTAAGAATAAGCTTTGTTAAGTATGAGCAGAGAACGTCATGTGAGTAGTACACATAATATTTTGTTTACAGCGCGGACTGTTTACAAATTCAAGTTGCTCACGATGTGGAGATTTCGGTTGGAATGCAGGTGGCAGTACAAACAGATGAATGACGAGATATACACAGTACAGAGAGGTGCAAGGTTCAGCATTTCTACTGGTTGACCAAGCGGAACTTGCATCTCGTAGACTTTTTATTTTGTTCTTGAAGCAAATATAGACGAATGGGTGGGCAGTAACACTGCACAGAACTCGTGTTATTATCAGTAGTAATATCAGGAGTTTTCGAGTTCGTTCCACATCAGGCTTGCACTCGGGGAGTCCCGGGCTGGATCCTGGTGACCGCGCACTTTTACCATGGATTTTTTTTTTTTTTTTTTTTTTTTTTTTTTCTGTTTGGCAAGGCCTCGGCATCTGTCCTCTATACCACTTCCTCTTATTTCTTCTCTGTCATGTTACAGGACGACTCTGGGGTTGTGTGCCGGCAGGCCTATGTGAAGTGGAGCTTTTCTCGGTTCACCCTGGAGGGGAGCCTTTGAGCCACCCTCCTGCGTCTTTGGCTGGTTCGCGCGAGCGCTTCCCAGCCAGGTACTGTATGCCCACGACGAGAAGGCTAGAGGGGTATGAAGGGCAGAGAAGCTTGAACTGTTTATCTGCTCTGGTAACGGATCGGTTTACTAGGAAATGAGTGTATGAGAGTACATATGAGTCACCCATGCTGCCAGATCTATGTTTTTGTAGTAAATGCAGCGATAGGTATGTATGGGTGAGTTATGTGAAAACACTTGTGTATTTTAAACGAATCTTCCATCCTTGTCATACTCGCAAGGGGAGCATATACACCGTGCGGACAGCAAAAGTGCTTTCGATACACATTCCTCCAGCTTGCCTTCTTGTCCGGGGCAAACAGTAATTAAGTTATGCTAGAGAATTTTGCGACTTAACTCACCCGCTCCTTAGCTCCATACATCACCTGTGGTTACTTCATTTCATCCGTTCCTCCGGGGGATGTATACACAAAAGATCCAATCGCTAGGTATTCCCTAAGTTATCCAATATACCTCTAACTCTAATATCACGAACTGGAAAAGAAGCATGACGCTAAATTATTTAGCGTCGCAGACGAGATTTCAACCATAGTTCTTTGACCTATCCCTCCACAGCTCTAATCCACTGAGCTATCATAGCAACATGCCGGTATGATGCTAAATTCGCCAACTGAAGCTGGCATTCCTTGGAAGCAAAATAAGCAATATATTAATTTTCATTGAAGTAAACCTTTTGGATAATTTAGCGATACAATTTTGAAACACTGCGCATTTTTGTAAGTAGCATTTTGCTTTTGCTGAAGGTCGATATTTAGAACACTCTCCACATTAACTTGTTCTGCGAAAGAAGTGTATTTCTTACTTATTACTTCACTATGGAGTTTTCTTGAGACAAGTTGCCATTCTATGAGGTCATTAGCATGTATCACGAGATCATAAGCAGTATTTCCAAAATTACCAACACAATGTTTAGTTTCCTGTCAGAATTCCTTGTTACAGAGGAGAAATCTACTGCTAAAATACACTTCAGACTTAAACGTGTTTATGGAGATGAGTCCAGTATTAGTTAAAACTCGTAATAGTTGACATCGAACCGCCTCCACGGAACATAACAAGGAAACATTTGAGGACAGACATCAGTAAAAGATAGGACGGTGTAACTTTCTGCTCCCACATTTACTGGGAGAAGAACCATCACCCAAATCCCCGTAATAAATTTTAAAATGAAGCTGATGACTGTAACAGACGATGATATTTGGGATCATTACGAGCCTGAAACAAAACACTGACAGTATGGAACCGCACCACGCGGATCGGCATCAAGGACCTAGTAATGTGCTGTAACGCACGAGATTTAACTTGGCCCCTAGTTTGTAGAATGAGAAAGAAATACATACTCACGATCTCTTTCTAACTCGTCCCCGTTTATGGCCTGACAGGCAGGGCCACATATCAGTGGCAGATGACCCTTCTACCTCCTCAATTTGGTCTTTGTTCCCCTTCTTCATTGTGAGAAATTTTAAAATGTTCCCATGTTCATTAACTGAATCATCTTTTAAATTAATTATGAACCTATCACTAATTTCATCTATTAATCCATCTTTCTTACAATAAACTGTTCAGTCTTTTTAACATGTTCACAAGGCCCCCCCGCCCCGCCAGATTTGTTTGTACACTTTACCTGCTACACTATCAAGCAACACTTTTACATTACTATGCTTAAATTATATGTTATGCTTTTGGACATCATTTTTTATTTGTGCCCATATATGATCTATAGATTAAGGAACAATGATGCACCTATGGTCCTAAATTTCCGCTATGCGATCTATTTCTTAAATTTTGAGACCGTCTTTTTTTCAGCTTTGGTGTAATGCGGATCAAATTTAATATTATTGTCAGGAAGCTATGGCTGCATTACTGATTGAAGTAATGATATCGGAGTCTTGTTGATCTGAGTAGAATCATAAGATGCTTTGTCTGTTACTATAGCACTATTCGGCGGGGGGAGGGAGGAATGTTGGGTAACAACAAATTAATAAACCAATGTTTAAATAATGGAAATTAATTGTTCTTTCACTCTGGCCGTGTGTAGGCTAAAGTATGGATTTACACATATAACTAAGGCTACTCTTCAGTACTCTTTCGATTGTATAGTCACACGCAGGCATAGTGCAAAAAGTCCCAAGTTAAATCCCGTGCATTATAGTTTGGGACAAGAATTCATTATACCTGCTTCCGTACCAGTAACAACCTAACGCTATGTTTAAAATAATCACAAAATTCTGAAATTCTAAAACATTTTTCACATTTCTAACACGATAACAACCGATACTTCACTTGCAACACCACTGAAGCCTGCTTGTGCTTGCCCTGCAGCAGGTAATTAGGGAATACAATAGCGCTTTAAATGGCATTGACCATTTCAAGGAAAGAAACCCAGCGCCCGTCCTAGACAAGGATAGTGCAAAAAGTGCCAAGTTAGATCTCGTGCAAAGGAAACTTATGGGCCATGTCTTCTAAATGAAAAGTTTTGGTTTCTGGTTGATTTGTGTTTAAACCTTGGCAAACCATAAATGCCTCCTATACACCTTTGAATATCCGATACGCATTACGCAACAAAGGCACTGGAAAGAACTTTACCCTTTACGGGAATATCAAGTCTTCACACTGCTCGTGTCAATGTGAAGATGATCGACATCTGGGTGAAAAACGCTTCCACATCTTATTGTTTAGTAATTTATTATCAAAATGTAAAGTCTTATAATGCTGGAATATTAACTGCCCTCAGTCCCGACCTGGCATCATTCGAGTATCATGCTTTAGTTCTGCTGAGGATGTTTGGAAAGCAGTACATCACTGTCTTCAGGTAGTTCAAAAGTAAGATTAAATGGAGACCATATTGAAGACTAAGAGAAACGTTAATAAGGTACTTGGTTTGAGAGAGGTGCTTAACCAATCGTCCACTTTTGGAGGGTTGCTTAAGGATGCCTATGACTGAAAATTTGAAATCCTGAACTAAAAACGCCAGCTCTTTAAGATTTATTCTACGGATGTATCTTAGTGCAAATATCATACAGTTCAAATTTTGTCAATTTCACTTTGATAGCTCGGAAAATATGGTCAAATTTATTTATTTTTGCTTACGTCACCTACAAAGTCCCTTGCGACTAAATAGCTTAAATTTTGATCTAATATTTTAACATTTCCCCCAAATATCCATTTTTTTAATTTGCCCTAGGTTTCTGTGTCTCAATAAATTTAGGCTCCAGAAATTTTAAAGCTATCAATGTGTTTTTTTTTTTTCTGCTGAAAAAGTTCAAATGTTTGTGTTTTGAAGCAAAAAAGATGCTTAAATGCATCTCACAATAAACCCCAGAGCAATTTCTATTCGCTGTGTCTCTATGAACGCGTGTAGCAAGTTTCATTAGTGTAACACTAAAACTGTAACGCAAGGAGCATTTTAAATGTTGAAAAATGTTTAAATCTTCAATAGCGAGAAAACAAGGATAAAGAATTGGAATTCATATCTATTGTGTTTCAAATGGGAAGCTATTTCACCTTGAGCACTACTAGGTGAGCATCCAATCGGAGTCCTGCGGTGTTGTCGTACTGTATTTCCCTTAAGTGGTGTGTGACAAGCGGCAAATTAATCAATCTCATACTACTGGCGCTAAGACAAAAATTCAGATTTTCCAGAAACTAATCCTTGAGGAAGGTAGAAGTAATGTATTTAACATAACCGTAAAATCCCCATATTTTAGCTCAAATAGTCTTCCTAATACAAATAGATAAAGTAGATATCATTATATTATAACAATGCATTGCGACGTAAGCACTGTAATGAATATCATTATTGGTTGGCATGTATGCGTGAACGTATATTTGAAATTACTCAGAACTGAAACGTAAACATTTGACATGACGTGATAAAAGAAATATGTACTTTGAATAAGTCAAGGTGTTTGTTAAATTCGATGAGAGGAAAAGATACGCTTCTTGCTAGTCTGGCAGAACGTGTCTGGTCACATTATATCTTTGTTTATGAATGGTTCGTAATCTCTATTTACTCTAGAGATCAAAGCAACATTATTCAGTTACTCTTCCATGAAAAAGTGTATCAGCTGGATCAATGAGACGCGATCCAACCCCCCCCCCCCCCATCGTTTTTACTGCTAGGACAATTCAATTGAGTTAATGTGGACTCAAATTATGTTGCAAACAGTAATAATATTTTTAAACTGACTGACGTTGAACGACTTATTCACGAAGAAATTGACAGGGAACAGAAAAACTGCGCGAGACATCAGATAAACTACAAGAAGATGGCTTTTCAAAAGAAATAGCACGTAATGAGATTTTGAAACCTATCATCATAAATTTTCAGTACTCAGACGTTGAAGACAATGACAATGATGAATTATCTCTCAACGTAACATTTCCAGCTATACGGATACACCGCTGGTGTTTTCATTGGAGTAGCAAAATAAGTAATTCATAAACTATAATTAACTCGAAACTACAAATTTAAAACATTATTCATGTTGCAATTGTGATTTCAACAACAGAATCACTATAAAACTTTGGAAAATTCAATTTGCGTTAGCGCCATGAACACTCGCAAGTGTGTGTGAGAGAGAGAGAGGGAAATATAAAAAGAGTGGGGATAACGAGGTGACAACGGTGAAGGCTCTAACGCATCTGATTCGCTACAGGTGACAACTCTTACCATTTGAAACACATAACACTAGCATTCACATAACTTTCAGACTAGATTAGAGCATTTACAAGAGGCTTGCGGTGGCTATCTAAGCATTCTTTGGATTCGGGAATGTTTACACCGTTTTATAGCCTAAAAAAGAGGAAAACGTGACTTTGAAAATGCTCATGAAATTTCAGTCATACGTGTCCTTAAAGCCCATGTAGTTTTTACTCTCTTAACACAGGGAAATGATACTTTAGGTCACAAACTTGTATTCTTGCTTTACAATATAGAGATGGTTGCTGAGCACTTGCAGTCTCAAACAGGTGAAGGAGTTTACCCACAAAGTACGAGAGCTGGGGAAAATGAGTCTGGGGAACAAAAAGAAATCTCTCCTTGTTTACTGGGCTTTGTGTTGCGTAACGACAACGTTCGTATTGTTTTCCTCGTTCGCTGCGTTTGTTATCGGTTGCCATTCATTTCCACTGTGAATGAGCAAGCGTAGGTTCGTTCCTCTCGCTTTTATGGTCTTCTTGTTAAGTGATTCATAATTTTTTCGAGCCGCATGATTTACGGACCGACCTGCATGCGCTGGCGAAAGGCCCAACTTCACGGTTTATGGACGCATAAAGTCCCGGGTGTAATTCCGCGTGTCGCTGGACACCATCGCCTCTTATTCGGGTCGTAAAGCGGCTAATCTACATCTACCGTGTGCTGCGACTTCCCATAACATTGTACATGCTGCCAGAAATTACACAAACAGTACTGGTCTATTTACTTCGTACTATTCTACATAAACGTTTGTAGAAGTGGTTTTAGTGCATATTTTCTTGTGCGTATACACGGGAATACGGGAATACAGTAGCCTTAAGTGATAGTCAAATGTTTTAAAGAACTGGGTGTGTACTATATGCGCGCGATAAGAAGAGCGATCGGGCTCCAAGTCCTCATTCGGTAAGTTTCGTTTAACTCCGTAAACATAGATGACAACTTTGAAATTTTAAATGCGCTATACACTGACATCTAGTGGCTAATACGCTAAGCTTTATCATGTCCGCCATATTTCGATTTATCAATTTCGAGGTTAATTAGCTAATCGTATGTTAGAACTAGAATTAGAATTTTAGTTCGTCCTTGGCAACATATACATGTTATGAGACACGTCAAAATGTATAAATACAGTATATACATAAAGTCAAACTGATTACATACAATATACACAGTAAGCAGCTTTTCTATGGTTCCATGTGGTATTTGTACAGACTAATTTACTACAAGAAATGTCATAATATAAATATTACAGGTTTGTGAATGTACTATGCTCCCAGTGCTCATTTACATGGTTATAGTTCTAAAAATTCATTAACCGTATAAAAACAGTGTGCATGCAAAAATGTCTTAACCTTATTCTTAAAGTGTTTTAATGATGCAGCTTGTTTAAATGAATTTGGAAGTTTATTATATAACATTCTCCCTTTGTAGTTAAAGCTTCCTTCATAAAGGCTCGTTTGGTGCGCTCGAATTGCCAGTTTATCCTTGTTACGCGTGTGGTGGTAATGTACATCAGCATTTACTTGAAAATGATTTATATTTGTATGAACATTTGTGGATGTTATGGCTCTCGAAAGGGGACACATTATTATTCGTCTACCTCCGTATAACTGTGATCTGAATGCATTTGAGCTGGCCTGGGCAAAACTAAGGAATGTTTTCAGAGGATGCAACGTTATTTGTGATATCTTCGCTTATCTTACACGCTATTTTGCTGAACTGTGATTTTCAAGGTTGACCACACTGCAGAAACAAAAGAGCGTTAGCTGTCGCTTCTTCCCCTCTCCCCGCACCACACCGTAAATCCAGCGCTCAACTTATCTTGCGCGTACCGTAATGGCTTCAAAATGCCGTTCTCTTTACATGTCCAGGGGATAAATAAGGAATTACCATTATTGTTACCAAGCAATATCACCAAAATAAGACATATTTCAATGCATATATACAGAGTGCGTCAAAAATGTACACACATTTTGAACCGTCATACAAAATATGTGTTCCGTTCTACAAGGTTCAATTGCTGGAAATGGAAAGCTTAAAGTCCAATTTGAAACATAAATTCACTTTCTGACAAATGTGATCATTGTTCAAACTGGTGGCCTTCATCATCAATACATTGCTGAGTTAACACTGTTTCCGTACATCTTACTTATGTGTCCAATGGGATTTCTGCGCTCATCGCTTGAATCTCATTCCAAAGTGGGTCTTGCTTACGTGGTTTGGTTTTGTACTCTTTTACTTTGTACGCGTTGTCGTTTCTGGACGTCGCGAGAGCATTACTTGGCGCACTAGGGTATTTCTGGAGGATTATACAAAAACAGAGTTTGGTAGAATCTTGAACATGTAATGTTTGATAACCAGCTAATACGTGTTGTTCTGTCCATCCACGAACACGGACTTTGATGAACTTTTAGTACGTGTTGCTCCTTTCACTCTCCAAAACAGAGTGTTTTTCCTAGCAAATATCAAACGTCGCCACTGCACTAATTTCCCCTTCCTTTCGCAGAATTTTGGATACTTTAGGGATCATGTGACCCTTTACTCGTTCCTTATCGGTTGTGTGTCATCGCTACTCTTATATTTCATCGCAATTTTGAGTGTCTGAGGCGTGTATTCCATTCAAATTTTTCTTACCCACGGTCTAGGTAATTAATGCGGAATCACGCGTGCAAAAGCGTAGCTTAGACCCCGGTGTCTTTTCTCTACATCACGTATCATGTGCAAATCAAAGCTAAGACGTGCGACGAGTTGTCGCTTGGGTCTAGCCTTGGGCGATTCTCGAACAAGGAACATTCCTGTGAGGGTAAGTGTTCATTTTCCCAGCTCTCTTTACACTTGGGTATGTGTGCTTGCAATAAAATATATGTATTGGTATTGCCTGTTTAGCTTCTGTACCTGTATATTAGATCATTATCCCCTATATGTTATAATTTAGCTTCATTCTTGGTGTGGTATCTATCCGCCCTTAATTATGCATTTAATATGACTTTCGCGGTTATGCTAATGTTACGCCTAACAGGGACGGTATCATCCCCTGGTCTCAACAGATGAGGAAGACATTGTGGATGACGAATATCTTTATTGTAGCCATCTCTATTGCTTAGAAAAATGTCGGGAACAGCAAATACGTTGTACCGAATTTTCTAGAGGGGCACATGAACTTTGTTCTGGCGTCGAAACAACGAATGGACGTTACTCTGAATAATATAAGGTTCTTGAAGCGATTATTGTTACTATCCAGTATTAGGTATCCTAAAAATATTTCAGCATATGTGCATCTCTTAGAGTATCTATACTTTTTTTTAAAGAAATAATTCAAATAAACAAACCTTTTTCCTTTGTTACCCTGCTATAGTGCTCCAAATATACGGTTTCTTGATATATAACAGCAAAGTAAAATATTATTTAAGCCACTTAAAAGGAAAACTATCCGATATAGCTCCTCTCCCCTATAAAATATTTGCCGTCAATTGTCCAAGTCATCCAGAATGAAGAGGATTTCCGACTACATTCCGCAAAAATTAAAGATATACTTTGCAGCTGCCATGAAAATTAAGAAATATGTGATATTTTGGGTCACGCCGTGGCATCTCAAAAAGGCGGGTCGATCCCAGACGACCACATGCGAGATAAAACAACGAGGCGCTGGGACGGATTTTCTCTGGGATCTCTGGTTTCCCCCGCCATCATTCCACCAATTACTCCATTAGCATCTTTCCTTTCATTAATTTTGCTCTCATTCTGTCATCTACTAGTCCAACCCTCATACCAGGCATTGGGCTGATCACCCATCCTGGGTTCTCTATTTGAAGCAGAGTTTTTGTTCCTCAAGCCTACGCCTAAAGGCATAAGAGATTGGGGAAAGGAACTGATAATTTAATGAAAATTATTAAAACCTATTTTTGTGAAAATCAAAACTCTCGAAAACTTTGCCATGTAAAGCGTACTCTGGTGAGAGGATATTCTTGACATCTTTAGAACTTGCTGATCTTCAGTACTAAGTTTGGAGTTTAACACAACGCTTAGTGGGAAAAGCAATTAGCGTTGGTACACATAACATCTAACAGTTATACACAATAAGCGCCACTGGGTAGAGAAAAACATCTGAATGTAGCACATAAAAGGCCCAACTGTCGGCATCAGCACTGGTGTTTGATTGATTTGGAAAATACCTTTATATTCCAAAAGGGTCTGTACAAAAGTACGTTTCCTGTTCTAGAAAATAAACAGTTGAACCTGAAAGGGACCAAATTGTTGAGATATCAAATTACAAACTGTCACATTTTTATCGTTAATTACGTTTGAGTTCGTTTCCTGCACGCAGTGAACTTAATAACCGATAAGTTAAACAGAAACAAACTCCAAGTTACAACTGTCAATGGTGCTGTCAAAAGGAAACACGTGACAAAGTTTGATTAAAATGTCAATTTCGTCCAAAACAGTCATCTCAAATAATAGTATTTTACTTTCCGAAGCACTTCTAACTTAAGAATTGCATTCTTCTAGTATCCATAATATACGAGAGCTGTTCAATAAAGAATGATCTATTTTTTTTTAACAACGTACCTTCACTCATCCTCATAATTTTGATGGCCCTTCTCAAAATAGTCTCCCCTGAATGCGATGCACTTGTCCCAGCGTTTCTGCCAGTCTTCAAAGGTATGCTGGAAACAATATTTTGAGAGATCCTTCAAAATCACCTCCGCAACCTTCACCACTGCTTCTGATGATGGATAATGCCTCCCACGAAGGCATTTCTTCAAGTTAGGGAATAGAAAAAAGTCACATGGGGCTAAATCCGGACTATCGGGAGGGTGAGCGATGAACGTCACGTTGATATTTGGAAAGTATGGAAAAATAGAGTCAGACTTAAAAATTCAATGCCATAGCCGGGATTTGAACCACGGATCTTCTGGTTCACAAGATTCGTAGTTCAAATCCCAGCTATGGCATTGACCTTTTCAGTCTGACTCTATCTTTACATCGTTATTCGTTTTCTTCTAGGACATGCAGGAGAGCTGAATTTTAAAGCCATCACATAGCGACCAAGTTTAAAGCAATCGACTTCACTTAGTCTACTGTATTCCCTTATAATTATAAAACCACTCCACAAATGTTTGTCTCTTTTCTATGAAGTAGGAAATAAACGTCGGTGCTGCAAAAAGCCTACTTTTTAAGTTAATGTTTGAGGACCGCCATTGAACTCCTAACTACTATAATACACAGATGTGAATTAGGCGGTTACATTCCTGGAATATCACGGTTTAAGATGAGCTCTTTGTGGATGTGCAAACATTCCGGGAGGACCGACGGCCCTTTGTGATGATGTTTGTGGTTTGTTTGCGTTGCTCTGAGCTTTGCCGAGTCAGATTATAACCAAGCAAGTACAAAATGGACCAACACTAGATCCAAAAAATCAGCCACCTTTCACCGACCTCATCTCAAAGCCAACTGGCATTTAGCTGCCTATACTATGGGCTATGACTGGCGACGTCCTATGGCAATGTAAATAGAAGCACGTGTAAGCATGCGACATCATTATTATGTGTTTTAAATGGGAAGAGTTCTTGTGTGTAGCGAATCAGATGCGTTAGAGCCATCAGCATGGCCACATCGATATCCCCCACTCTTTTTACATTTTCCTCTCTCTCACACACTTGCGAGTCTTCTTGGCGCCAACGCGAACTGAATTTTCCAAAGTGTTATAATAATGCAGTTGTTGAAATCACAATTGCAACGTGGAAATTCGTAAATTACGCAAATGATTTAAATATTTAGTTTAAAATTAATTATAGTTTATGAGACACTTATTTTTCTAATCCAATGAAAATACCAGCGGTGCATCCGTATAGCCGTGAATGTTACGTTAAGAGATAATTCGTCATTGTCATTATCATCGTCTGAGTAGTGCAAATTTAGGATGATAGGTTCCAAAACCTCGTTACGTGCTATTTCTTTCCAAAAGTCGTCTTCTTCTAGTTTATCTGATGTCTCACGCAGTTTTCCCAGTCTTGTTGTGTTCCTTGTCAATTTCTTCGTGAATAGGTCGTTCAACGTCAATCAATTTAAAAATATTATTTCTATTTGCAACATAATTTGAGCCCACATTAACTCTATTGGATTGTTCTAGCAGTAGTAAGGGGTAAAGGTGGATCGTGTCTCATTGCTCCAGCTGATACACTTTTACATGGAAGAGTAACTGAATAATACTGCTTTAAACTCTCTAGAGTAAATAGAGATTACGAACCATTCTAAAACAAAGATATAATGTGACCAGACACGTTCTGCCAGACCAGCAGGAAGTGTATTGTTTCCTCTCATCGAATTTAACGAACACCTTGGCTTATTCAAAGTACATATTTCTTTTATCACGTCATGTCAAATGTTTACGTTTCAGCTCTGAGTAACTTCGAACATACGTTCACGCATACATACCAACCAATAATGATATTCATTACAGTGCTTACGTCTCAATGCATTGTTATAATATAATGGTATCTACTTTATTTATTTGTGTTAGGAAAACTAAAAATATGGGAATTTTACGGTTATGTTAAATACATTACTCTCTCCTTCCTCATGGATCAGTTTTGGAAAAATCTGAATTTGTCTTAGTGCGAATAGTATTTATTAGAGATTGGTTAGTTTGGCACTTGTCACAAACCACAAAGGGGGAATGCAATACGACAACACTGCAGGACTCCGATTGGTTGCTCATCTAGTAGCGCTCAAGGACAAACACCTTCCCATTGTAGACACATAATAGCTGTTCAGCCTTGTAACTCTCTGCTGATAAAAAATGTAGTTCTCATATCAATTTTAAGAACTTTACATCTAAGGTAACTACAAAATAGGAATGAACATAAGGCGGGCCTAGGTGTGGCTGTTCTATCGCTACTAGACACTGCGGTGCGTGCAACGTTGTACAGTTAAGCACGCATACTGGCTCGCTTTGCCAAACCATACCGCTAATTTCTTTGCGCGCTCTAAAGATACCAATTAAATAATTCGTTTTTTTCTTTCCATATTACAGAGCTATTTTTTTCTGAGGATTACTGACCAAACCTCATGTTTGTAGCACACCTGATTTCAGAAATATGGAAAGATAAGACGCCTGACTAGAAAGTATATAATTATTAACTATCAATGAAGAAAAGCACACACGTGCTATGCTGAAGTTACATTTTGTACCCTGCATCCAAGTGGTGATCTTTCAAGAGCGCACACGTGCTTTTCAAAGTTAGTAAATATACCGCTTAGCAAGCCTAGTACTGGTGCGCCTAGTAGTAACTGCGAAACAACTCATAAGATTTTACATAAATAGGCTACAAATATTCTTGTTAATGTGTATTCCTTTTTCAAACGCATCTAATTTGAATCACTTTGTTCTGTGTGCATATGAACGATAGCTAGGTAAGCGAACTGCTCTCCAGTTCAAGGTTTTAAGGTTCAGATTGTGCGATGGTCAATTGTACATGTGCAATTGTAATTCTATATGTTCTCACACACATGCTGAAATATTAAGCGAACTTCTGTGTCAGCATCTGCATGATACTTGCTAGGTTGACATTGGCAATATGCGGCCGCGCATTTTCGTGGTGCAGCATTAAGCCTGCTTCACGGAAATGTGGTCTTTTGCGCCTGATATGGACTTGCAATGTTTTCAGGACATCCTTGTAGTACTGTCCACTTACTGATGTGTGTGCAAGTACAACATGCTGATAAACCATTCCATGAATATCAAAGAATGACATGAACATAACTTCCCAGCAGAAGCAACCACTTTTGCTTTTCTGGGGGTTGGTGATGAAGGAGATTTTCACATTGAGCTTGGCTGTTTGCTCTCAGGATCAAAATGATGTAGCCAAGTGTCATCAGTAGTGATTACGTTTGAAAGTAACTCCGGATCTTCCTCTAACATCAACTTTAACTGCATGCAGATCTGCATGCGATTGTCCTTTTGTTCGGGAATCAACAGTCTTGGAACCCATCGCGCACAAACACGTCTCATGTGTAATTTTTCTGTCACCAACGTGTAGGTGGCACCCAATGAAATGTTCAGTATTTCAGAAAGTGGTCTTAAGGTAATTCGTCGATGCTCTCTCACAATGGCAGCAGCAGTGTTGATGTTTTCTTCCTTAAGAGCAGTAACTGGAGCACCGGGCCCATCTTCCTTTGAAATTGATTGTTTCCTCTCTTTAAACATTTTAAACCACCTTTGAGCTGTGCTGTAGGGAAGAACAGACTCTCCATAGCCCTCCTGTAACACTGTATAGGCCTTAACTGAAGATTTGTTGAGCGGAAGCAGAATTTCATAACCGCATATTGTTCCTCGCGTGTTACTTCCATGGTAGCGATAGACGATACTGAAGATGTCTGAACTTACCTGGTTCTCAAAGGCGGAAACCGGGAGTACCAACAGTGAAACTACTACGGCGTGTTTGTTTCACATTAAGCTAACAGAATATAATAGAATTGAATTTTAGTGCGAAAAATTATGATCATTCTTTATTGAACAGCCCTCGTAAAATCGTACAGCATTAGGTGGAATTTCGAGTAAGAAAAGAGGAAAACCGCAAGTAAAACGTGATTATAGCAGAAAACAGGAAGATTAGAGAATCCGTTAGTAGCTGGTCCTAAGGGGAAGGGGGGATGTAAACAAGGAATGATGAATGAAATACGTTACGTAAGAACAAACGGAAGTTTTCAAAGCGGATAGAACGAGGTTATCTGAAGTATCATCGCTTGGCCTTGCCTCACAACAAAGATGTTTGGACCGTGAAACAGTTCCATTGATTCACTAACAGTGACATTCTTTCCCAAATGTCTTCGTCCAATAAATTTATACAGTTTTTACAGTGATAATAGAATTCTTTCCCCATCTATCCGTTGTAAATGTCTGGTTTTTGTCTGTGTTCTTTATTTTACCATTAAATTACCATTTAAATTAAATATTCCTTTTACATTTCTGCTTACTGCATTTTTCTCAATTGGTGGTGGGCAGAAATAAATGTTTCTACTTAAGGTTTTATCCTGTCTTACATGTAAAGCACTTTCAATCTGTTAAATAATTTTGTACACATATAATGCCATTTATTTATTATATTTTGTGTACCTCTGTCTTCATTCAAACTTATCCCCCCGCCACAAATAGTAGAAACTTGTATGACTATGTTCGATATACATGTATTTTTGTTGTAGTGCAGATGATCGCGATTTGGCCGGAGGATGGTCGGTCCTGCCGCGCCCTTGTCGTCGTGACCAGGTGTGGTCGTGGTGATGCTCGCCGAATTGCATGCGGTCAATGCTCCCTCTATCTGCTGCACTCAACACATTCTTCAGATACCCTAGTTCACCGAACTCGAGCCCCCACATCATAACTTCATTTACAAAAACTGATCGGATATGAGAAACATGATCAGAGCTCGCGACAGAGTAAGGCAATTCTTCAATAAACTATTACAATAAAGGATTTTTATTACATTTACTGCATGTTAATTTAGATGCATATTTGTAGAAATGGTTTTCATTAAATACTTTTGAAGGCACAAAGGAAATACGGCGACTTAAGAGAAGAGAATTGTATTAAAAATATTTGGGAGATCCTTAAATAATTGCAATAAACTATTTGCATGTCATACATTTTATCTCGTTATTTCCGCCTGCCAGTTCTTGTACAAAATGAACCACTATATATTCTTAATTTAAGGAGTTATTAAACACTAATTATGATTCAAAATAACAAATATGTACAATTTTGCTCCGATTGTTTGTAAAAACACTTGAAAATCTGTATAAAATGATAAAACCTCAAGACCAATATATAAACATAGGCGCAATAATGCAGGAAAAGGGGACATGTTGAGCAAATCTTTTGGTACCATTAGGGTACGCAATAAAGTTTACTGACCTACCATTTGTGTAGAGAGAGAGTTTACCGTTTTCCGGATAGAAGTTTCTTCAACGAATTGTATACATGTAACAGGGAAGAAGGAAATACTAAGTTCAGAAAATTCGGACGTTTCCCATAATTGTGAATGTTGGGAAGAAATTAAGGCAGTCTGGCAAATTCTCTAGCAGCTTGATGTGGTATTGCTTTCCAGTGCTATGTAACTTGTACAAAGAGCAGCGCGAAGTGCATCAGGTGGAACTTTGATGTTCATCTATTAATTTCAGACACTCAAGTAACTAGGTAAAGTCTGTTTAGTTAACACGTGTGCAGTTCGGCCGCCTCCTTTGACGAACCCTTATAATCAAATCGTTTTACAACACAGACTCTCATTCTTCCAGTCCTTTCTACAAGGTTGAAACCTTTCTTGATACGTCATGATTATCGTACGAGGTTTCGTCTAAATAAATTACCTTATGTCCATACTGCGAAACTTCCTTAGTTTTGACATTATATATATATATATATATATATATATATATATATATATATAGCCAAACTAAAATTCTACTGGATAACCCTTATCTTATCCAAAGTGCGGCATTTGAAACACAACTCCTTTAGGAGGCCACGCAAAGTGCAGTGTCCATAAGGAAAATCACAAATTTCTTGCAAAAATATGCAACCAATTCATATAAGGTGTGCGCTCTCCCTTTTGCATAGAATTTATAAACTTTACGACGAATTAAATTGCACTTTAGAGAAACGTTTCCTTTTGTTTTCGCACTTGATCGGCGTCTTTGGTATTCCTTTCATCACAATTTTTCATACTCTATTTCTGCGAATACCCAGAATTTATCAGTTTCATTGCATGACTCTTACAAAGATTATTTTTCAGCACATATTTATATGTGTTCAAAACAAGCGCTTGAATTTGCTTAGAAAGAGTTCCCTTTATTTGTTTTTTGAGCCTTCTCCAGCAACATAACTCGGCCCAGTTATTCACACTATTGTGAATATTTTCACTTGACTGAAAGTTATCTACTACTTCATTTGCATTTATCAGTGCATTTCCCTCCCACGGTCTCCACATTGTAACACCCAACGAATTTCTGCACGTAATGAAACAGATCAACTGGAAGTTGGAACTATGGCAACTGAGACTGAGTAAACATGCGACTGTCATTTGCAGAAAATCAGGGTTGCTATTGGTCCTCAACGACAGTGTTCCATTTTTGAAGTGTGGAGATAGATTTATGACGGTCATTAGTGGGCGGTAGGGTCAGTTTCCTTTGTGAAGACACTGCACTCGCGTTGACTAGACAGACTTTACGCCGAAATCGAAAGGGTTTTAAAGTGTAATTCAAGAACAATCCCGAGGAAATCGCCATAGACCGACTCCATAAACCATTCACACAACATCGACGAGTGCGGCAAAGACTGGAGACAACAGATCCTCGCTTCAATGACCTAAGGTAAGAGGAGACCTTTAAAAGTACACGACAAACCAATGTATAATATAAGCAGCACAAAGGAAGTTCCGCGTTAACTGTAGCCAAGGCAACTAGCTATTACGATGAACCCTGTCGACCAGATGCCCATTAGCTTAACTTTCTAATTGGTTCAGTAATCACAGAGGTGCTAAAACAAGCCTACAGCAGCTCTGAAAATTAAAAAGAAAAGCTTCGTTTCAGATAAGAATAAGCAGTTTTAACATTTTGACAACACCTACCCCACTTTTGGCGTGTATTTCTAAAACTTGTGATCTTCCTTTCTTGTATTTTGTACCTTACAAAAGTATCCTACTGTTCTGGATTGTCGCCAGTCCGTAGCTCCTAACGACCGCGCTGGGCTTACACATAGTATGCTGTAAAATCGTCCTTGTGGTGTAGGGTCGCTTGCTAGCCTCTGTACCCGAGATAACAGGTTCAAAGCCGGATGAGGGCGATGGAATTTTTTCGGGAGTAGAAATCCTTAGCATGGCTTCCTTCGGAAGGGCAACAAAGCCGGTGGTGCCGTATCGTAAATTTACGATACGTAAAAGAAACTAGAGGCCTCTGAACAAACTTAATCAGTGTTTCGCTGCGTCAGATGGCGGCGCTGATATAATCCTGGAATTCCACAGTTTCGTAATAAAAAAATTACTTTTTCTGCTTAACATTTTAGTGACTCACAACTTACCCTTGTCATTGTTATTATATTAACAATGAAATGTAGATACAGATATAATAGTTCAATACTTGACAACTTACTTCAAATAGTCTATATCAGTCAACTTAAGTGAAGACAAGATAATGTCATGCTGGCACGCTGGCCATGGTAGCTCAATGGTCAACAGCAGGCGGAGGATACCGGAAGATCCGTTGTTCAAATCCCGGCTATAGCATTTAATTTTTCAGTCTGACTCTACCCTTTTGTAGTGTGTCCTACACACGGCTAGTGTTAAAGAACAATTTCCATTAATTGTATGTTACCTAGTAGTGGTCCGAACTATAAAGCCCGGGTCTTAAAGTATAAACCTGAACCATTTAAACTGGCCATACTTTCCGTTTGAAAGACCGTAGAATGTAGAAATTTGTTTTAATGATCTCAGTGGCTCTGGGAGAATTGACAACACTGGCTGGTCAACACTTGTCAACACTGGGCTGGTCTCATTTTCTTTGATACGACTGTAGACACTGAAGTTTATATTGGTATCTTCAAGACATTTGTGGAGCAGCTAGATGATATCGAATTGAGAGAAGCTTATTTCCAGAAACATGGAGCAACGTGCCGTACATCTAATGACACCATGGAACTTGTAACCAGTTTCTTTGATAATCGAATAATCTCAAAACGTATGTCGCCGCCCACATCACCTGACCTAACCTAACCGGAATTTTTCTTGTGGGGGTACCTAAAAAATAGTGTGTACAGGAATAGGCCACGGACCACTGATGTTCTTAATTCCATTCGAACGGAAATAAGTAACACTGGCGAGGATACTCTCCGTAAAACTTCAGAGAATATGGTCAGACGAGTACAAACATGTATAGATGCTGGTAGAGGACACTTCCAACATTATCTCTGAGATGTAAATAGTGTAATGTGATCTCCCAATTGTGTATTATATTCTCCCAAAGTGTGTCCTATTATTGGTTCAACAGTTATGGTCTATTGAAATGGTTCAGTTTTATATAGATCACACTATATTTACAGCACAGTGGGTTGCAATTAAGGTAGTTCTCATGTGGAAACGTAGAGTCAGACTGAAAAATTCAATGCCATAGCCGGGATTTGAACCACGGATCTTCTGGTTTCCGTCCAGCCGGGATTTGAACCCGGCTATGGCATTGAATTTTTCAGTCTGACTCTACGTTTCCACAATTTAGCTCACACACGGCCAAAGTGAAAGAATAATTAATTTCCATTAATTAACCTAACAGTGGTTAACTATGAAGCCCGGGCCTTAAAGTACTTACATGTAGTAAGTCGCCATTAAGGTAGTTGTCTCATGTATTTATGAGAACTCCTAAGTGGTTTACCGGGAAAATACGAGTCAGTTGGAGAATTTAATGTCATATCGGCACGTTGGCCATAGTAGCACAATGGTAGTGCGGCTGGACGGAAACCAGAAGATCCGTGGTTCAAATCCCGGCTATGGCATTGAATTTTTCAGTCTGACTCTACGTTTCCACAATTTAGTCTACACACGGCCAGTGTGAAAGAATAATTAATTTCCATTAGTTCTCATGTGTTTATGACAACTCCTAGAGGCTTACCGAGAAAAACACGAGTCAGCTGGAGAATCTAAAGTCATGTTGGCACGTTGGTCTAAGTAGCTCAATGGTTAAGAACGGCTGGTCATAGACAAGAAGATCCGTGATTCCAATCCCGGCTATAGCATTGAATTTTTCAGTCTGACTCTACCCTTTCAACTTAAGTGTTGTTGTCTATTGTCCAGTATACCCCGAGAGAAAAACCACAAAGTTCATCACTATAGCAGCCGGCAAGAGATGCAGCTAAAGTGAACATATTTGAGACATCACACGTAGGGAAAAAACGTAGATTAATTCAGCACATCACTGTGTTGAGAAAGACTAACAACTATTATTGTTCAATGTACCTCTTTATATGAATTATACATCATTATGCTTAGAATCATACAAAGTTTATACGTAGATAACATAATGGTTATTGAAGTAAATGGGAAGTTAACATAAGAAATTAGAATATATCAAGGACTTAAACAAGGATGCAGTGTACCATCCATTTTATTTAATATATATCTAGACAATATTTTAAAGTAAATAGTGGTGTTAACATAGGACAAAGAACGCTAAATATATTAATGTTTGCTGATGATGTAGTTTTAATTTTTGACAATGAGGATAAGCTGTAAAAAGCAATGTTTGAATTGAACAAAAATAATTTGAAAATTTCAAATTATATAAAAAAAAAAAAACAAACAAACAAACAAGGTAATGGCATTCCACGGCAAATACCCGGTAAGAACAAAAATTCTAATTGAGAATAATATTATTGAACAAGTGTCACATTTTAAGTATCTTGGATGCGACCTAAGTTATGGAATGGATCAAGATATAAATCAGAAAATAAGTAAGTTTCAAGCAGTAACTGGAACAATTAAGAGAACACTAAAAGGTAAAACAAGAAGAGAAACACAATTAAAATTTTATTCTGTCATGGCACTCTCTGTCTTGCTATATGGAAGCAAGACATGGACATTAAGAAACAAAGATTTTAGTAAAATAAAAGCAGCAGAAATGCGTTCCCTAAGATCTCTTAAGGGATGTACAAGGGAAGATCAACTTCGAAATGAAGACATAAGAAATGAATAAACTTCAATTCTGTTTTATTAAAATTAATGGAATATAGAGAAAATTGGCTCGAACATTTAGGAAGAATGACTCCAAAGAGAATGATGGAACATAAACCGAAAGGACGAAGATCAATAGGACGACCTAGGAAACGATGGATCGATGTGAGACCGGAACAGGCTATAGCCTAATCCATGGAGGTAGAAGAAGAAGAAGACATAATTATGCACATCCAAGCACGATGCGGCCGTATCCGTGGCCCACATTTAAGAGACCGTGGCCGACTTTCCAGATCCTTATGTTTCCTCGGAGGGTTCCGTAGGCGCCAGGCAAATGCTGGTAATTCACCTCTCATTTCCCTTCACCTTTCACCTGACTGTTAACCCACGTCGACAAGAGTCAGGGGCACGGCATGACAGCGAACTGGGCCCTCTAAACGTCGCCGGTAACGTTAGGGACCCTGCTCTGCTATGGCACGGCTTCTGAAACGGTTGCTCTCCGCCTCACTCACTCAGGTACAAAAGCCCGCATGGTGCCAGTGCGTACATTACCTAGCCCAAACATCTTAGTTGTGAGACAAGGCTAAGCAATGCGTCTGATAACCTGCTCCTATCCGCTTTGAAAACTTCCTTTCTTCTTACGTAACTTACTTCATCCATCACTCCCTTCCCCCTAAGGCCCTTCTATTAACGGATTATCTTGTCTTCTTGTTTTCTGCCTATTTGTTTCATTTTAGTCCGTAATCATGTTTCCTATTACGTCTCCTGACGTCTCTCTTTTCTTACTGGCGTTACTCTAAAATCAACCGAATGCGATGTGGTGAACACAGAAGTGACACAATTAATCTTCACTTGAAACAGTGCAAGTAGAGCAACATAGAAATACATATACGAGGGCTGTTCAATAAAGAATGATCATAACCCTTTTTTGACAACGTACCTTTACTCATCCTCATAATTTTGATGCTCCTTCTCAAAATAGTCTCCCCTGAATGCGTTGCACTTGTCCTAGCGTTTCTGTCAGTCTTCAAAGACATGCTGGAAACCATTTTGACAGATCCTTCAAAATCGCCTCCGCAGCCTACACCACTGTTTCTGATGATAGATAATGCCTCTCATGAAGGCGTTTCTTCAAGTTACGGAATAGAAAAAAGTCACATGGGGCTAAATCCGGACTATAGGGAGTGTGAGGGATGCACTTCACGTTGATTTTTGCAAGATATTCAGCAAAAACATTGGCAATATGCGGCCGCGCATTATCGTGGTGCAGCATCCAGCCTGCTTCATGGAAATGTGGTCTTTTGCGCTTGATATGGACTTGTAATGTTTACAGGACATCCCTGTAGTATTGTACAGTTACTGATGTGTGTGCAGGTACAACGTGCTGATAAACCATTCCATGAATATCAAAGAATGAGATGACCATAACGTTCCCAGCAGAAGCAACCACTTTTACATTTTTAGGGGTTTAGAGCTATGCTGTTTGCTCTCAGGATCAAAATGATGTAGCCAAGTTTCATCAGCAGTGATTACGTTTGAAAGAAACTCCGAATCTTCCTCTAACATCAACTGTAACTGCATGTTACCTCCATTGCAGTGGTAGGCGACACTGAACATGTCTGAACTTACCTGGTTCTCACAGGCAGGAACCTGGAGTACCAACAATGAAACTACTACGGCCTGTTTGTTTCACATTAAGCTAACAGAATATAATACGATTGAATTTTAGTGCGAAAAATTGTGATCGTAAAAAATTATGATCATTCTTTATTGAACAGGCCTCGTATATGTTGTTTAGTAACCACGCTTGTCATGTCAGCACCGCCGGTATACCGAAATTTCCTCTTACAAGTTCCCCCCCCCCCACGCCCGTAAATCTATTCACATGAACTGTTGTTTTCAAGAACAGTTAAAAACTATCAGTCTGGGAAGGATTTCAAGATCAGCAAGTGGGCGCCTAAGTAACAAAACTAATGAGATCGACTCTAAAAGATAGGAGAAGCCTGGTAGCAATATACATTTTCCCAAAACAAGACAATTTTTAAAGGGAACCTCTCTGTTTTGCCGCTGGGTTGTAACCATTAGCCAACAAAAGGCGACTCTCATAAACATGGCGAGAGGCACTGTAGTCAGTTTTCTGGTTCCTTTATTTCTAGCAGATACGTACCTTGTAGGCCCAAAACTCAAATAATGTCCTTGACAGAGTACTGGGGTAGAGCTGTCATGTTTTGGTAAAAACTATACTCATTTGCTTCTGTTAAGTTCAGTGTTTTTCAACAATGCGACAAAAGGTTTTATAAAAAGCTCCTATTTAAAAATACTTCTGTCGTTTTCTGAAAAATATTTCTAACATTTTAATAAAATATCATAAATTAACATATTTACATGACAAATAAAATATATTATAATCTGTATTTTCTGAGAATGTTCTCTGAAGCACTCTTCATTGTGAACGACTTTAGCATAAGTTCTTACTCAGCTGAAAAAAAAAAAAAAAAAAAACTCTGTGACTTGCTAAATTCTAAGATTTTCTTCCAAATAAACCCGACGTACAGTAAGTGTCGTAACACAAATAGAGCTGTATGTCTGATATAAAAGGTTAGCCAATTAATTATTATATACAAATGTAAATTACCATTACAGTCGCTTGGCACAAAGGGATTTTGATTCCCTCTTCTTTCTCCTCGTTACACTATTCAATCACGTTATATATGATTTCTCAAGTCACGTCACGTCACACGTTGTGATTGTATCTGAACAAAGTATGCATATTACATTCTAAATATTCCATAACTTGGCCCTTCCAGAACACTGTCCCTTCCAGAACGTTGTAAGTCTATGTTTTCGCCTCTATTATTGTTCTGCTACTTCCTCAGTAACGACACCTTCAGATGTTCAATCCATGGCAACAGGTTTATAATCTTGTCTCTCGAAGCGTTTCAGAAGAACTCCAAACTCAAACTGACTACACTTTAAAATTAACTGCCAGCGCCAACATATTAACAATATGAAACCTATAAAACTACCGTCGATAAAAGTAAAACATATATAAAACGATATGATTCAAATGCATTCATCCTATCTCAAAGTTCTTCTGAGATAAGAAATAATAATAAAACATTGGAAACCTCAAAGGAAGTAGGTGGTCAAGAATGAATTATTCACTTCCCTAGTGCAGTTTTTTCCGTAGCGGTTTCCGCAGAAGCACTTCTAGGAATTACGGATTACACGAGAAGTAGTTTATAATGTGGTCACTATTATGTAAGGATCTATGATTCACCAGGACAACATTAGAACCTCGGTAACGTAATATCCTACTTTTGATATAATGCAAGTTTCGGGTCGTCGACTTTCTTGCCCTTGAGTTCTGAGGAATCTTCAATAGCAAGCAGCATTCAATACTATTATGTGTTTCAAATGGGAAGAGTTCTCGCCTGTAGCGAATCAGATGCGTTAGAGCCTTCACCGTTGCCACCTCGTTATCCGCACTCTTCTTATATTCCCCCCCCCTCTCTCTCTCTCTCTCTCTCTCTCTCTCTCTCTCTCTCTCTCTCTCTCTCTCTCTCTCTCTCTCACTTGCGAGTGTTCGTGGCGCTAGACCTAAGGGAAAGCAAACTGAATTTTAGAAAGTTTTATAATAATACAGTTGTTGAAATCACAACTGCAACATGAATATTCGTATATTACGCAATTTTTTTAAATATTTAAAGTTAATTATAGTTTATGAATTACTTATCTTTCTAATCCAACGAAAATACCAGCGGCGCATGTGTGTAGTGTTTAACGCCCGCTTTTACTACATACGGCACCGCAGGTGATGACACTGATGATACACGAGATGAAGATGGAGCACCGGTGGAATGAGATGGCGGGGGAAACCGGAGATCCCGGAGAAAACCCGCCCCAGCGCCATGTTGTCCACCACAAATCTCACTTTGCGGTCGCCTGGGATCGAACCCGGGCCGCCTTGGCCAGCGCCGCATCCGTATAGCTGTGAACGTTACCTAGGTTAAGAGATAATTCGTCATGTCATTGTCATCATCGGGTTGAGTACTGCAAATTTATGATGATAGATTCAAAAACCTCGTTAGGTGCTAATGTTTTCCAAAAGTCGTCTTCTTGTAGTTTATCTGATGTCTCACGCAGTTTTCCCAGTCTTGTTGTGTTCCTTGTCAATTTCTTCGTGAATAGGTCGTTCAACGTCAGTCAGTTTAAAAATATTATTTCTGTTTGCAACATAATTTGAGCCCACATTAACTTTTGTATTGTTCTAGCAATAGTAAGGGGGGGGGGGGGAGGTGGATCGCGTCTCATTGATCCAGTTGATACACTTTGAGTAACTGAATAGTACTGCTTTGAACTCTCTAGAGTAAATAGAGATTACGAACCATTCATAAACAAAGATATAATGTAACCAAACACGTTCTGCCAGACTAGCAAGAAGTGTATCGTTTCCTCTCATCGAATTTAACAAACACCTTCGCTTATTCAAAGTACATATTTCTTTTACCACGTCATGTCAAATGTTTACGTTTCAGTTCTGAGTAATTTCAAATATATGTTCACGCATTCTTGTCAACCAATAATGATATACATTACAGTGCTTACGTCGCAATGCATTGTTATAATATAATGGTATCTACTTTATATTAGGAAAACTATTTGAGATAAAAAATATGTGGTTTCTACGGTTACTCTCTCCTTCCTCATGGATCAGTTTTTGCAAAATCTGAATTTTTGTCTTAGTGCGAATTGTATTTATTAGAGATTGATTAGTTTGGCGCTCGTCACACACTACATAGGGGGAATGCAATACGACAACACTGCAGGACTCCGACTGGTTGCTCACATACTAGCGCTCAAGGACAAACCACCTTCGCATTTGAAACACATAATATTTGGACTAAAATTGGGCCTAAAGTGAGCAAATGACTACATACTTCGAATATAAGGTCCTCAGTACGAATGATCTGGTGAAGCCAGTAGCTGCAAATATTGACATGTTGGATAACAGGAGTTACCACTACAGTTTGTCTTCGACATGTTGGTGGACCTCACTTCTTTGCACATGTTTCTGAGGGAGATTGCAAGAATTAGTGTGCATATAATCTGAAAGAGAGATGGTGTTGTAAACTACCCCGTACGGGGCAATCACTGATTCGGAAGAGATGTGTCTTCTTGGCCAAATGAGAGGAGGCAACTCAATTTTAGCCCAGGTTATGGAATGGTGATATAATCCAGAGAGGTTTCTAGGGAAGGACGCATGCAAGAGTCTATGGCACAGAACTACTTTCCTTGATAGTGTTGCCACTGTTTTCCAGGCTGAGACACGCATATGAAAGTTTAACCTCTTCAGTTTTTTTTTTTTTTTTTTTTTTTTTTTTTTTTTTTTTTTTTTTTTTTTTTTTTTAATTTACGTCCTCCAACACTTAGTCATCTCGGACGATGAATGAAATGGATGAAATGATGCTCCAATGAGTCCGGGGTAAATAGAGCTTAGAGTTACCCGACATTCTTCTTTGAGGATACGGGAAAACCCCGGAAAAAGGCTTATCCAGGTAACTCACCCTGACCGAGGTTCTAGCTCGCGGCCTCTTGAACCTGAGGCAGACGCGCCAGCATCTACACTGCCGAGGCGGGCTCTTCAATGCTTGAAAATTAGTGCTGTAGATAGATCAAAATTTTAAATCCGTTAATCGTGTTACTTTAATCGATTAAACTATCGATTAATCGAGATATTATCTGTTCGAAAATTAGGTGTAAGGATTATACAAAGTACTTTAATACTCTTTATATTTAATTAATTATGAAACTTTTAAATATTTAGATTCAAAATTTGTGTTTGCATCAAGTGCACATGCTTTAACTATGTATTGAACTAGATCTACAATATTTCGTAAGTAATTATTTAGTAACGTATTATATCAATGTTTATTAAGATTTGTGAGACTGACATGCAAATAATAGCTTACATGAAGTCTCACCTAGTCACTTTACAAAATAATTTTTTTTTCTGTCAGACACTACCAGATTCATTAAGCTTAAAGCCAAAATGTACACCCAGTTTCCCTCGCAAATATTCGCATGCCATAATTTTAATTTCACAAGCACAAAACCTTTTCCTTATTTTAAATTTTTGACACAAAACTTTCACTCACTGTCAGGAACTCAGAAACGTTACTGGCTTACTGCAGTTTACAGATAAGTTACACCACCACCAGCCCTGAGAAGAGGGATCAGCTATTGTTTCCATAGCTGCGTAATCGAAGTGTTCGGTTCAAGGTTGTAAAGCTCAGTTTATGCTAGCAAGCGATAAATAATCAGTTGTATACGATATGTTGTCACACACAAGCTGTAAGGAAAGAAAACTCTCTGTCAGCATCTGTATGTAGTTATGTACCTCTTAGAATATTTCACAACGGAAGTGTTATTTAGACTCTCTGGGGGTTCAGAGTGATTTCTTTAGCTACCAGGAGTTATATTATCTCAAAGTTCAAAGAGCATTACGTGTCTAGTGAAAGCTTGATCCGTTGGAAAGTCTGTTTAGGTTGGAAGCAATACATCAAAACAAGGAGTGTCAAATTTGGCTAAAAGAGTTTTGATTAATACTTATTGGATTTCGATTAATTTTAATCGACTCGATTATTCGATTAAATTGTTTAATCCCTTTTAAAATAAAAAAATTATCGACAAATCGTCGGGCCCAAATGACCTTGTTGTCGACGGGCCCTAAAACACCACACACTCACTCACTCGACAAATCGTTTTGGTTAATCGATTAAATCACGTAGCACTATTAAAAATACTTTGCCAAGAAAATAGGTAGATAGCGTGGTAGCTTTGAAAGTCCTCATAGCACTGAAAACTACATCCAAATGTTTATGGCTATACGAGAGGATGTTATGGACTCTGCCAGTTGCTCGGTTACCCTTACACGGATGTCTTGGTATTAGAGGTAATGAGATAGCGAAGAGAGTGTGGTCCTAGGATTCACAGGAACCAATCCCGTCTAGCTTCCAACAGAGGTACCATCGCAACTGACGGTACGACATTAGGTTCTGCCGCCTCTTCCCCGGTAAATCACAAAGGCACCTCACATTCATATGAAATACCATCAACTACTGTCAGCTTGTAGATATCAATGAAAATTATTGCTTTTCACACTAGTCGTGTGTAGATCAAGTTTGCGAAGGTAGAATCAGGAAGATGTGAAGAAACAATGATTACATTGATTGACCTTATAGTTATTGAATACAACAATGCAAGTCGACATTAAAGGATGTTATCTCATATGATAGCATCTAATCTCTGTTGGTTATAGCAGCTTGGGGAACTGTCCTACGAAGGTGTGAAGAGAGTATCCCTCCTCTCATTAACTTCAGTAGCTACTAGCACACACATTAGGTAGAATTAGGCCCGCTTGCATAAAAATCGCTAACTGCAGTTCATATATAATCGAAGATCAAAACTGAACTAAATTTACGAACCCACGTGGGTTGTAAAATGCTGATCTTAGATCAGATGAACACCGTTTAGTACTGATCCGAGATCACAAAAACAAATGCGGCAACATCGCCGAACATGTTGCAACTTTCGTGTTGTATCGAAAGGATTCGAGAATTACTCGACGCTGTTTAATTCAAGTACACAGAGTAGCCAATCTAGACATAACAAAAACTAAATCAATCTTTATGGTTATATGTCCTACAAACAATGTTATTTTAAATAAAAAGTATAAGAATGTGCTCCATATTGAAACAGTATTTATCAAAAGTTAATAATTTCGCTTACTTTATCTCCATTATATGCCCAATGTACATCTTCTTAATTTTCGTCTGTTTACAATACTGTGAGCTGGAAAATATAAACAAAAAAATGGAAGATAAGTCAAGTTTTAATTTACAAATTATTATATTTATATATAAAAAACGGAAGTTCAAGCAAAAGAGAAGAAGCGTTCCGATAACTTTAAATCTCGCATAACCCTTCTTATTTCACCCTTTTCCATAGGCATCCAGAAGAAATGAGATCTTAAAGCTGCAATCTCCCTTGTAACTTTTTGTATTGTTCTAAACTATGTCCCTTTATTTATATTGGCCGCGCCGTGGCTCAGTGGTTAGACCGCTTGGCTCTCACCAAGGCGGCCCGGGTTCGATCCCAGACGACCGCAAAGTGAGATTTGTGGTGGACAACACGGCGCTGGGGCGGGTTTTCTCCGGGACCTCCGGTTTTCCCCGCCATCTCATTCCACCGGTGCTCCATCTTCATCTCATGTATCATCAGTGTCACCGCCTGCGGTGCCGTATGTAGGTGCCGTATGTAGTAAAAGCGGGCGTTAAACACTACACATTTTTTTTTATTTATATTAAACATATCCCCAATCACCATTTGGAAGCTTTCAGTTGCATAGAACCGTAATGTGAGCAGGATCATAAATATTGGATTGAGTACATGATTCCTCAGGGTCTGTGTTCTTAATTGTTCATGTAGCCTATGCTCCAGTTCAATTACATGCGTTGATAGTCGAAATCTCATTTTAAATTTTCTGTCATTTAGTTCTGAGATGGGATTTCCTCTATGTTGGAAAACACCAGGAGACCCTTCAAATTGAAAATTCTAATCATCAGAGATATCACAGTAATCTGAATTCTGAAAATAATACAAAGTTATAGGTTATGAACACAAACAATGCCTCATTAACAGACATTTGTGAAATAAAGAGGTTAATTATTTATACAAGTAACCCAAAAAAATGCTTTATTTACTATTTATTTAAAGCTACAGTACTCATTTCTTGTTAGAAACTATTGTGTAAATTTTGCAGTTCTGCTGATCTAAGGTCAATCAAGTTAACTGGAGAAAATTCACCAGATAGGTTTGATCTTAGATGAAGAGGACATGAACTTAGATCAATGTTTATACAACCAAACTTCTAAGTTCAGCTTGACTGAAGATCATTTTCATATGCTTGAACTTGAATTATCTTTTATGCAACCGGGCCAAGAGTACGGTTCCCAGGAAAACGGACGAAAATCGGAAGAGGTCTTGTTCAAATTTTGAATGTTCAATCTGATTTCTTCTTTCCATCCTTGTCCTAAACACGACTGAACATTTTTTTTTCATAATTATAATTTTTACACTTTGTAATAAACGATTGCGTGTAGAAAAGGTCTTGTGAATGTCACACAAATATCTCGAAATCTCTGTCAGGCTTTATTAATAAACTTGGGATGTAGCCACAGAAGGTGAGAGGACTTCAGTCACATTGTATTCACACCAGAGCCGACAATGTAACAATTTCGTTTGCAACTTTGTGTTAGCACGTGATCCAACAGGCCAAGGGCCACATGCCAGCGGGGAGTCGAACTTGGGAGCTTGGACACTTTACTTCTGGCTTGCACGCTCGATTTAAACAACCTGCCAGCTACAAGACACATCATCAGTTTCGTCACGTGATAAATCTCAGCAGCAGAGGTACGCTTCTTCCTGACCAATGACCTCTTCCACGATCACGTTCAACTTTAAAGGGACGCGAGGAAACACTTAGGCCCAACTAAATGACACCACTACTTCTCAATAGCCCATATCGATACTGTCTTTTACGCATCCGTAATCGATACTGACTTTATAAAATGACTTAAAGACGACAAATTGGACTATTATTAGTAGTTTTTTTGTAGATAAACACATGTAACCATGATTTTCAAATGTCGTTACATCATGTTCTCACAGTGACGTGAAACGCTTACATTGCTTTTTGTTCTGTAAACTTGACTCGGTCTATGAATGTAACTTGCTTGTTTATATTTGTTGTATTGTGAGACTTACGCAATGCTCTGTTATTATTAGTACTGTCTGCTACAAAATAGTAAATGTTTTACTTAATATCACTGTTGTAAAACAAAACATTTATACTCCTATAAATAAGTTGTACGGTCGGGGAAAAAAAAACCAGATCGAAGTAAAGTATAAATATTTAAGTATCATCTCACGCCTTAAGTTCTGTTTGTTCTCCTGGTTTCGTAGATTTACTTCCCTGGAATAGATAAGCGTAATAAACAAATTCGTAACTGAAACATCGATGTTACTATACAAATTTACTCAATCCTAAGAGTTTCATTTCCATGCTTATGTTCAGAATTATATTTATGTGCATAGAAACGTCTGAGATAGAATACTACACATAGAATTCTAAGTAAATATTGAGATAATGGCTATTTTCGCTACCTACCTGCGTACATCTGATCTCAACTGCCCCTCACATAACTGCCCACCTCTGTAATGTAGGTGGTATCGTGTCTGTCTCATGCTCGAGAGGTCCCGAGGTCGCATCTCGGGTAGATTGAGTTATCTGAATAAGGTTTCTTTCCCCAGATTTTCCCTAATCCTGAAAGATGAATGGTAACTAAGCTCTATGTACCCTAAGCTCATTTGAACATCATTACATTCATCGTTCGATATGCCAACGTTGGATGTTTTCCTTCTTTCTGAAAGATGAATGTCTCGTAACTCTCACCTCTATGGACTCTGGACATATTTGAACATCCTTTCATTCCTCGTCCGACACGACAACGTTGGGGGTTTCCCCTTATCCTGAAGGCCACGCCGTGGCTCAGTGGTTAAACCGCTTGGCTCTCACCAAGGCGGCCCGGGTTCGATCCCAGGCGACAGCAAAGTGAGATTTGTGCTGGACAACACGGCGTTGGGGCGGGTTTTCTCCGGGATCTCCGATTTCTCCCGCCATCTCATTCCACCGGTGCTCCATCTTCATCTCATGTATCATCAGTGTCATCGCCTGCGGTGCCGTCTGTAGTAAAAGCGGGCGTTAAACACTACACTACACATTTCCTTATCCTGAAAGATGACTGTCTGGTAACTCTAAGCTCTATGATCCTGTACTCATCTAACATCAATTCATTCATCGTCCGATATGACTTAACGTTGGAGGTTTTCCCTCATTCTAAATAATGAATGTCTGGTAACTCTAAGCTCTATGTACACTGGACTCATTTGACCATCATTTCCTTCATGGTCCTATGTGACGTAACCTTGGAATGTCCGGTAACTCTAAGCTCTATGTACCCTGTACTTATTTGAACATCATTTCATTCATGGTCCTATGTGACTTAACCTTGCAGATTTTTACCTTAACCTGAAAGATGAATATCTGGTGACTCTAAGCTCTATGTACCCTGTACTCATTTGAACATCATTTCATCCATGGTCCTATGTGACTTAACCATGGAGATTTTGCCTCAACCTGAAATATGAATGTCTGGTAACTCTAAGCTCTATGTACGCTAGACTCATTTGAACATTATTTCATTCATCGTCCGATATGACTTAACGTTGGAGGTTTTCCTTATTCTGAAAGATGTCTGGTAACTCTCAGCTCTATGTACCCTGTACTCATTTGAACATTATTTCATTCATCGTTAGATATGACTTAACGTTAGAGGCTTTCCCTTATCCTGAAAAATGAGTGTCTGGTAACTCTAAGCTCCACGGAACCTGGATACATTTGAGCATCATTTCATTCATCGCCATATGACAACGTTGTAGGACGTAGATTAAAAGAGAAAACACCCCAAATACACCCCATCCTCTGACAAAATCTTACATCACCTAGCTAACGACTGCAATTCGCCTTTGTAACATGTTTCTTTGGTGGATTTGTTTCGTAAACTAACAGGAACAGAGAACAAGGAACTCAAACTTAGAGTAATCAAATGGAAGATCTTTTTGTAATTGAAACTGTTAAAGACGCCAATAAACATCAGCTATGGTTGTCAAGCATGTCGACTACCAATTAATCTAATCACGTACCGCTAAATGTATCATTAGCACACTTTTAGTTAACCGCCATTCCTTTATTTTACGTTACATTGCATCACGATCTGCACGTTTTATTGCTGAGTGCATCTCGGAACCGATCGAGGTCAACATACAGCGGTCAGTCGTATATAATGTAGTGTTCGAGATCGTCTCAACTCTTTACAAAATAAACATACAGGAGCAACTTACTGTACCTACACAATGCACTGTTCAACTGTTTATTATCCATACCCAGTATGGTTAACATTTCACCGGAAATATGATGGTGGTCTGAAAAGTTTCCGACCTGAAAAAAGTTGCAAGACAGTTTTTCTAAACTTATTTTTTATTTTTCAACATAGTCTCTCTGTAACTGTACACACTTCTCCCAGCGATGCTCCCGTCTCTGTAATCCGTCCAAATAGTACTCGGCGTTTTTCTCTGCAAAATAATTGTTCACGAAGGTGACTGCCTCTTCATTTGAGGAAAATCTCTGTCCTCCGAGCGCAATTTTCAGATGAGGGAACAAAAAAAGTAGCTTGGGTCTAGATCTGAGTAAGGCGGATGGTCAAGCAGTTCAAACCGTAATTCATGGATTTTCGCCATTGCAACCGCTATGAAACAGTGCGTTGTCTTGGTGAAACAGGATTTTCTTTTCTGCAAATGTGGCGATTTTTCCGCAAGTCCTGCCTTGAGCTTGTCAAGTAATGATGCGTAGCGTTCTCCTGTAATGGTTTTTCCTTTTTGAAGATAATCGATTAAAATAACTCCATGACTGTCCCACAAAACAGTACCATCACTTTCCCAGCCGGAAAAAAAAAACAGTGTTTGCTTTTTGGAGGCGCTGTCCCCTTTACAGTCCACTGTTTGGACTGTATTTTTGTTTCCGGCGTATAACGATGTATCCAAGTTTCACTTACAGTAGTTAATCGGCACCCAAACTCGGATCTACTGCGCCTAAACTGCGCCAACAGAGCGTTGGAGATGTTCATTCGAGCACGTTTCTGATCATGTCTCAATATTGATTTACTATGTGACAGACACGTTCTTTTGACATGTTCATAGCCTCTGCTATCTCTCTAACTTTAATTCGGCTGTCGTCTAGCATAGCACAATTTGGTGAACTCTGGCGATGTTTTCATCGGTAGTTGCTGTTTATCGACGTCCCGAACGTACATCGACTCCCAAACTCCTACGGCCACGTTGAAATTCAGCTGCCAAAAATTTCACTGTGGTAAATGATGGTGCAGAGTCCCCATACACAGAATCCAACTCATATTTGATTTGTGTAGGAGTATTACCTTTCTAAAACAAATATTTAATGACAGCTCGATCCTCGATTATGTCCATTTTCATACTAAAACTCACAACAACTCACTCAAATCACTGTTACATAACTGAGCGTCCAAAATGGCTGAAACTTTGGTGTATTACTGTCAACAGATGAGCAACGAAATTCACTAGCTTTTATTTACGAGTGCTGCCATCTTCATGTTGAGGTCGGAAAACTTTCAGACCATCCTCGTACGTGTTTTAAGACCGCTTGAATCATTTTAGGTCTATTTTTCTGTATTTTTATGCCTCAGTATGTAATCATTCTAACAACACAAAAAAAAAAAAAAAAAAAAAAAAACCAAATGCACGATAAATACCGAGGAATGTATTTACGAGGGCTGTTCAATAAAGAATGATCATAAATTTTTACGGTCATAATTTTTCGCCCTAAACTTCAAACTTCTTATATTCTGTTAAACAAACACGCCGTAGTAGTTTCATTGTTGGTACTCCTGGTTTTCGCCTTACATCCGGAGTTTCTTTCAAACGTAATCACTGCTGAAGTAACTTGGCTACATCATTTTGATCCTGAGAGCAAACAGCAAAGCTCAGTGTGGAAATCTCCTTCATCACCAACCCCCGAAAAAGCAAAAGTAGATGCTTCTGCTGGAAAGTTATGGTCATCTCATTCTTTAATTTTCATCGAATGGTTTATCAGCATGTTGTACCTGCACACACATCAGTAACTAGACAACACTACAGGGATGTTTTGAAAACATTGCAAGTCCATATCAGGCGCAAAAGACCACATTTCCGTGAAGCAGGCTGGATGCTGCACCACGATAATGCGTGGCATCATATTGCCAATGTTGCTGCTGAATATCTTGCAAAAATCAACGTGAAGTGCATTCCTCATCCTTTCTACAGTCCGGATTTAGCTCCATGTGTCTTTTTTCTATTCCCTAACTTGAAGAAGCGCCTGGTTCCCGCCTGTGAGAACCACGCAAGTTCAGACATGTCCAGTATCACCTACCGCTGCAATTGAGGTAACATACAGTTAAAGTTGGTGTTAGAGGAAGATCCGGAGTTTATTTCAAACGTAAACACTGCTAATCAAACTTGTCTACATCATTATGATAATGAGAGTAAACAGCAAAGCTCAATTTGGAAATCTCCTTCATCACTAGCACCCTAAAAAAGCAAAAGTGGTTGCTTCTGCTGGGAAAGTTTTGGCCATGTCATTCATTGATAGTCATGGAATGGTTTATCAGCATGTTGTACCTGCACACACATCAGTAACTGGACAATACTACAGGGATGTCCTGAAAAAATATTGGAAGTCCATATTAGGCGCGAAAGACCACATTTTCTTGAAGCAGGATGGATGCTGCACCACGATAATGCACGGCTGCATATTGCCAATGTTGTTGCTGAATATCTTGCAAAAATCAACGTGAAGTGCATCCCTCACCTTCCCTATAATCCGGATTTAGCCCCATGTGACTTTTTTCTATTCCCTGACTTGAAGCGCCTTCGTGGGAGGCACTGTCCATCATCAGAAGCAGTGGTGAAGGCTGCGGAGGCGATTTTGAAGGATCTCTCAAAAAATGGTTTCCAACATGTCTTATAAGACTGGCAGAAAAGCTGGGACAAGTGCATCGCATTCAAAGGAGACTGTTTTGAGAAGGGCCATCAAAATTATGAGGATGATTAAACGGTATGTTGTCAAAAAAAAATTGTGATCATTCTTTATTGAACAGCTCTCGTAGTTTCAGTATCTTACAAGAATAGCACAGAAAAATATTCATGCAAATCTTCCCAAACCAAATTTTTATGCAACATTAATCGGCAACTCTAATTTTCTCAAAATGTGTGTAATTTTCACAAAATACAAAATGTTTACTATGTTTTCATGACAAGTGAAAAAAAAAAACATATATCTTGAATTTTGTGGGAGTAGCCTCAGAAGTCTTCGTTCTGGATAACTTTTGTACAACTCTTAAACAGTAATATAAACAACATTATACAAAAATATAGCTGTGTGTAAAAACACGTTATTTAAATCAAATATATTTTGTTGTGGGGAAGGGTGCTGCCGAGTTAACCTTTCCCAAGCTATTTCTTATTATTGCATTGAATTGCTCGATTGCTATACACATTTCTTAAATGTAAGTCATTTGTTTCTTCTCCTAATAATGCAAAATTTAACGCAATGTCAAAGTCACCACGCGGCAACAGAATTTAAAACATTAAACTATCACTTAGATCCACTGCATTTTAATATTCTCTTGCACGTTCAAATGAAGAAGTGATAAAACCTGGTTACAAATGTGTATAGGTAAATAGTAGAGTTCCAAAAGAACAGTGGGAGGGAGGGGATAATCTAATATCCCTTCTTGTAGAAGTTGGTTTGTCTCCCTTATCTCTCGGCTGCACATGTTCTAAATGATAATTACAGAGCAGTGGAAATTTATGTGTTTAAGAGGATAATTATGCGCTTCTGTCGGATACACAATTATATCGCTTTTGGTTGAGCTTTTCAGTAGTACAAAGTACTGTATCTTACAATTGTACTTTGCAGCTTTGGTTAACGAACTGGAAAATAACAAATTTACTTTTTAAATGTCTCGTTACAGTATCTTCGTCTATGTAGCTTACCTTCCTTTCAATACCAGACAAGTAGAGAAGGAGAGAAAGAGGGAAGAGAGAAAGAGAGAGAGGGAGGGGAAGAGGGTAGGAAGAGGGTGAGCGAGAGAAAGAGAGGAAGAATGATATAAAGGAGAAAAACAAAGAACGGAAGAAGAGAGGTATAATGAAACACACAGAGAGAAACAAAGAAATACAAAGAGAGAAAGGCAGAAAGAGAAATAAAAATAAAGAGAAAGGGAAAGAGAGAGGGAGGAGTAAAAGACAGCAGAAACAGAGAAAGGAGAAAGAATCACAGAATGAAAGATAAGAGAAACACAAGGAAAGAAAAGACAAAAAGAAAAAAGAAGAAAGACAAAGAAAGAGAAAGAAATACACAGAAAGAGAAATGAAAGAAAGAGAGAGGAAAGAGAAAGGGAGATAGAAAGAGGAACAGCGAAAGAGGGTAAGATAGCAGGAAATAAAGAAAGAGAGCGAAAGAGTTAAAGAGAGGGAGAAGCAAAAAAGAGAAGGAGAGGCAGAAAGCAAATAAAGAAAAAAAGAGAAATACAGGGAAAGAAAGGAAGAAAAGAAAGGGAAAAGCAAAGAAAGAGAAGGTACGAGAAAGTAGGGGAAAGAGAGAAAGAAAAATATGAAAAAGGAAAGCAAGGTGCCCGCCTCGGTAGCGTGGTGGTAGCAAGACTGTCTCACGTTCAAGAGGTCCCGAGTTCGAATCTCACTTAGGGCGAGTTACCTGGATAAGGTTTTTCCGGGGTTTTCCCTGATCCTGATAGACGAATGTCGGGTAACTCTAAGCTCCATGGACCCCGGACTCATTAGAGCAGCATTTCACCCATTTCATCAATCGTCCGATATGACTTAACGTTGGAGGACGTAAATTACTAAAAAGGAGAGTAAGAGAGTAGGAAAGAAAGAAAGAAAGAAAGAAAGAAAGAAAGAAAGAAAGAAAGAAAGAAAGAAAGAAAGAAAGAAAGAAAGAAAGAAAGAAAGAAAGAAAGAAAGAAAGGGGAAGAAAGAGAGAAGTGGAAAAAGATAGAAAGAAAGAGGGGGAAAATAGTGAGAAATGCAGAAAGAAAAAAGGACGGAATGAGAGAAACAAGGAGAAAAAGAAAGAAAGAAAGAAAGAAAGAAAGAAAGAAAGAAAGAAAGAAAGAAAGAAAGAAAGAAAGAAAGAAAGAAAGGAGAGAGACATTTGTAGAAACAGCAGGAGCTGGTCACTTTGACATTCCATTCTCTTATAGCCAAGAGATAAGAAAATAAAGATAAATAATGCCTTCCCAATATGCCATTTAGGAAAAGTAAAGTTTACCAATAATGCAAAAGTCATCCTGAGAGAAGAGGACTCCATAGACTATTCAATACATACATTTCAAGTCACGTAAAGGGTAGTTATGGATGTAGGGATTTTTCTCCAAAAGCTCCGTAACGTATCCCTCGACGAGGCTCAATTTTATTAAGTGGAATTTTAAGCTTTCGTATCAATCATTTTGTAAATAAGGTTTGCAAAATTACACGTCATGACATCAGCATATTTAAAATTACTTGGTACTAACTTGGGAAGATAACAGCTTTGTTAACATAATTTGCTTCAATTACTGATGGGGAAAAGTGGGTAGGTGAGGGGTGCCGTGTTCCGCGAAAAGTCGGGAGAAAGTGGCAGGAATGCACACATCCGGAATACTGAATACCAGTCATCTGCGGGCACCGGTCCAACCTTGTGGGATGTGGCAATCACAACTTCTGTGAATCGCTTCAGGAAGCGGCCACAACCAATCTTTCCTCGAACAGGTTTCAAACGGCGATCTTCAAGATAAGGACATAATTCCGCTCTATCCCAAAACTCAATAGTATCTGTGTTAAGTCCCACAACATCCGCTCCAAAAGTCCCCTGATCCGTACACTCATGCGCATTTCTCTGCTCTCTTCTACATACAAACTATTCTTACACATGTTTATTCTTCTATGGAGCTAAACATGTATGCAAATGATTTTATTGCATTTTTCTTGTGAGTATATTTCCTATATGACGTCTATATTCTATCACGGGGCAATCTACCAAGCTCCTCACTATTTGAGGGCGTTCTGCATTTGATTTTGGGTTAAGAAATGGAGTGCCCGTGTTTTTATTATTATTATTATTATTATTATTATTATTATTATTATTATTATTATTATTATTATTATTATTATTATTATTATTATTATTATTATTATTATTATTATTATTATTATTATTATTATCATCATCATCATCATCATCATCATCATCATCATCATCATCATCATTACTACTACTATCACTTGTTCCATTAATTCCATTACAACATTTTTGGTGGAGAAGTTGTGGAAAACAGGTTTTGTGTAGTAAAATAATTAAATTGCATATATTACTCAAATAATGTTTAACAATGGGACCTCTTTGAGAGTAAAAATTATAACTTAACTTCAGTTTAATATTGCTGTCATTGAAAACGTTCTTTCGTGGAGTGATTCTCCAAAATAGTGTTTTATTTAGTTATGTATATAAATATGATTCTTATAAGCGATGACGAGTAAAGCTACATATTCGCATGTGAGTAGAACTGTACCAGTAAAACAGAATGCCACTGTGCTTAAACACATACATATACACACTTCCTCCTTGCTATACATACTCAAATGCGAAGACCAGTAAAATGCCTCCCAAAGCTGCTGGGGCGGCATAAATGGAACCAAGTCTACAAGGAAGTAGTAGAGTACAGTAGACTTACAGTGATATATACAGTAAACTAGTCGCTATGTAATGGAGGAGAAAAACTATAAAAAAGTATACGTATAGTATATTCAAACCAATAAAGCATATTTCAGAAATGAATAACTCCACAAGTTTGTGCCAAGCTGCGATTCACAGTGCAGAAGCCTATAAGGTTCGCACGCACGCACACATTTGCTCTGGCTTTCTATATAAAAGCTATGTCGAAGCTAGACCCAAAAAGTATAACTCTTAAGGGGAGAGTCGTGCAGTATCGGCCGGCGTGCAATCCCGGCCACTAATGTGATTTCCCTTTTTGCCTCCATGTGGCAGAAATTTCCAGTAAGCAGTAGCAAGCTTGGGCATCCAGTGCGCTATTGTCGGATATCTTCTTCCCTCCTCAGTTGTTTGTCTGCTCTGAGTGCTTGATGGTGGTTAGTGAAGCTCTTAGCGCACGGAAGATATTCTGAGGCGTATAGCAGCACTATATTTGCCATCTCTGTAAACCAGTGAGCTAAACATTTGTGAACTGAGCAGAAATAGTGACAATAAGTTCCCATACTTTTGTATTATACTATTGTTCTATATGTGGCAGTGCAATGTATCACTGACAATCTATATTGTAACAGAAAAGACAGTGGCCGATACTGCAAGAAACTGTCAACAAGCCTTATAATTCTAGCTTTTTTACTTTCGATGTAATAGAGTACTATAACTAAAAAATAAAATCATTACATTATACTATCTATAGACCATGTCTTGAGGTAAGAGAATTATATAGTAAGATTCCTATTAACCACCACAGTTACAGAGTGAAGTCAAAAAACTTAACCCGGCCGATACTGCACGACCTTCCCCTATAGCTTATATTTCAACTAGTCCGAAATCTGAAGTTCCGACTTCGAAACTCTTCCACTCATGTTTTTACGTGACATTGGATATTACGTCATTTTAAAATTAGGAAGTACAAGAAGGACTACTGGGCGATGTCCATATACTCACACCTCAGAGGAAGCACGTGTTATGAAAACAAAACGGTTTGTCCTTGTTGGTTATCAGTAGTTCTCGGACACGGTTGCTCGTACTTTGGAAAATGGATATGCACAAATTTTCACTGCGACCTCCTGGAAGTACTGGCGGCCATTCACAAACTCAGCAGCGCACCCTCTCCTTTCCACTTTGTTGTAAAACAATGTATCGGTGTTACAAACGTTGATGAACCTAAATCATATTCAAAGCACAGTTATCAGCAAAACCTGTTCTACCTTTCAAATAAAGGACATTACACAAATCATCTGCACAGTTACGACGTTGCTCTTGAATGCATTATTTTGCTCTTCAAGACAAGAGGTCCACAGTTTGAACATTTCTTTAAGCTGTTATTAATGTAAATCTCAGAAGGACTTCCTTAGGTACCTCTAAGTCTCTAAATAACTTTCATGAAATTTTAAAATGAGTTACATAAAGAATGTTATTAATTTAAGTGCATAACATTTTGTTATTATCGTAAAAGTAATCTCTGGACAGCCTGCTTTAATCATCAACAAGAACTTGTTTAAATGCACAATGTTTGACTACTATATCGACTTAGTGACAGTAAAATAAACTTTTTTTAAACTCATTTATTGAACGATCAGCGCATATGCTGAAGTGAGGAACATTTCTCAAGATAACTTCAAGCCTTTTGGAATTTGGATCCCGGAAAGTATGAAAAGGGAGCTTTGAAATAAATTTCTTGTATCACTGCAAAAAGAACACTAACGTTAAATTGCCTATGGCAGGTCGTAGAATCAGCGGTTAATGTATCCCAGCTTATTTTCCTAGTCATTTCTTTTCATTCGTTGTCGTTATGGTAGAATATTTTCGAAGAATATAGACATAACTGTAGATTTAACGGGGTTTCGTAAGGCAAGGAATTCCTTAATGTTAGCTAACCACTGTGTAGCATGTCCGAAAACACTGCTTCCCAACCTGTGATAGCATGGGTCAAGAACATGTCTTCATTTCTGGGTAACTGCCTAATCCTCGCTGACCTTTGGGCGCATTTTTTGTGCACCTTAACTGGCAATGAAAATTACATTTCCCTATCACATATGCAATAATGTCCGCAACTTGGTGGTTCAAAACCAGCGTACACGTATGCACGCACGCGCGCGGGGACTCAAATGAAAACTTTAAAAATGAATTAAAGATTGATATTTTGCTCGATTGTTCTACAAATTGATAGTATTGTGACGATAATATTTTGTAAATTTATAAAAGGAGTAAATTTCTAAAAATCATATATTCGGAAGATGTAGGAATAACATCGATACACGCGGCATGCTGTCACGTTACTTGCAAGTCATGCTTGGCTGTCATGCATAGGTCGTCGCCTTGCTGACTTAAACTGACGAAGTTTTGACTCAGTTGCAGCTTCGGCAGAGGTTTAATATTTAAACCCCCAGAATTTGGCCTAAGTGGAAACACTCATGCACGTACTAGACGAATCTGCGACGCTTGTTTCTTTAACGGCCACGTCTACTAACTTCGACAGTGAAACTTCTGACGCCAGGAACCACAGCCAAGGTAAAGCTCACAGCTGCCTTTTCTGAGCAATCTTATTGGTTGTATGTAGCTCATTGACTTTTAGTTTATGTAGAATAAATCCCGATAACCCAGAACTACATGTCACAATTTTAAGATAAGTAAATCCTTCACTGAGCTCCCCCTCTCCCCTAGTGACGTTCAGTGTAATAAGTGGAACCCAATGTTACCTCAGATGCTAGTGCAGAGCGTGAACGTTACATCTGGTGGAGGCGCCGGGTAACATTGGGTTACGCACATTTGAAAAGAGATGCAAATAACACCCCATAGCGTGAAGAAAATAAACTAACGCACTGTGGAGGGGGCGTGAACTAAAAGGCTTTGCAGTACGATTGTTGGGCGGTAGCTAATGCGATAATCATCATTAGTCATTACAATAATAGCACGGCTATACTGCAACAAACTTTAACTGATCGCTGTCAAGGTGCCAACTTTTAAACACAACCTCTAAATATACAATTTCGTTGTAAGCAAGGTATGACTCAGCAAAACTACGTTTCTGGAGGACTGTAATAGATGGAATACCTGCAAAATTACATCCATAGATACACATTGTGCACACTCTGTCTGAAGAATTAATGCAGAGTCCAACAGTGGAAGCTTGCGTAAAAAACAAACAGTTAAGTGGTATAACCTCACCGTTTCCTGTACAGCAGTCGAATTTCTTGTCGTGGACGGGTTCGAATAAAGTCAAAATGTAAACACCTTCATACGCTCACAAAGGTCTAATTATTACGTTCAATAATGCTACAGCAACAGCAGCAAACGGACTGCACATAATACAGTGAAAGACATTCAAAATACAAAGTGTATGTGAGAAAAGTTTTCAAAATTGCCCATATCCGAAAATCGATGAATTTATGAAATATATCTATACAGTATTTCTCTCGAGTGTTATGGTCAGAGAAGAGAAATTGCTACAGTACGTAAACCTATGAAAAGATCCTTTTTGAAGACAGAAGGAGACATTCTGGAGAATACTTAAAGACATGGGATATCGATTTAGCAAGTACAAAAATATACGTCGTGTTACGTACGCTGTACTGATGGTTAGACTGTACTGAACTATATTCCCGCCTTCTCTGATCTCTCTAAACCGAGCGATCTCCCGTAACAACTGTACTCATTCCTCCGACAGGTGATATGTGTTTCAATTTGAAAATCGTGTCGCAGTCTTGGAGGATGCTGAAATTTAATGCCAAGTTTGCCATTTAAGCGACTTTTACGTCTTTTTAACTGGTACACAGAGACACATTTCGTTAAAAAAAAAAAAAAAAGCTTCCTTTGAATTCGTGGGGCCTCAAAACGTGTATGTGTGATGAAATCTCGTTAAGAAAACTTTGGGTGGGATGCAATACTTTCTCTACTTCACTGCACTTATTGATCCCAGCCCTTAATGCTCCAAAAGTGTCTAAATATAATTGCAATTAACAGTACTCGATCAGAAACAAAAAATGCCAAGGATTACAGACAAAGATGTTATCGGAGACACGATTACAGTAAACATAGTCTTTACCACATCGTGTACAGAACCACCCTGTGATTAAGTCAACGAGCAAATGAGAACTTTCTGGAATGGAAACGTGTCAAGGAAGTTGTGCTTATCATTTCCGAGTTTCAACTGTCCTGGTCGATTCCTCCGTGGCGCCTACATCCCGTGAAACACCATGCATATCTCCCTTGAGTGGCCAACCACGAAAACTATTACGGTTCACCTGCCTAAATTAAGTGTGTCTTTAACTCTAGCGCTCTGATATTATCGCTTCTACACGTCCTAGGGCAAGCATGTGTGCTACGTTGTCCTACACAGAACAAACCAGCAGCTACCTTTACGACTGCTACAACCTGATTCGCCATTTAAATCTACATGTAACGCTGACAGAGGTTGCCCACCTCTGTAACGTAGGTGGTATGTCACATTCAAGAGGTCTCGAGTTCTAATATCGGCCAAGGCTAGTTATCGGGATAAGGATTTTTCTGGGGGTTTCCCTTATCCTCAAATATGAATGTCCAATTAAGCTTTATGGACCCTGGACTCATTTTAATATAATTTCATTCATCCCTCGAATGACAGCCTTGAAGGACGTTAATTAAAAAAAATAGTAACTGTCACAAGGTTCGGAACGACTACAGATTGAAACTTCCCGAAGCGGAAAAGGGAAACCCCGAAAAATCTCATGAGTGATACCGAAATTAAGGTTTGCCAGAAGTAAAGAATCATGATGGATGTCAAAGGAATGTTGGTTCTTTGTTACGATAAGGGCAAGGCCAGTTGAGTTGTAGGGAAAGTTTTTATAACAAAAGCAATGTAAGAAGCCGTGTCCTTAGAAGATTTCTAAAGTGGCTCGCTTGACTTGTATGAATAGGGAAGTCTTTGGACCATTTACAATGGCGAAAAAACAGCCACAAAGGGACTTTGGTTGAAAAGGAGTTTTGAGACTGAAAGTTACATATACACACACGCGCAGCTGTGGTCATTCAAGCACTCTTCGGCGTGAGGCCGATGTGGCCAGTTCGCGGCTAGGAAGCCATTATAAGAGTCTTCGGCGTCAGGCCGATGAGAGCAGTCCGAGACGTGAAGCCTATTAGGGCGGTCAGCCTGTTCTGTGTTTGATAATTGTCGGTTCGTATATATATGAGGAACGAATAAATTTATCGAGCAATAAACAATTTGCATTCAGTAACTCTAAACCGAGATTGGTAACCCTCGGTCGGCAACTTTCATTTTGAGGTTTTAAAAGAAGAAGCAGTAAATAAATAAAGTGGAAACGGGCATTCTAGTGTTATTAAAACCTTCTCACACATCCACGCATACCCTGAGAGAAACCTCACTGCTCGCCGACTTATTTGCTCGCTATTAAATTATTGCTTCAAATTGGCGTCCACAACGTGGACTTGTGTGCACCCATACATATTGCTTCATGAGTTAGATAGGTCGACCACGAGAATCCAACACACGACCTACGGAATAAACACCAGAGATGTTACCGCCGATAAAGGCATGCAACTTCATAAACAATAAGCAGAAGGTATAGAGCTATACATGTTGAAAACTTCATGAAAGCTACGAAGCGACGAGAAAGAGTGCAGGGTGTTCTGCTGTTTGGAGGAGTGAGGGGTATAGTATCACATGACAACGCATTACGATATCCAAAATAGATGTAATATCTACTACATGACAAGGCGTGGAAGCGTATCGGAAGTTGTTTACGCGATCTTATCGCACGTACACGTCGAGACACTGTATGCACGCAGTAATGTACGTAGTCTAATTAAAGTCGCTAGAGCCATTTTCGAGAAAAGCAAAGCTTTTGAATAGTGTTGCATGCGAAAGGTAAGTTGGTAATAGGACGGATTTGCTGTATCCAGGGAGTATACAGATATTTCCTGTAAGTATAGGAGACGGCACTGTAAATATCACTTCTGCTGTAGCTGGGAGAGATCCCCAGGTCCGGGTTGCTACGCGGAAGGGATCCCCGCCCGCTTGCCCGCCGTCTGCCTCTCCATCTTCCTTTTTCTTTTGAAACCGTGTTAATGAGATTAGGTGGTAGCTAATTTAAACAGGTGCCCGCTTTGCTTTTGTTTTGGGAGAGGTTAGCGCTCCTGCTGGCAGGGGGCCACACTGTCTCGCGGAATGTGGGACGTCGCACTCACCCCGCTATTAATAGCGTAGCGGGTGGGTTAATGGCCCTCTCCTTACCTCAAGAGGTGTTAGGACCCCCGAAATGTGTTTCTTGGCAAAGTGCTTTTGTTGCTCTTTATTTTGATTTGTGCTATCTATGTCTTAGGTTAACAACCGAAGTCACCAGAAAAATCCGGCAATGTCACATTGTAATGCACTTACACTCACCAACAGCGCTAGTGTGCTGAAGTCATCTGGGTACCACAGCCGCCTTTAAAGCACTCCACCTATCAAATTCGACGAAAATCTGAACGTAAATGCAAATTTTAACTTGTTTGGCTTTTTATACTTTTCACTGCATTTATATCCCATTCTTTCATGTGATTGGCTAATATCGCAATGTGGTCTTTGAAACACTCCACAACATAGAACTTAAATCCATAATCCAATTTTAACGCAGTTATCAAAACTTCGTTTTCCTTCAGTAATAAGTATTTTTATAGTCTGATATTGGTGTGTAAAAAATAAAATTACCGCAATGAAAAAAAAAAAAATGTGTGGAGTTTAAATAACACTAATTAAATCGAAAAGAACAGCAATATCTCTGAAACAAATGTACATTTCTGATTTCTCTTTCTGAGTTGTATGTGTTCGAAACATTGGGTCGTGATAGAACTTTAGGAATGCTGAAATGGAAGTTTTAAATGTTTGGGATTTTCAGAAGTGCAATGCATTAACTGAACATTTATTTTCAAGAATTTTAAATGTCCGTGTGGTATCTATCTTAGTTCCACAGTTATTAAATTTTAAATCTGAATTTTATTGTCCTATACCAAATGTTTCACACAATGCAGTTTCAAAAAGAACATTTTAAAAGTCTCTCACGATATGTTTTACCTACTTGCTTTAGTTGAAAAGAAAATAATTGTTGAACCTACGTAACAAATTTATAATTGTTTTTTAAAGTTTTACATATCATTAAAAAGGAAAACACTTTTGAGAAGAAAAAAGTATGACCGACTTAATTACTTGAATTTACAAGGCAAAATTCAGAAGACTTGGATAACAACTGCATCTTCAACATTTTCTAAAATTCAATGCGATGAAAGGGATAATTTTTAAAAACGTCAAAGCTGAAATTCAAGAACGTTTTATTTGGAATTTAATTTACCTTACATAAAAATAAATATCTATAATACAAAAGGTATAACAACATTTTGAATTTGTTTTTGGAATCAAAGAATAAAACTATCAATTGTTGGGCCCTCTTTTATCAGTAGCTGGCACAAACATACCATAAACCACTTAAATTTAATAAACGGTTGATTACAGATAGAAAGGAAAGTTACTTTCAGTATATAATGTGAAGAAGCACAACTTAAAATTTTGTTAGGAAATTGTAACTATTTCCAGCTTCTTTGTAAAGAAAAAAGGGGTAAATAAATGACAGCAAGTTTCAGTGCTTATCGTTAAAGTGCTTATTTTGAACGTGTGTTTATTAGCTTGCCTATTGTAAGTCTTTTAGCCTATAATGACTTGAACTATAAGCATATTATTATAAAAATGAGCTTACAAGGGACTTTTACTGCAGTAACTCCAGAATCACGTTTTGGTTGAATATACTGTCGGTTGCTAGAGTGGTGAACTACGAGACAATTGACAACATCAGTTGACTGATGTAGACTAATAAATGAATTATTTGAAGTAAGTTGTCAACTGTTCTGAGGATGTAGAATTAAACTGTTTCTATATCTTAGTACTAGAAGCTGTAACTATTGAACTATTATATCTGTATCAGTATCTTTACTGTTAATGCAATAACAATAACAACAGTATGAATCTTCGTGAGTCTCTGAAATAAGTGAAAAGCTACAAGTATCTAAGTACAACCCGAGCGCGGGTTGCAACAGTTCCGTTTAGTTCATGACTACCGCTGGAAAGATGTTACCATCACATCTGAACACTAGCTATAATCTGAGGAGTGTGTTTAGAAGTGGCGTACGTGTATTGGCAACTGTGACTTCTGACCGTCCTGATTACTCAAACCAGGTGCTAATGGATTCCTTGTTGGCCAAGTTCAACAAACGCCTAATTGCCTTAACTATACTGAGTTACAACTAATTGCTACTTCTAAACGCATAACTAGCTAAGGACAAACAAAGTTCTAACTCGTGCTTCTTACTTTATACATTGATTTTAAATATATAGCTTATTTACTGCAATTATTATCTCCCTATTGTTTGTTTACAAATATCACCAGTCAGTAATTCTGGTATGAGAATAAATACATACTTTTCTGTACAAGTATTACCGTGGACACTGATGAACTTTGTTGTTATTGTCGCGGAGACGCGCATAAAAGGCTCGGCGTGGAGAGATAACGGACGGATAGTGTATCACGGATATAAAGAGCTTACTGAAAAAGAAGAAGATAGCGTGGGGATGAAGGCCTACCGAAACAAATAAAGTGAGATAGATGGACAATTCTAGTGACATCTTGATTGATAGAGAACATTCGATTTCTTGTTTGTTACGGAACGGTCTAGAATTGTCAATGTAGGTGTATATAACAGATCGTGACACGCCAATGGAGTAGTAGTCGTAAACGGAGTTGTAACGAGAGTTGTTGTAAACAGAGTGTAACTGCGAACGCTGTTTGTTTGTAGTCAACGACCTTGGAAGATTGTATTGTGTATGTGACGTAATTCTGCTACTGTAAGGATTGTCCAAAGTGTATTTCTACGGAAATACAGAACAATTTGAATTTATGCAACTTGGACTTTTAATTCTACGAACCCATTATAAAGCGATCTTAAATAAACATTTTTTTTCGAAAAATTTTCCATGCAAAGAGTAAATAATTTTGGGTCGGGTAACACATTGGGTATTAAACCAAGTTATTCCGTTCGCAGACGTAGACATACATACAACAGAGGAAGACCTTTTTCTAAACATGCATTTCTAGTGAAACTTCTTTATGCAATTTTTGAGTCCAAAATAGTACATCACGTATTTACTCTTAAGTACGTGGTAGAGAGGATAAAAACGTGAAAATTGTATAACCGACTCTTCTGGCAATGTTTTTTTTCTTGGGGGGGGGGGGAGATGTCTTAGCATGCCAGTCTCGCTGGCAAGTGTGGGCCCTCCACTAAAACCCCACCAATATACCTCAGCACTATGGAAAGACCTCTCGGTATTATTTCATAGTGCTGCTACCATTATTTCTTCCTGAGTTTCGTCTTTTTTTTTTTTTTTTTTTTTTTTTTTGCTATTATTTTAGATTTTACCTAACATTACTGGAATTATATTTCCAATGTGTAACTCTTGGTTGAGCTTTTTCAAAGATTTTTGTCTAATTTCCGTCCACTTACAGCATTTTAAAATTGTATGTTCCGGGGTATCTCTTTACCCCCACAATACCAGCAGTTCTGGCAATAGTGGTAACCTGTAACATAACGAAACCCAACAACTAAATCCAACATTGCGTATATCCAAATGTATACTGCTATTTTCACACATTTTTCAGCTGAATGCATTGTAATTAAATAAAAAAAAATATATAACAAAACTTATAGATAATAACAAACAATACAACACCGAAATCTCGCAAAAATTTACATTACTAATTCCATGACTTTAAAAACACTTGACCCCATAAATTCAAAATGCATTTTGCTTTTTAACTATAACACATGCCTATTCTAATACCCTTTTTTAATTTATTTATTTAGAGTCGCTTTAACGACTAGGTAATATCCCAACTATTTTGTATAATACAGTGTATACAATAAATTGGTTACAATTATTTAAACAAAAACATGAAAACAATACATAACTAATCAATATGACAAAGGTATTCAATATCTATAAATAATAAGGATAAAGTTCTGGGTACCAATCAGTGGAACAGTAGTACTTAGGCAATCAATTTGTTGCTTAATAACTTGTGTATATTATAAATTGGTATCCTTACAATTAAATTTTCGTATAAAAGTTTGTACTTTTGAGGAATAAGAAGAGGAGTATGTGTTTGAAGTTGGATGGCGTGTTGAGAATGGTGGATAAGTCTCCAGTGATGTGATTATTCTAATATTATAGAGGCAAAAAACAAGCATAAAAATATTATCGATTTTGAAATTCGATGTTTCTAGAGATCCTTTTGCACCATATTCACTTTCGCAAAATATTCTAAACGGCCTCTGTAACGTAAGTGGTAGCGTGTCTGCTTCACACTCTCGAATGGCAACAGGGTAAGTTATCTAGATAGGGCTTTTGCCGGGTGATACGAAATTAAAGGATTGCAATAAGTAAAGAATCATGATGAATTTCAAAGGAGTTTTGTATGATTGTTACGACACGAACAGGTGCAGTAGGTTAAGTTGTTATAACAAAAGAAATGTAAGAAACAGTGTCCTTAGCAGATTTCTAAAGGGTAGCACTTGACTTTGTTGAATGGGGTATTCTTCGGACTCTTCTTAATGGCATAACAAAATAGTCACAAAGGGAATCTTTGGTTGAATAATGGGCTTCCAGAAAGTGAAATCTATACAGCCACGCGCAACTGTGGAGGACAGTTCGTGGATTGGAGCCGATCAGGGCAGTCCTATTCTTCTGTCTTGGGCGAGGGCAGACCAGAAGTGATTAGAGAAGATATTTGTCAGTTTACACGTAACTAATTAAGTATTATCGAGTAATAAGCATTCCGCCTTCAGTAATTTTAAACAGTGATATTGGTAATCCTTGGTCGGCAACTTCAAGTTTGATGTTCTGATAAAACGAAACAGTCATTAAACAAGTTTGAAACGGACATTACAGTGTCATTAAAACCATCCTTCTCATACATATCCACGCATACCCGGAGATAAACCTCATTGTTTTACCCTGAGCTAAACATTATTGTATCAAACTGTAGCCCCAAGTAAAACTCTGCTCGCCAACTTATTTGCTTCACGGGACTTTGCCTTATCTCGAAAGATGAATGTCAGGTAAGCCTGAAGCCTGGACTCATTTGAGTATTTCAGACATTTCATACGTCGTCCAATGTAATTCAACGTTAGAGGAGTCGTTAAATGTAAATGTAAATAAACGATTTGCAGGATGCAATTTTTATACAACTTTTATGAAATTTTGTTATGTGAATTCCCAAGACACAAGTAATTAAATTTATATATTGTTCTTTCTCTACAATGGTGTTTGAGTTATAAAAAATAGAAATTTAGAATAACAGAATCCAAAAATCGTGTTATTATGAACAAAGGCTACTAAAAGTAAATTGAATTAGTGCGCTGTAATCCATAAAAACCTAACAAAACTTATTTTCATAACTGTATCGTGTGGAACATTTGGCTTATTTCAGCTCTAAAATTTAAAAAGTAGCAACTTGCAAAGTCTGCTATACCCTGTGCAGAAGCTAATTTGTGCAAAGGTATTCTTCCGAATGTTTGGTAAACAATTATTGGCAGTGAACGCACCTGTTGCGTGGGCGGCATCTGACCCGGGCTATATTTGTCTTGTCACGTCCCCTTGTTGTTGCAACATGGGTCATTTGGGCATTTCCGGCCCGGTACCATTATTCTGGGGCTCAGTGGAATCTGTGTCACGCAGCATCCACGATACCAACTTTATCGTGTCTACCTGCACGTACAGGACATTGCATCGCATTTCACCCAAAAATTCAATAACAAATTTCTTTGGAAATACATATTTGAGATTATCTGGGGTCGGGTCGGGTCGGCTTCAATCCCAGACGACCGCAAAATGAGGTTTGCTGTGTATAACATGTCGCTGGGAGGGATTTTCTCCGGGACCTTCGGTTTCCCCCGTCAGCATTCCACCAACTGCTCCATCATCATCTTTCCTATCATTCATCTCACCTCACCTCCACCTTCACACCAGGCATTGGACTGATCACCTATCCTGATCCTCTATCGGATCCAAAGTTTCGGTTCCTCAAGCATGACCAGAATCCCCTAACACCACGATAATGGTATAACTAAAGAAGAAGTGTTTTAGTCAACATGTAATGGTCGACAGAGTACGTCAGCTTCATTCACAACTCAGTTAACGCTACATGAGTACCTCTATTCCATTGTTTTGTATGCTTTTATTTAGACATAAGTATATGGAATGTTACATTCATTCGCTTACAGGAAACAACTCAAGAACTATAGTTCAAGGGACATGTCCGAGGCAATAACGTGAAGTCTCGACTCCTTGCGTTCCTTACTTAACAAAGTTAAATACGAAAGCTTTCAATAATGTAAAATCTACTCATCCTCATAATTTTGATGGTCCTTCTCAAAATGGTCTCCCCTGAATGCGATGCACTTGTCCCAGTGTTTCTGTCAGTCTTCAAAGACATGCTGGAAACCATTTTTGAGAGATCCTTCAAAATCACCTCCGCAGCCTTCACCACTGCTTCTGATGATGGATAATGCCTCCAACGAAGCCGTTTCTTCAAGTTAGAGAATAGAAAAAGTCACATGGGACTAAATCAAGGCTATAGGGAGGGTGAGGGATGAACTTCACGTTGATTTTTGCAAGATATTCAGCAACGACATTGGCAATTTGCGGCCACGCATTATCGTGGTGCAGCATCCAGCCTGCTTCACGGAAATGTGGTCTCTTGCGCCTGATATGGACTTGCAATGTTTTCAGGACATCCCTGTAGTATTGTGCAGTTACTGATGTGTGTGCAGGTACAGCATGCTGATAAACCGTTCCATGAATTTCAAATAATGAGATGACCATGACTTTCCCAGCAGAAGCAACCACTTTTGCTTTTTTAGGGGTTGGTGATGAAGGAGATTTCCACACCGAGCTTTGCTGTCTGCTCTCAGGATCAAAATGATGTAGTCAAGTATCATGAGCAGTGATTACGTTTGAAAAAAAATCCGGATCTTCCTCTAACATCAACTTTAACTGCATGCAGAACTGCATGCGAATGTCCTTTTGTTCGGGAATCAAGTCTTGCAATCCATCGCGCACAAACACGTCTCATGTGTAATGTTTCTCTCACCAAGGTGTGGGTGGCACCCAATGAAATGTTCAGTATTTCAGAAAGCGATCTTAAGGTAATTCGTCGATCCTCTCTCACAATGGCAGCAACAGTGTTGATGTTTTCTTCCGTAAAAGCAGTAACTGGAGTACTGGTTCTATGTTTCTTTGAAATTGTCTTCCCTCTTTAAACATTTTAAACCACCTTTGAGCTGTGCTGTAGAGAAGAACAGACTCTCCACAGGCTCCTGTAACATTGTATAGGCTTCAACTGAAGATTTGTTGAGACGAAAGCGGAATTTCAAAGCTGCATATTGTTCCTCGCGTGTTACCTCCATTGGAGCGGTAGGCGATGATGATGATGATGATGATGATGATGATGATGAAATATATAAGGGCGCTCAACTACGGCGGTCATCAGCGCCCTTTAAAAAACTAGTCATGGCAAAAGCCAGATGTAAAACTTTCTAAAAACTATACAAGTGTAACAAAACCTATTAGAAATACACGTACATAACAAACATCAATCAAAACCTACTAAAAATTTCGTTCACTAAATCCTAAACTCTAAACTAGGCAAGAATCTAAAAACCTCCACGGGTCTCCACGGCCGGTCTACACGTGGGTGGGCCTGTTGACCGTCTCCCTCAAACACGAAGAGGAGCCCACACGAGGGAGACTGTTGGCTCGGGACCCCGGGTGCGCCAAACCCGTACCTACCGAAGTAGGCCCCTGGGGGGGGGGGCGGTAGGCTTAATGTGAAACAAACACGCCGTAGTAGTTTCATTGTTGGTACTCCTAGTTCCCGCCTGTAAGAATCAGGCAACTTCAGACGTGTTCAGTATCGCGGACAGAGTATGTTCAGTATTACTCGGCAGAGCGTTGAGGCGTATCGACCTTGAGTTGACCAACGCTGTGATCGTCTCTTATGATGCCTTATCTGGTCGATTAGAAGAGTGAAATATTAGTAAGTTGATATACAGTAAGTTACGAAACACAAATAGAGCGATTGGAAGCTGTGTGTGCCTATATGATACGTTTACTCGTGCCTGCCGATGTATGACACATTGCTGTCCAGAAGATATGATTACATCTGAACAGAGTATACATACACTGAACTCACGTGTATATGCGATAAGCTCAGGTAAACATCTCTGTATTGCAATTTTTTTCCGATACGTCTTCTCGCTTTGCCATGTAGTGGTAGTAAGTACTGTACGGGACCAAGTTCATTGTTATCGAGGGAGGCGGAGAAGCGACTTCAGGCAATGCTTGTATAAACAGAAATTATCACGTGAGACTGTTATTGTTTCTTACACGAGCGAAGCAGACGATGATTCGAATGACGTCAAAGCGCTTCCCCAATCCCCTTAGAGTGCGCACCAACGTCACCCCTATGAACAACGCTACCATAGCTGGACATCAAATTCACTTCCTTTGGATCAGAGGGCATGTCGGAATTCGATACAATAAAGTCGCCGATCGCCTGGCAAAAGAGGGACTCACCCAAGGCACCTTCCAAGGCATCCAACTGCCCTACACGGATTTCTTCCCGGTCCTTCATCGTGACGCCTATTGTCGCTGGAATGACGCCTGGATTCGTTCGCAGTCCATCAAAGGCAAACACTACGCCGCCGTTCAGACGCATCTATCCACGACCCCTTGGTTCTCCAGCTTCAGGATTGCACGTCGACATCTCACCTCCATCATTAGAATGCGACTTGGACATGGATGTTACCCTGCGCATCTACACCGACTACGTCTCATCGATTCCCCTGCATGTCCTGATGACCCAGGCGAAACCGCTGACCTCAATCATCTCCTGTTCAGTTGCTCTCGCTACCGAGCCCACCGTTCTTCCTTCCTCCGCCGCCTACTTCAGCAGTCTGTTTCTTTTCCCGCTAGCGTCAACACCATATTACAGTTATGCCACAAACCTGTATACCAAGCTCTTCTACAATTTCTTAAAGAAAGTGATCTACAGATCTAGTCTCCTCCCATCCTCTTAATTTTCCTTACATTATTTTTCTAATTTTTCCCCACGATGGCCATATGGGATTTTACCGAAGGCCAAAAAAAAAAAAAAAAAAAAAAAAAAAAAGTCACCCCTACTGAGCTGGATGGGACTCGCTCATGCAGGGACTTAAGGAAATCGGCTACTTTCAGGGATAGGATCTAGAAGGTTAACTGTCAGCCACACGCCGAACCACGATGTATCTCCTAACAAACGCGTTGATGTACAACCACATGTTGGATGAAGGATCAGACAAACATTTCGACGTACAGTAATGTGACATTTTATTCATAACGCTGAAATTGCCTGTAGTTATTTTAAACTTTCAAATATGACTGCGTAAGTGTATACCTTAATGTACTGTGAAAAGGTGTACTTTGGGTTAGGCGCTCGACCCGACCGCCCACAAGTGTCTCGGGGCCAGCAGCAAAATGGTTGAATTTAATGAGTGGGGGGGGGGAGGGAGCACGTGATGACCCACATTTATTTTTTCCTCGCGTGTATTCACTGTGCGTCCGGTAGCCCCTAATAAAGGTAACGCGTGTTATCGTTTTGTGATCTGATTAAGTGTTCATAATTTACCCATTAAACGAACTAATATAACTGAAGATAGATAATAATATAATTACTATAGGGTATAGATTTAGCTTGTTTAAATCCTCTTCACTTCTGATAACCATACTTATGAAACTTTTAACAAATTAAGCTGAATTTTTACTTTCATTTATAGACGATGTTTAACTACTTTGCTTCTCAGTGCGCATTTTATATAGCACGTGAAAGAGCTCTTAATTTTGCTCAGAGGTCTCTATAAGACTTGAGGTTCTTTTATGTGCCGTAAATCTCCGACACGCGACCACCGGCACATTTTTTAAATTAGATAAAGTCCTCCAACGTTAAGTCACATCAGACGATGGATGAAATGGGTGAAATTGTGTTCAAATAAGCCCAGGGTACACAGAGCTTATAGTTACCAGACATTCAGGTTTCAGGATAAGGGAAAACCTCCAGCGTTAGGTCATATGGCACGGAGAATCAAATGATCTTCAAATGAGTACAGGATCCATTGTGCTTAGAGCTACCAGACATTTATCTTTCAGGATATGCGAAAACCTCCAACGTTAAGTCATATCGGACGATGAATGAAATGATGTTCAAATGAGTACCGGGTCCATAGAGCTTAGATTTACCAGACATTCATCTTTCACGATAAGGGAAAACTCCAGCGTTAGGTCACATCGGACGATGAATGAAATGATGTTGAAGTGCGTTCAGGGTCCATAGAGCTTAGAGTTACCAGACATTCATCTTTCACGATAAGGGAAAACTCCAGCGTTAGGTCACATCGGACGATGAATGAAATGATCTTGAAGTGCGTTCAGGGTCCATAGAGCTTAGAGTTACCAGACATTCATCTTTCACGATAAGGGAAACCTTCAGCGTTAGGCCACATCGGACGATGAATGAAATGATGTTGAAGTGCGTTCAGGGTCCATAGAGCTTAGAGTTACCAGACATTCATCTTTCATGATAAGGGAAACCTCCAACGTTAAGTCATATCGGACGATGAATGAAATGATGTTCAAATGGCTTCAGGGTCCATAGAGCTTAGAGTTACCAGACATTCATCTTTCAGGATAAGGGTAAACCCAAGAAAAGTCTTATCCAGAAAACTCATCCTGACCGAGATTTGAACACGCGAGCTGCTGAACAAGAGGTGGACAGGCCTCGGACCCCCGGCTTTACTTCCCTCCCGAGTGATAAATATTCTGTTTAACGACGCTATCAATTGCTAGGCTGACACTAGCTCCGCCGGTGTGCCAGAATTTTTTCCTGTAGTTATGTTACATGATAGTACATCTCTGACACTGGGGCTGTCGCTTTTAAGTACAGCCTGTCGCTTTTGATTATAAGAAAGTAATAAAGTAACATAAACTCTTCTTGTGATCTTTATTCCCAACAGTAATAGAACATGTGTAACAATTGTGCACGGTGTACAATCGTCGATTTAGAGATCAGCGATTGGTCGGTATTTGACGAATCCTAGTATTTGACTGGTCTATACCTACAAGGATAGTGACGTACAAAGGCCGACAGAGGTATTGGAATAATTTAAGATGTAACATTGCACGTACTATAAATACTGTAATATTTATTTGGCAGCGTTGAATTGTTAAACATGTAAACATTAACCTTTTGTGTCTCGGAAACAATATTTTAAATATCACTTTGCATGTAATTATTACACAATCTGTACTGTATTTATTCTACTGTCCCTCTTATTGGAGGACATAAATATTCGAACGCACCCAATCGAACAGAGAGAAAGTTGGTTGGACGTACCCTACACGCCCCTACCACATAACAGTTATGTTTATGCTATGCCTCGAGACAGTGTGCTCGAAGTTATTCAGCTGATTGTGAACTCACAGGTAATATGGGACGTAAAGGTAAGGAGACAACGGTGGCAGAGAGGAATATCGTAATAAATATGTACAAACAAGACAAATCTTTCTCTGAAATTGCCAAAACAATTAACAGAAACAAAACTACAGTGTTCTGCATAATTCAACGCTTCAAACAGACAAATTCTGTTGTAAATAAACCTAGAAATGGCGCTCCTTCTAAACTCGCCACCAGAGACTGGACGCAAATAATAAAAAATGGTGAAGCAGAATCCGAGAGTCACTGTATCTGAGATCAGAGGATGCCTTGAGCAATATTCTGTCACCGTGGTTCACACCAGAACAGTTGAAAGGGTTTTAAATAGTAGTGGGTACAATGCCCGCGTTCCTAGGAAGAAACCATATGTTAATAACGTAAATAAGAAAAAGCGTGCAGAGTTTGCTAAACAGTATGTGGTGAACCCAACAGAATTCTGGGGTAAGGTTCTCTGGTCGGACGAGCGCAAATCCTGCTTATACAAGAGTGATGTACGTCTTAAAGTGTGGAGACTGTCAAATACAGAATGGGAACCTAAGAACATGGTAGCTACAGGGAAACATGGTGACAGTAGTGTGATGGTATGGGGCTGTATAGCTTCATCTAGCTTTGGGGAACTGGTGTTCATAGATGGGATCATGGACAAATTTGAATACAAGAGGATTCTTGAAAACAATCTTTAAAAGTGTGCAGCGAAGCTGGTATTAGGACATGATTATTACTTCCAGCAGGACAATGATCCGAAGCATACTGCTGAAATTGTAATGCTTTGGGTCGTGTACAACATTCCTCACACGTTGAAGACACCGCCCCAATCTCCAGATTTAAATCCTATAGAGAACATCTGGAAGGAACTCGAGGAGCGTGTGAGGAAGTATCATATCAGAAGCAAGGACCATCTGAAAGAACTTCTTCAAACAGAGTGGAGAAATACGGACTCTGCAGTCACTAAACAACACATACAGACAATGCCCAAACGATTATCAGCAGTAATACAAAGAAAGGGGATGATAACTAAATACTAGCTGTTCTCTCCGCGCCGTGGTTCAGTGGTTAGACAGCTTGGCTCTCACCAAGGCGGCCCGGTTTGATCCCAGGCGACCGCAAAGTGAGATTTTCGGTGGACAACACGGCGCTGGGGCGGGTTTTCTCCGGGATCTACGGTTTCCCCCGCCATCTCATTCCACCGGTGCTCCATCTTCATCTCATGTATCATCAGTGTCATCGCCTGCGGTGCTGTATGTAGTCAAAGCGGGCGTTAAACACTACACATTTCATTTCATTTTGCTGTTCTCTGTTGGAATACTTATGTCCAGATGTAAAGTAACCGTTTTATTTCTCCTTGTAGTGCAAATTAGTTTCAGTTGCTATTTATATGAGTTTATATGTTTAATGGAAGACTCAAGTTTATTTTGTACCAGTTGTATTTACGTATGCTTACTCTGAGTAACTTTAAAATAATATAAGTAATAAATACGTTTACGTTCGAATATTTATGTCGGGCTCTGTACGTGTGACATACTCGTATAGTATGTTGGAGAATCCAGTGATGTGAATGTAACGCATTCCAAGCCACGTTTCGGTAGCAATGAGTGAACTGTTGTTTTTGCCAGTTCTTTGTGTTTCAATCTCATCATAAGATTGAAGACGTGTTTATATCAGCCTCACAAAGCACGCATTACGTCACTCGGTGTTCCAGCTTGTTCACCGCCCTCTAATAGGCTATGTTTATATATAGTTTTCCCGGAAGTGGTACTCTCATGCCGCCTTTAATAAAACTGGGAATGTTTCGTTCGTTATTTGACGCTTGGCATTGAAGCATTTGCTTTGCAATGGACTCGAGCCAAATAGAACGTGGTTAACTCGAACACAAACTTGCTTTATTTCTCGGCAAAATCTTGTTTACAATTCGATGTTTCATTTTGTCTTTTTGAAAAAAGAGCTACAGTTTAACACCAGCTTTGTAAAAGTCCAACAGTTATTTCTCTAAAATTAATATCAGCAGCTTGACTAAATTACAGGAAGACCATGTAATTATGCTCTTCAAGGGCCTGTGGCATGTAATCCGGATAGCGTTACACACGGAACATGATTCATTAGCTATGAAAAGGCATTTTTGACACAATTTAATAGGAAATACAGATAAGCAATTTTATTTCTTAGGATTTGGATGCAATACACTTGAAAATGAGCAATATATTATTTCTTACGGGAAAATTCTTAAGTTGCCTCCACTCTTGCCTTTTCATTTACATCACTGTCACTGTGCCACTTAATTTGCCGATGTCTTGTGTTTGCTTCAATCTAACGCTAGAGCCAAAATCATCCGAACCGGCCGCGTTGTGGGAACAGGATAACGCATGCCTGCTACACACAGTCACGCTGCTTACGTACTTTTTGACCATGTTATATGGTCCAGTTATTACGAATGATTTATGACTTTGTCTTGTACTTATTCACTAGGTGAATTATGGCTGGGGAGCGGATTTACAGCCACTAAAAATGTGTGAAATAGGCAGACAAAAAGGCACTAAAATGGGCACTAAAAGTTAGCTAAGTAAACACTTCGAAATACACAATTGTAGTAAAATGGCTCTTAAAATGCACTACAAATGCACTATAACAAAATGACACACATACTATTTTGCGGTTCCCTAGACGAAATAGTTCTACATTAATTCTAAATTTCATAAATGGCTCCACAGCAAGTTAAAATAACAGATACTGTCGTATAATTAAAATACATATAAATCCACTTCACTAAGTAAGAACCATAATGTGCAGAAAGGTGTGGAGTAATTAACTATGTCAAAAACAAAAACATGGGCTTGAGGGGCTTAAGGGTAAAAATTGAAATATCTGAAGCTTTTGTGAGATTCGTTTCCAATTTATCGATTTACTTCTGTGCTCGATCAAGAATGGAGTAATACAAAGTTTCAGCTTTCTAGTTGCAATAGTTTCTGAGGAATTAACAGTTTATGTCTAAATTACAGACGATTTTCAAAATGTCCCACATATTGTTATTTTAAAAATTAATAATTGGGGTATAAGTTTCTGCATCCATTTTAACCTATTAATGACCTGTACCTATGTGAAATATTTGTCTTCGCCATATCAACGAAGGGAAAAAATAATCCTACCTATTTAACAATTTTTATTTTGCTAAACGTTTTCAGTAAGAAGTAAGCATTATAATCCTTTTAAATACAAATAACAAAAACAAAACAAATGTAAATGGCTACACTTAATATGCAGTTGCCCTTAGAGGCATGTTTAGAATTTCATACAGATTAATAGAAAACTGCATCCTGTGGAACATTTTGAAGTTAGGACAATGTAGAAAATGTGCAATCTGAGAAATCTGAGGTTAAAATTACGTAATAGCAGCTACGATACAGGTGTAGGGTTATTTAAATAGTCATGTGACGTTTTTTGTAGTGCCGCTAGAAAAAAAAAACTTTATATTATTGAAGTATGTCTATACTAATTAAAAAAAACTAAATTTGGTATTGTTGTAAGTTTTGGGCCAATTTGCACAGACGTGTCTCCTTAATAAACCCCTTTTTGTATATCCAATGTGCAGCAATAAGAAACTCCTCTTCCCCGAAAACTTCACGTTGAAACTAACAAATGCAAAAGCTGTTGTCACAAATTACAGACAGAAGAAATTGGCTAAAAGGCAGTTTTAGGCACTAATAAGCAGAATAGGCACACATGTATGAAATAGGCATTTATAAGCACTATAAAACTAAGAAATTAGGCTAATAATTGTAGGAAACGTGCTTGTAACTTGAAAGCCTACGTTTCTGAACAAAGGGATAAAATAGGCAAATAGGGCAAAATCCGCTCCCTAGTTATCACTTATGAGAAAATGGCGTTCACTAAATGCACGAATATGCACGAACGTCATCAGTTGTGACTATGCAGAGACGTTTTCGAAAGCAATTTCATAAGTCAGCAACATTATAATGAAATGTTATGTGAAATTCCGTGACAAAGGGTGTACGTGAATCGCTCGACGCCGAGGATGTTCAGGACCCAGCAAAGGAACAGTGAATCGTGTTAGATAAGCATATCAGTGCAGCCCTCTACAACTACCCCTAGAAGTGTTGAGTTGGGCATCTCACAACCAAGAGTATGGAGACTTCTGTTTTAACCGTACAGGCTTTAGCAATTAGACTAGATAACCCATTCATGAAATGGTTACCACGATCACCGGATTTAATTCCGTGTGACTCCTGCTTGTAGGGCTTTGTGATGGATAATGTCCTATGTACCTCCGCTCCCTGGTAACCTTCAAGAACTTCGCCACCGGATTACGGCTGCCGTAGCATGCTGGAGCGTGTATGGGGAGAGATGGACTACTGTATTGATATCTGCCGTAACTGCAAGGGTTGACATATTGAGCACTTCTAAGGTATGTAACAAAACTTGGGGAGTTTCTCTTGATTTTCGTGCAAAAAAATTCATTATCCATTGGGTACTTTAGTGGTAATGACTTTTTAAAATGTTTCACGGAGTTATGAATAACCCTGTATTAAAAACGAGTATTTTTATACAGAAATTAAAATCGCCATTGCTATTCCCGTATGCATTCAACTCCGATATTAAACACGAAAATAAAAACCAAAAGCTAATTCTCAAAGTAAACCGAACGTATCATAGTTTCATTATAGTTAGCCATATATACCATACCAGGGACCACGTGCTTTCAATAGTTACACCTCGATTTCTACAAATGTATTACTTTGTGAAACACTCATGCTTCCCAAACAAAAATATTTAAGAAAATCAAGAGTTCATAAATGAAAGTGCTGGATTCCTAAGCAGGAAGTGACATGTGATTTTCTCGTAGTTGCTTCATTTCCCGACCTAATAGATCCTTTCAATTTATAAGCACATACCACGTCATAGGAATGCCATGTTTAGCCTCCATAAAGGATTTTTCATATTTAGAACATCGTAGTAGGTATTATCTTACATACTCCTGTTCAAAACTGAATTTGTTTGATTCGCTTGCTTATATTTAACAGCAGCGGTAATGGAGCGATGCATATTTCACAGTCAACCATTTTATCAAAGAAAATAAAGAGGTAGTTGAACAAAAGAGAAAAACACTTGGCAAGGCCTGCAAAGACAACGTAGGGACAACTGAAATCTAAAAATTAAAATAGTAACTTCGTTTTCCACAAGCCCAGTAATCTCAAAAACTTGATTTTAAGTTTCTGTTTCATTGTATTAACTGTAAGAGCCTGCCTCGCTAGCGTAGATGGCAGCGTGTCTGTCTCACTTTCAAGAGGTCCCGAGTTCGAATCTGGGTCAGGGTGAGTTACCTGAATAAGGTTTGTTTTTCCGGCATTTTCACTTATCCTGAAAGACGAATGTCGGGTAACTCTTGAGCTCTATGGGCTCCAGACTCTTTTGATCAACATTTCTTCCATTCCATTCGTCGTCCGATATGACTTAACGTTGGAGGACGTGAAATTATAATAAACAAACTATAAGAACTCTACATTCAAATATTCACATAACTGTAGGAATGGAAATATTGGGGGCACCTTTTTCTGTACGTGTCACATGCTGACTGGAGGAGGCACAACATGTAGTAAACAATCTTACCTAGTAATCACAACAAACAGTTCAATTACACGAAATGAGACCTAGAGGTAAGGATACGACTTGAAAGCAAAGACAATTCGTCATCTTGCATTATAAAAAATGTAAGAGTTACAGAACAATTTGGAAATATTACAGACACGTATATGAAGACTGAATCGACTTGATACTTCAAACCGGTCATCCAAAAATATTTACTGACCGAGGGAAACAAATATTGTTAGGAGTGTGAAGAAATATTTTAAATTGAGTGTGCTGAGATGGCAAGAAAGTGTAACTAAAATGTTTATGGGTACACACAATTCCACGTTGTGGACGCCAATTTGAAGCAATAATTTAATGGCGAGCAAATAAGTCGGCGAGCAATGAAGTTTCTCTCAGGGTATGCGTGGGTGTGTGTGAGAAGATTTTAATAACACTAGAATGCCCGTTTCCAACTTATTTATTTACTGCTTCTTCTTTTAAAACATCGAAATGAAAGTTGCCGACCAAGGGTTACCAATCTCTGTTTAGAGTTATCGACGGCAGAATGTTTATTGCTCGATAAACTTTATTCGTTCCTCACGTATATATGAACCGACAAATATCAAACAGAACAGGTTGACCACCCTAATAGGCTTCACGCCTCGGACTCTTCTCATCGGCCTGACGCCGAAGACTCCTCTAATGGCTTCCTAGCCACGAACTACCCACATCGGCTCCACGCCGAAGACTGTTCTCCATGACCACAGCTGCGCGAGTGGGTGTATTACTTTCCCTTACTGAAAACTCCTTTTCAACCAAAGTCCCTTTGTGACTGTTTTGTCGCCATTGTAAATGATCCAAAGAATTCCCTATTCATACAAGTCAAGTGAGCCCCTTTAGGAAACTGCTAAGGACGCTGTTTCTTACATTGCTTTTGTTATAGCAACTTTCCCTACAACTGCTGAACTCAACTGGCCTTGCCCTTGTCATAACAAAGAACCAACAATCCTTTGACATCCATCATGATTCTTTACTTCTGGCAAACCTTAATTTCGGTATCAAAAGTAAACCCCGAAAGATTGGGAATGTACTGTAAAGAAATGTTCGTATAGCCAGGAAGAAACGAACAGAAAAGGGAAAAGACTAAAATTTGAAAAGGAATTCATTTATAAAGAATAAAACTGCTGGTAGAACGTTCTTTTTTAAAAAAGAAAGCACATTTAACGTTTTGGGATCGAATGGAGGAACAATGGTCTGGAGAAAACCTAATACCGAAATGGAAAAAAGTAATTTTGGACCTGTTGTAAAACATAGTGGTGGTCTGGGGTTGCACAGCGGCATCTGGAGTTGAGAATTGGTTTTTATCGACGTAAGAATGGATAAAATGGAATACTTGAAGCTTCTGAAGGAGAACCTACGCAGTAGCAGTACTAGTTTTTAAGTTCTATGAAGATAATGACCAGGGTTGTACTCTACAACTGACCACATATGTTTCGCCCACCTCCACAATTACCGGAAATAAATCTGTGGGATGCATTAGACATTAGAGTCTACATTCACCCATTATGTTCAAAGGATTCTAAGTAAAAGTGGACCAGATATATACGAAGTACTAAACTTGTAAGGAGCATATCCAATCGTCCGAGAGAGAAAATCCAACAAGGTATTGAAACTTCTATTTTGGTGCACTCGATACACGCTGTCCCAATTTTCGCACAAACATTTGCAATTTTCCAACTTTTTACATTTGTTGACTTTACGGATACATATGACAAAATAAATGTTAATTTGTATTTCTTTGTTTATAAAAGCTTGTTATGCATTATAAATAGTGTGCATGATTTCTGATTATAGGATATTATTGAGAAATTATCTTACAATTTTAAGCTTTCCCAATAATTATGGAAATAGAGAGTCAGACTGAAAAGTGCATTGCCATAGCCGGGATGTGAACCACGGATCTTCTGGTCTCCGTCCAGCCGCTCTAAACCATTGAGCTACTATGGCCAACGTGCCGACATGACATTAAATTCTCCAACTGACTCGTGTTTTTTCCGGTAAATCACTTAGGAGTTCTCATAAACACATGAGACAACTACCTTAATGACGACTTACTATGCTGTAAGTACTTTAAGACCCGGGCTTTATAGTTCGGACCACTATTAACGATTAATTGTTCTTTCACACTAGCCGTGTGTAGGACGCATTATGAAAGAGTAGAGCCAGACTGAAAAAATCAATTCCATAGCCGGGATTTGAACCTCGGATCTTCTGCTCTTCGCCCAGCCGCTCTAACCCTTGAGCTCCTATGGCCAACCTGCAAACGTGACATTAAATTCTCCAAATGACTCGTGTTTTTTTTTCATTTCTTTCTTTATTTTTTCTTCTTCTTTCCTCTTTTCTTTCTTTCTTTTCTTATTTTGCTTGTAATTTACGTCCTACAACGTTAAGTCATATCGGACGTTGAATAGAATGGGTGAAATGATGCTCAAATGAGCCCGGGGTCCATACAGCTTAGAGTTACCCGACATTCGTCTTGTAGGATAAGGGAAACCCCGGAAAAACCCTATCCAGGTAACTCACCCTGACGGAGATTCGAACTCGGGACCTCTTGAACGTGAGGCAGACATGTTATCACCACGCTACCGAGGCGGGCTAACTGACTCGTGTTTTTCCCGGTAAACCACTTAGGAGTTCTCATAAACACATGGGACAACTACCTTAATGGCGACTTACTATGCTGTAAGTACTTTAAGGCCCGGGCTTTATAGTTCGGACAACTATTAGATACAATTAATAGAAATTAATTATTTACTAATTTTTCCATACTTTAGCCTACATACGGCCAGTGTGAAAGAACAATTAACTTTCCCAATAATTGTTTACTCACTATAGTAACAAAGAAAAACAAGGCTAACGGGCAAGTTCAACCTAAGTGTAAATGTTGGAGAGGTAAACCGTTCAGCCACCGGGTACTTCATCCAGAAGTGAAATTATGCATTTATTTGTTTGCGGGTGTGGAGTAAGTCAAATTTCCATATTTTGTAGGCGCACCTTGTGGCAGATGGCAGCAAGGTCGAAGTGACCGACCGACCAGCTGGTGCGCCTTCAATAGCGAACAATAACATTTCAAGAAACAGAAGAGCAATGCCTTCAACGCAAGCAGACAGACGGTTACAGCTGTCCCTTTGTTTTGGGCTATTTCCGCGTCTGTTCCAGGTAATTATAGCAGCAGCAGCAACTGACCCAATTTCGCGGCAGCGAGCGGGCGTCCGTTTGCAAGAATAGAATTAACGTCTGCAGACGTCTCGTGCGAACGCGTCACCCTTGAAATGTCGCCGGTAAATATACCCAAGTTCACTTCATACTAGACAAGCACGTTGTCTAGGAGCTTCAACCAGACATCGCATTCAACTTCGCATGTCCATCAAACAAGGCAGAGGCAGAGAGACATGAACAGTGACGAGATAGGGGAGAGACAATAGGACGTAATTTCAAAGCCATTTCATAGCGTCCAGCTCCTAAAACATTCAATAATATAAAAACTTTCACACAATGTGTGAATGTGTGTTGAGTCATTCGTTACAAAACTCTGTTATTGGGTTGTTCTTCTGGAACGCTGATATCTGTACAATTTTTCTCACTGAATAGACCCAGACTGAGAAATTCGGTGCCATAGCCGGGATTTGAACCACTGATCTCCCGCTCTCCGCGCGGTTGTTCTAACCAACTGAGCTACAACCGCCAACAATGGTTTAACTCTAAAGCCTGGGACTTGAGTACTTACAGCATAGTAAGTCGTCACAAAAAGTGCGTGTCTCATAGCATATGAGAACCCCTATTGCTCTACCGGGAAACATACGAGTCAGTTGGAGAATTTAATGTCATGTCGGCATGTTGGTCATAGCTCAGTTGGTTAGAGCAACCGCACGGACAGCGGGAGATCCGTGGTTCGAATCCCGGCTATGGCATTGAATTTTTCAGTCTGGATCTATTCATTCAAACCTTAGTCTATACACGCCTAGTGTGGAAGAAATGATTACTTCCAACTTTTCTCACAATTCACATCTGGTTGTGGCGGAGTTCGTATGACTCTCTCCTACATTCGCTTGTTATCATAGCTTCGGCACTGCAGAAATTGTCACATATCTATCTGGTTCCTGTTTTCCTGAAGTTCTTGACATTCCTTAAAAATTTTGCCTATCACTTAGAGCACAACTTACATCCATATTAGCTTTCATCTACAAGAAAATTAGAAATTATTATGTGTTTCAAATGGGAAGGTGGAGAGTCGACAAGTGAACGTCGAGCGCGGAAGTTGTCTCTGAACGCTCTGCTTACACATCACGTGTTTTTGTAGTTAGCTGTGTCAGCTAGCTTTTGTATATTGTTCATTGGTATATATCATATATCTAGATGGCTCTACAAACGGATGATACCGGCAGAATATTATATTAAGCGCTAAACGTATTAAATAACGACACGAACTTCCGGGATAGCTCCAATTCTACGCTACAACTGACGTCATCTAATCAGCACTACCATCTCAACTGTCTTCTGCTACCGGAGATAATACAGTAAGTATACCAATACTACGACCATCTCAACTTCACTCAATTCAGCCCCTTAATAACTCCGTGCAGCACGACAATAATAATAATAATAATAATAATAATAATAATAATAATAATAATAATAATAATAATAATAATAATAATAATAATAATAATAATAATAATAATAATAATAATAATAATAATAATAATAATAATAATAATAATAATAATAATAATAATAATAATAATCCGAGAGCACACAAATCTAAAATTCTACCTGTATAACACAATGGCTCTTCTAATTTTAATGTATGGATGGGTGATATGGATAAAGATTGGGGCCATATAGAAGCGCCAGAAATTAAATATCTGCAAGCATTAAAAGTATATACAAGACAGAATCATATATGAAATGAAAAATAAGGAAGAAATTGCATATATTTTCGTTAAAAAAAGAATGCAATGTATATAGAAAAACATTTGCAAAGGATGGATAACTCTCACATTGAATTAGTGATAGATATATAAAACTTCTGGTTATAGAACAATAGGGAGATCAATAAAAAGATGGGAAGAAATATGAGGTCGGAACAGGAGAATTCTCCTAAGAGTAGATGTTGATGATACGCTCAATGGTCAGGGCAGGAAAACATCTGAAAAATTATGAATGACAAGTATGCATGATATGCCAAGCCTTCGACGATAAGGAAACGACGAAAATGCAATTTAAAAGTGCTAGAAGCGATATTTCCGTGAAACCGGCAGCCAATCCCCCAAGATTATGAATTAGTCATTAGGTACATTGACCACCAGAACCGCCAACACTGCCTTTCAATTATTTTGGCCTCAAAAACCTAAGTATAAGGAAACCGCACTTTAGAATGTGCACGTGTTCGCAACGCAACGGCACTGACAAATAAGTTTCTAGATTTTCAATCACGTACACAATACTTGGAAATGGAATTGCAACTTAAAATACTGAAACTACATGCCTTTTAAAAAAAGTCCCTGTGTGCGCCTTTTTTAATTTAAGAACTCCGTCATTTCGGAAGATGAATGAAATGATGCTTAAATGAGAGGTACAGCGTACAGACATTCATATTTCAGGATAAGGAAAAACCTCCAACGTTAAGTCATATCGGACGATGAATGAAATGATGTTTAAATGAGTACAGGGTACATAGAGCTTAGAGATACCAGACATTCATCTTTCAGGATAAGGCAAAACCTGCAACGTTAAGTCATATCGGACGATGGTTGAAATGATGTTCAAAGAGTACAGGATACATAGACCTTAAGAGTTACCAGACATTCATATTTCAGGATAAGGGAAAACCTCCAACGTTAAGTCATGTCGCACGATGAATGAAATGATGCTCAAATGAGTACAGGATACAAAGAGCTTAGAGTTACTAAACATTCATCTTTCAGGATAAGGGAAAACCTCCAACGTTAAGTCATATCAGACGATGAATGAAATGATGTTCAAATGAGTACAGGATACATAGAGCTTAGCGTTACCAAACATTCATCTTTGAGGATAAGGCAAAACCTCCAGCGTTAGGTCACATCGGACGATGAATGAAATGATGTTCAAATGAGCACAGGATACATAGAGCTTAAGAGCTATCATATATTTCAGTATAAGGGAAAACTCCGGAAAATACCTTATCCAAATAATTTATCCTGGCTGAGGTTAGAACTGGGGACCTCTTAGACATGAGACAAACATGTTACAGGCTAGTGCACGTGCCTGTGTGTGTGTGTGTGTGTGTGTGTGTGTGTGTGTGTGTGTGTGTGTGTGTGTGTGTGTGTGTGTGTGTGTGTGTGTCCGAAGAGCATTAATTCCAAATTTAACAGTAAGTTAAATGTCAAATTTGGTATGTACGTCAAGGGCGTTTCAAGGATGTACTACAAAACTTTTACTTTGCGAAGGATTATGTTTATAATATGTATCATATATTCATTTTCAAGAACAAATTTTTTGGGAATGTCCTCTACAGTCCTTCTGGATAACACAAAAGTGCAGACGAAAGACTACGCATGCAAAGACAACAGAACTTCAAAGCCATCTCATAGCGAACAGCTCTTAAATGCTACAAGAGTGAGTAGAGAGAGCCGTGTGAGGTGGGATTTACTAGCTTACCGCAGCAAACCGCAGACGGCGTTTCCGGTAGGGCAGTTTCCGGTCGTGATAAACGGCAGACCAGACCAATTAGTATCACGTTAATTAAGATACGTACATGCTTCACAAACCTGTTTCGCTAAAGAAGACGTTCTGCAGGCAATTCCTGGAACCTACTGTCTCTTTCCCTGCTCTATTTGCACAAGACATGGCTTTAACTGGGGCATAATCCATCATCGTCCGTAATCATTTATTGTTACTCAACCTGCAGCAAAAACGGCTACGTCAATCCACTTTGTGTTACTTTGTAGAACCGCTATGTCTATGTACTTGACATCTTGTCTTTAAAAATATTTATTATTATTATTATTATTATTATTATTATTATTATTATTATTATTATTATTATTATTATTATTATTATTATTATTATTATTATTATTATTATTAGTAGTAGTAGTAGTAGTAGTAGTAGTAGTAGTAGTAGTAGTATGTACTAAGATTTTGCCTACAAGTTACACAAAAGTCATCGGGAGTGCAAGGAGTTCTGAGGTTGACACATTTCATTAAACATGAAAATATCTTAAACGTGTTATATCAACATTTTCTAAGGGCAGTTTGGAGTGTGTAACAGTTGCTTTGATTTATATTTAAAAAAGTTTGAAAAATTTATAAATTTATAAAGGAAAAACAAACAAAATTATGTAGTGACGTAGTAGTAAATCGGCCAATCATATAAAAGTAATATATGGGTAGCGATAGTAACGAAGGATTAAATAATCTTGGTGTAGAAACCGAAAGAAAATTGCTCTTTCTTTATGGAACGCCGAAATGATCGGACGCTTTTTAAATTGCTCGAAAATATTTAAGTGTTAGTTCAGTTTGAAGTATTAGATTGATTCAGATCACAGTATAAAGTTTTGAGATAAGAATTGTAATGGATTTGGTGTTAAAATACATAAACAAAAGACCGATTTCTTATAGAAATTCAAATTAAAAATCATAATGATTTCTTCACTCGTTACCACCCTTGTAGCTTAGAAATGTGTAGTAGTGTTTAACGCCCGCTTTTACTACATACGGCACCGCAGGCGGTGACACTGATGATACATGAGATGAAGATGGAGCACCGGTGGAATGGGATGGCGAGGGAAACCGGAGATCCCGGAGAAAATGCGCCCCAACGCCGTGTTGTCCACCATAAATCTCACTTTGCGGTCGCCTGGGATCGAACCCGCCGCCTTGGTGAGAGCCAAGTGGTCTGACCACTGAGCCACGGCGTGGCCTGTGTAACTTAGAGTTTTCATTGCTCGTAAGTAAGAATAGAACAGAAGAATATTAAAAGCTAACCGAGGCATAATTAAGGAATTTCCTGATAACTTCGGGGAACATCTTCATTAAGTCATAATATTTTGGACGAAGGTAAGATCGACGAAGTAACACCAACGACGAGAAACGAGATACCAGCACGAATCTTGGTATATATGTTGCCGCAACTTTGGGGCATCGAAACCCACAACAACGGAAGAATCCTGCTACAAGTGACACCATTTGCTTGATATTCCTGTGGCAAACTTGAAAGACGTTGTTTAGGCTCGCACATAGACACCTTTTTCTAAAATCCTCTGATTGAAAGGACTTCAAAACACGCTATTCAGTGAACTCTCGTATCTAATTTTTGGGCGAAATGAAATAGCTCTCGACATATTAAGGAGAAACGTGGTACAGAGTAAAAAATGCACTTGTTTGACTGTAAGTGCATGAAATATTTCTCCCAATCTGCTGCATTTTCTGCGAGAGATAAATAACGATTTTAAAATCATATCGGTTCACTTTTGAGTGCATTAATTTGTGAAAACTGTTTTAATAATACATATTAAAGAGTTGATTTTCTTCTGATACTCAAATAGAGAAACAGGCCTAAAATCTATGCATGCATACGTATTGTCGCGAGCCGTTGTTGCGAGGCGCGCACAAAGGGACAGACAGTGCAGCGCTGAGATAAAAGCTTGTCGAAACAGAGAAAGAAAGATACATATAGCTGACTGAAAGGTTCGCTTTCGCCGGGACATAGCTGAAGAGGGATGTCCAACAGCTACTTGCAAGTGGTCACACACAGCACTTTCCAGGCTTCAGTTTCGGGCGTTGGTGTTCGACTACGCAGTACGTAGTTCATATACAGCAGACATTATACCATCAAATTTTCAGTACGTAGCGGTGTGAGTATAGTGGTGATTCCGTTGTAAGCTCTATGGACCCTGGGCTCATTTGAACACCATTTCGCCCATTTCATTCATATAGTAAGGTTTTATTTGGTCCTTGTCTATTTCTAGAAATTACTTATTAATGGTTGCATTCTTCCATACCTTCCGTAGATGGGAAGTCGACAAGTCTTTCAGTGCCCTGTATCTATCATGTTTATATCGACCATCCTTGCGCTGCACACGGCTTGTTTGACATCATCCCTTCACGAGGTGTCTCCAGGAAGCAGCAAACCAATTATTTGTTTAGCTTATCGAGAACCGTTGGAAGAGAATGAGGTTGGAAGCCTTCGGAATACTAACAAGAAAATGACATGCAGCCAGCCAGGTATTTCCACCTACCATTAGTCTCCTCGCGAACTGGCAAAACAACTATCTTTACCTTAATAATCTATGCCACTTACTCGAGATTAATGGAACGTGGAGAGTAATTAAACGATGCAGCATCAGAGCGCTGGATCCGGAAGGCAATTAAATCTCTTGTATGTGACGTAAATATCAATGCAGCACGTGCCCCGGCTGGTTAATGTAACGTATTTACCTTTATTTCCATTGTATTTATAAGCAAATAAACGTCATTCTTATTTAGTCTACTACTTACAAACAAATAATATACTTAAAGTTTAGAGAATCCCTGAGTAAAACTCTGATGTGATTCACTTACAGAACTTTTTCTACTTTTGTACAAACACTTATTCCTCAATATATTTCATGTTAATCAAGATAAACGTTATCTTATTGTAGGTACAAGGGACTACACTAGATTTTAAGTGATCTTCAACTGTTTTAAACAGCGGTTTGCTATTGATGTCTTTGAATTCCGTTCATTTTGGATGGCCAAGAGATAAAAAACGAATGAGGGCTTACTATTTGACAAAATCATTAGTCATGAAAAATTCTGGCAAATAAAAACAAGTATAAGTGGCCAATAAAAAATAAACAAGTATTTGACATAAATTGTGTATTTAACGAAATATATAATACAAAAATTTGGAGAAATATAGAGGCATTTTTAAGATGAAATTGTTGCTATATATAGATCACTTCAATTGTTTTTTTTTTTTTTAATTTACGTCCTTTAACTTATTAAGTCATATCGGACGATGAATGGAATGGGTGATATGATGCTCAAATGGGTCCAGGGTCCATGGAGCTTACAGTTACCCGACATTCGTCTTTTAGGATATGGGAAAACGCCGTAAAAAAGCCTTATCCGGGTAACTCACCCTGACCGAGATTCGAACTCCGGACTTTTTGAACGTGTGGCAAATATGGTACCATCTACGCTACCGAGGCGGGCTACTTCAAAATTTATTAACATGGTTATATAATAATTGCAAAAATGAAGTTATTTTGTTTGATTCTGAAGCTCTGTTCCAAGCTTGGTTCAACTACAGGGCTGTTCAATAAAGAACGATTATAATTTATTTTCGCACTAAAATTCAATCTTAATTTATTCTGTTAACTTAATGTGAAGCAAACACGCCGTAGTAGTTTCATTGTTGGTACTCCTGGTTACCGCCTGTGAGAACCAGGAAAGTCCAGACATGTTCAGTATCGCCTACCGCTGCAATGGAGGTAACATGCAGTTAAAGTTGCTGTTAGAGAAAGATCCGGAGTTTCTTTCAAACGTAATCACTGCTGATGAAACTTGGCTACATCATTTTGATCCTGAGAGCAAACAGCAAAGCTCAGTGTGGAAATCTCCTTCATCACCAAACCCCCCAAAAGCCAAAGTGGTTGCTTCTGCTGGGAAAGTTATGGTCATCTCATTCTTTGATACTGCACACACATCAGTAACTGCACAATACTACAGGGATGTCCTGAAAACATTGCAAGTCCATATCAGGCGCAAAAAACCACATTTCCGTGAAGCAGGCTGGATGCTGCACCACGATAATGCGCGGCGGCATATTGCCAATGTTGTTGCTGAATCTTTCAAAAATGAACGTGAAGCGCATCCCTCACCTTCCCTATAGTCCGGATTTAGCCCCAAGTGACTTTTTTCTATTCCCTAACTTGAAGAAACGCCTTCGTGGGAGCCATTATCCATCATCAGGAGCAGTGGTGAAGGCTGCGGAGGCGATTTTGGAGGATCTCTCAAAAAATGATTTCCAGCATGTCTTTGAAGACTGGCAGAAACGCTGGGACAAGTGCATCACATTCAGGGGAGACTATTTTGAGAAGGACCATCAAAATTATGAGGAAGAGTAAAGGTACGTTGTCATTCTTTATTGAACAGCCTTGACTCAAAACGATTAAGGTCAAAGAAATTCGTAATAAGATTAAACTAATACAAAACCTACATAAAAATACAGCCCTGCAGTGGATTCCTGCACACTGTGATGTCTATGGAAATGAAAGAGATGATATTTTAGCAAATAAAGGATCTAAAATCAATTTAGTAGTAAACTAAAATTTTTCCTAAGAAACAATTAAAAGAATTCTTAAAAGAAATGTAACTTCAAATTATAATCAGCAGATAACACTTGAAAATTGAAACAGGAAGTTTGGTCCTTGGATAAATTATTAATTTGCTTATATGTTTAATAATTATTCATAAATTTAAGAACTGAGTTATGTTAGCGAAAGCAAAATTGTAGACTTTGATGAAATATTTTAACGAACCTAGGCAGACATACGTGAGAAACGCTGCACTCCCGGACGACAGTCTAGAAAGAGCGGATGTTTGATAACTAATTAATTTATTGAACCGTTATACAGGTCAATATACCCTTAGTTTTTCCTAGTGACGCCGTGCTGTGTGTATATAAGAGGGTAGCAACCCCTATTAAGCCCTCAGTCGTTGCTCATTTGTTGCTCATTGCAGTATTGTATACATCCATCAGGTGTGTTTGACGAAGTACCGCGTCGAATAAAATGTACTATAAAATGTACGCCGAAAGTTCAGTTATTTAAGTGCCCGGGTTCCACAAATGCAAGGACAAATAAAAGCAGTTCAGAGATTGTCGTTGGTTTGTGTTGTCTCAACCTTAACACCCTGAGAAACCCCCCCCCCAAAAAAAAAGGAATCCATGCAGGAGAAGCCGCTAGAGCCCAGGGTAAAGAAAGCAGCCAACGACGACGACGACGACGACGACGTGGAGACCGAGGAAGGAGTCCCGACGTCGACCCAGGTACGTACAGCCGTGACGCAGAGAGATAGTACCGCCGCAAAATCAACTGTAAAAAGGGAAGAAAATCTTGGATGATCCATCAGTAGTTCAAAATCCCCTGTTGCTGCATTTACACTGATCTCGAGATGATTGTTATGGTGGCATCACCAAATTCTTTATTGAGCTCCAAAGAAGAATAAATGGTCATGGAGCGTTTAAAAAATTGAGGATCCCTTGCAGCTTTTGAAACTCTAACGTCAAAATATTGGGAAGCAAGATGGAGAATGATTTCATTATTAACTCCAGAGCATTACACACATTCACATAGTTTTGTGAAGCAAGACTCTTATGGCTATGCAAAAGTCCTGTAGAATGAAGAGGATATTTTCATTTGTATACATTCCATTTATTATAAAATATCTTTACATATAACAATTTGATTAAAATCGTTTAAAGCGATTTATGGAGCTCGAGAGTGTTGCAGCATGTTGCAAAAATACGGTGGCTGGACGAAACCTGACAAGTAGAACGAGCGAGCGAGCCAGCTAGAGCTTGTGGTTATATAAAACCTCGCTGGTGCAGTTGCAGTGTCTGCCGTCTGCTTCCACTGCACGGCAGGTTGAACGAACTATACGTCACTTGCCCACACACGCCGACGGCTGCCGCTACACGCATCTCCACAATTAAACTTACCAGTAGCGTTACATTACCATTTCCTGGCTATATTCTATAAATTTTACTCCCCATTAACGCCTACACGAAATGAGTGCCGGCTTAGGAATCAATTAACAAAGACCACCATCCAACCCAAGGATACAATGATACAACGATTGTTGCTTTCTTACAGTCTGATTTTTAATAGAAGATACGTGAAGGTCATCTGTTTCTCCACGGGGGTAGTGCAATGTTGCCCACCAGATCCCCTTTCTTTATCCTCTCAAAACTTGAAACATAAACAAGGGTTGGAGTTATCTCACCTTAACAAAAATATCCACAGTTAATCTGTATTAGCCTACTTTAAAAACAGAAATAAGTTCTTCACATATACACCGATTTGTAGGGTCTTCACATGCGAGTCCTTTTAAATAGTTTTTGCACTATGTAACTAATATTCCATACTTACCGTTATTGTTGCTATGCATCGTAAGTTGACATTCCCGCACAATGCGGTATTTCTCCATAGAACCACATATACGCGATGATCTAGCATTTATCTTCAGTTACATTTATTAATATTTCAGCTAATATCTTATCTACTAATAGAATATTGATATAAATAGACATAGTGCCAAAAATAATGTGCAACACACATGTGGTAGGCACACAACGGAATCTCGAGAATTGCAAACACTTGGTGCAAGCGCCTCGTTTTTTCAAACCTTTCCTCGTTCCGTATACATTAATATCGCAATATACTATTATTAACGACTTTGTTAACTGACATGGCCATTTCAACGCCACCGATGTGCCGGAATTTTGACCCACATGAATTCTTTTGCGTGCAAGCATATCTACTGACATGGGACTGTCGCTGTTCACTGATAAGGGACAAACTCTCGTCTTCCTGTAGCAAGAATTCTCTAAGAGAACAGACAAATTCTCTAGCTTGACTATGCAATGTAACTCCCCGACCGTAAGCTGATCTTTGCCTTGGGCCATGATTCCTCGGTCCACCTCTAATCCTATCGCCACCACGTCTTGCTTCCATAAAAACGTATCTTAACTGTGTTTTAACAAAGTAGACTGACAATACACATCGCAGCTGAATACTCAAGCAAACTCTGTTTCCCGCATACAACTAGTGATAACTGAGCTGAGGAGTATGCGCTCACCAGTGTAACCAATCTGGCAACCCTTGTTTACGTTATCATAGCAAAGACCTTCCATTCTTACCCTTCCAGTCCCTTGCTTGAAGACCTTCGCATATCTCCTTTTAAAAATCAGACTGTAGTGATGAATATCGTGAATGACGCCCAAGAATTAATGTTACTGATGAAAACATTGTCGCTGTTGGAGCAATGCTCAAAGGACATCTTATGAATTCATTCTGATGAAGGATAATGCCTCCCACGAAGGCGTTTCTTCAAGTTAGGGCATAGAAAAAGGGAGGGTGAGGGACGCACTTCACGTTGATTTCTGCAAGATATTCAGCAACAACATTGGCAATATGCGGCCGTGCATTATCGTGGTGTAGCATCCAGCCTGCTACACGGAAATGTGGTCTTTTGCCTCTGATATGGACTTGCAATGTTTTCAGGACAGCCCTGTAGTATTGTCCAGTTACTGATGTGTGTGCAGGTACAACATGCTGATAAACCATTCCATGAATATCAAAGAATGAGATGACCATAACTTTTCCAGCAGAAGCATCCACTTTTGCTTTGGGGGGGGGGGGGTTGGTGATGAAGGAGATTTCCACACTGAGCTTTGCTATTTGCTCTCACGATCAAAATGATGTAGCCAAGTTTCATCAGCAGTGATTACGTTTGAAAGAAACTCCGGATCTTCCCCTAACACCAACTTTAACTGTGTTCCCTCCATTGCAGCGGTAGGCGTTACTGAACATGTCTGAACTTGCCTGGTTCTCACAGGCGGGAACCAGGAGTACCAACAATGAAACTACTACGGCGTGTTTGTTTCACATTAAGCTAACAGGATATAATAAGGTTGAAATTTAGTGCGAAAAATTATGACCGTAAAAAAGTATGATCATTCTTTATTGAACAGCCCTCGTAGCTTCTTTCCAAGAGCTTGCCAGCTACATAGAACGGTATTTCAAAGACATCACGTGGCTTCCAGTTCTAAAACATTTGAGTATCACTTAAAGGCTACTGTTTCCCCTTGGACCTACAATAAGATCAACATTATCAGAAACAGTGTAATTCTACATCCTCAAACAGTTGACAACTTACTTCAAACAGTTCATTTATTAGTCTACATCAGTCAACTTAACTGATGTTTGTTGTCCACGTATACCACTGTCGCAGCTAGCAAAGCCTCACACATTCTAAACCAAGTATACGGTGAGTTGCTGGGGCGTACAGTAGAAACACTAGCGTAGTTTCCTTAAGGCAATCTTACAAGTAATTTAGTCAAAATATTCAATAGCTTTAAAATTACTTAAAGGTCATAAACTGGAAATGTTATTTTGACTTTTTATATTATAAATATCTATATACAATGTAGGTAAAAATCAAAATCAACGCATTTAATTTAAGATTTTCAATTCTTGAAAATTAATAGTTTTAACTCCATTTTTTTAAATGAACACACAATGACGTTTTCATCCGCTTTTTCTGAATTGATTGTTACGTACATTTCCAAAACAAAGAAACCCAATGTCCCATATAATTCCACTGGGCAACAATGAAAATGTTTCAGGCTTAAAAGTAGTGAATTTACATGTATTTCCATCTGCTGAATACAAAAATCACCATAAAAATGATAGATTAGCTCTTGTTTTGAAGATAAAGTGACATTTCATATTTTAGAGTGAAGATTTTAAATTTGGGAGAATTTCTTTTGGGAGTTGGCCCAACTGTCAAATAAGAAAACACAATAAGAGAGAAATTTTGGAATTTAAGTGATGCAAAAGTTAAGGAAGGCATTTTTGTCGGACTATAAATAAGAGAACTTGTAAAGGATCCTGCATTTGACCAAATTTTGGAGGGGAAAGAAAAGGAAGCTTGGGAAGCCTTCAAGGGTGTTGTTCATGGATTTTAGGCGACAAAAGAGATGACAACTACAAGCATTTGGTGACAGTGCTCCTACAAAAATACCGTAACATGCAACATGTCCCTTAAGATCCATTTTCCTCACGTCCACCTAGACTTATTCCCTCCTAGTTGTGGAGCTGTTAGTGATGAACATGGGGAGAGATTCCATGAGGACATTTCTATTATGGAACAAAGATATCAGGGCCGTTGGAATGAAGTAATGCTTGCGGATTACTGTTGGTCTGCGGAACTCCATCACAAGAGGCAAGCTAAAAGACGACGAAGTCAATAGGCCACCACATGATTCTCTTCAGACACGACTATCTACGAAGTATTTTCCCAGCAATTTAGAACTCTTAGCATGTAATTACCAGTTAAACAAATCAATTGCACTTTCATTGTTGTTAGCATGTATGTAATTAAAATGTATCTTATTTTCTAAATCCGTTAATATGTAATACTTCCACTTTGTGTATATCCAAGAAACTAGAGCTAATAAAAATGTTTCATTGTCATGTTTGTTTTTCTCAAGCCAAAATTAGTAGGAATTACCTCATTAAGATGCTCGAAACTATCTCCCCCCCCCCCCATTGTTATTTAACGATTTTTGAGTTAACTTTTAAATCGACATAAACCTTCAAAAAGACAAAAAGAGCCCAAATTTCAAATTACCTAATTTAAAACTTACGACATTTTTGGGTTATAGTCAGGCAAATAAAGAATTTTAGCAATGGTTCATTGTTAAAATCGTATTGTGTGTCGCTTTTGGAATATTCAGGTCTAAAATGTAATAACTTTGAAAATAAAAAAGATTGTAAATACCCACATTTCCCAAAAAGGCACTGACGACCATGAGGGAATATTTCGCAGTGCCCAACCAAACTCAAGTACCCTTATGCACCGCAATAGCGCTGCCCCTCGAGGATTGCGGCAAATATTTCAGTGCGACCGACGGACGCAACCGTCATAGCGTGACTCGTAAATTAGTTTCCCCAACTCCACAACGTGGACCCATTCCATTAACTTTCTTCTACAAGAAAACGCAATGCGTTATTTTTATTTGTTGAGACGGCCGTCTTTACTCTCCCCTCTTTTTCGTTCCTTTCTACAAATGCGTGTTAAATTGGAAAGGAATTTGACAAGAAATTTGCTTTAAAGTTTCTGCTTAAAAGGAGAGCAAGACAGCCATCCTAACAATGTTACATCAACACTAGCCACTATCTCAAAAACTATAGACATATCAGACTCAGTATTTTACAGGATGCTGTAATTTCGACATGTTTATCAAACTGTCACATCATTCAATGTTGGTCACTTAATAATCTACTTCAACTTAGCCTACTGGCACATCATTGATAAGATGTTACTCGCTTATATAACAGTAGGAACTTTACAGAACATTCGAGATGCTGAAACATTCAGAAGGTTTCAGTTCTGACAGCCGTGCGGGTGTCCGGCGCCGATCTCGTCACAACATAGGTCCATGTTCACTGATCCAAAAGGTTTGTTTGTAAAACACATGAACTTACTCCACGTTGGGTGTCCTTTGTGACCCTATGTAATGTAAGATCCAATGTTGAAATCGGTGGACTCCCTGTAGCGTCAGATCTCTTCCATCTCCAGCAATTTTGAAGAGGTGATCTGAGGATGTTCTTTCAAACAAATAACAAACACATTACAGGTTTGGCATTTTATAACCTACTGAAACATTTATTAGAGATATTTTATGTAAATATTTATTTATAATTTAATACCTTTACATACCATACCAACCTGGACATGCCTTTCTCGATCAGTCAAATGTTAGATGTGGATGGACGAGTCTGCAGGATAGTGAATCTAGACCTTCCCTTGAAAGGCTGGCCAAGCTAAGTGATTCACCGATGTATGCATTTATCACGAAGACTGGAGCGAGAAAGTGTTACAACGTTGCAGCTGCAGGAAGTATTTGTGGAATGACGCACGAGCGCAGCCTTGGCCCAGACGTGATTCACGTTCTCTAAAGACGGGGATCGAACTGGGCATGGACGGGCGCCAGTTTTCCACCGCTGCCAAGTGCGCGATATCTGTCTGGGTCTGACTGATGCTGCCCAGGTAGGCGTTTTAACTGCATCCTGCATACAGTCGCTTTCAAAAACTCCCTCTTTACTACATAAGAGGTCGGTTCAAAAATTTCCGGAACTTTCTTCACACGTTTTACTTATTGTGCATGGTCTCCTTCGAAATATCTCTCCTCCACAACTGTTTCCACTTCTGAAAGCAGTCCAGGCACAAGCTTTTCTGGATTGCGCGAAGCGCCGTCTGCGAATTTCTTGTATCTATTTCATTTTACTATGGCAATTCTTCGCCCTTTCAGCAGTGGGTTACAACTTTGCAAATTTAAGAAAACAGTAGGCAGGAGGCAGGTATGGAGAGTATGGAGGATGAGGCAGCACAGTGCTTTGTTTTCGGTGCAATAGTCAAGCACCAGCAGACCGAGCGGGATGGCTCAGGCGGTTTCGTCTGTAGCCCGCATTCGGGAGGCCCGGGTTCGATTCCTGTGGCCGACCTATATGACCCATGGGTTTTCGGGGGCTTTCCCAGGTCGGTAGGCGAATGCTGGGTAGGTTAATTACATTCCCCGAATTTCCTGTCCCTCCATTTCATCTCCATTATCTTTTCACTTCATCTCTCATCTGGTGGTCTCTTTCAGAGTAGAAGTGTTGGCGGGAGTCTCGGCGGTGCATGGCAGGATGATATGCTCTGAGCAAAACTAATTCGTCCTCCGGTAGGTTGGTTGCCAGCCTCCGCTCCTCTGCTGGGACCATTTCGGGACAACCATCAGGGACCCTTGGGACTCGGCTCGCCTGCCTGGGACCATTAGCACTCGGCTGCTGGGCTCGCCGTTCCGCTGTGGGGGAGCGAGTTCGAGACCTGTCGAGGTAAATTTCTATCCAAGTAAACTGTAGGGACCCTGCCCTCTGTACTGTCGTAGCTTCTTGGGTCAGCCGCCCTTTGTCTCCTCTTGCCTCATCCTTCCTCCTGGGGGTGCCCCCATTCGGAGGGAATAGAAACATTGGGCCCAGCATGGTGGCCTACGTACCGAATCCCCTCCGCAATGAAATACCAATCCCAAGCACCAGCAGGGATGAATGTACGGGTGCGTTATTTCAGGCCAATTCCTTCCCATATTCTTTTGCAATATCTCCGACCGTCAGTCTTCCACTGGTGCCCACAATTTCGTTGACGTTCCTGACATGAACGGTAGACATAGAAGAGCGTCCTGAACGAGGGTTATGTTTAACTTCGCCCAGTCATTTTTAAAGCACCTGAACTATTCGTAGCGGCTGAAGAACTGCATTACCTGGAATGTCTGTGTAAAGATTTTCTATAATTTAACACAAAAGTTACTGCACGCGCGTTGCTCCTCGACACAACGTACTACTCAAAACAGCACTGAACAACCAACAGACATACAATGTCAGTTACATATTAAACACACAGCACTTCACCCCAACTTCTTATGAATTTATTGGAAATTGGTATGAGTCAACTCCAAAACATTTTACATCAATAGTTTGACTCAAAAAACGTTGTTATGGATTCCATTGACTGCCTATCAAAAACAGCAACGCATTGACTGAGCTAAAAATCTCTGCAAAAATACAAAGACGGCACTTCAAAGTAGGTGTTACTGGTGATGCGATGTTGAATGTATTGTTGCGAACCTAGTAGAAAAGTAAGTCGACCTAATGGGTCTTAGAACATAACCTAACTCTATAAAAACACACAAATTCGCACTGCTGGTAGGAAATGTATGGTCTAAAACGGGTCTCATTGGTACTATAGTACGAGAGCTGTTTAATAAAGAATGACCATAATAATTTTATACTCATTTTTCACACTAAAATTCAATCTTATTATACTTTGTTAGCTTAATGTAAAACAAACACTCCGTAGTAGTTTCACTGCTGGTACTCCTGGTTCCCGCCTGTGACAACCAGGCAAGTTCAGACATGTTCAGTATCGCCTACCGCTGCAATGGGGATAAAATGCGAGGAGCAATATGCGGCTTTGAAATTCTGCTTTCGTCTCAACAAATCTTCAGTTGAGGCCTATACAATGTTACAGGAGGCCTAGGAAGAGTCTGTTCTTCTCTATAGCACAGCTCGAAGGTGGTTTAAAATGTTTAGAGAGGGGAGACAATCATTTTCAAAGGAAGGTGGACCCGGTGCTTGAGTTACTGCTCTTACGGAAGAAAACATCAACACTAATGCTGCCATTGTGAGTGAGGATCGACGAATTACCTTAAGATCACTTTCTGAAATACTGAACATTTCATTGGGTGCCACCCACACGTTGGTGACAGAAACATTACACATGAGACGTGTTTGTGCGCGATGGGTTCCAAGACTGTTGATTCCCGAACAAAAGGACATTCACATGCAGGTCTGCATTCAGTTAAAGTTGATGTTAGAGGAACATCCGGAGTTTCTTTCAAACATAATCACTGCTAACGAAACTTGGCTTTATCATTTTCATCCTGAGAGCAAACGGCAAAGCTCAGTCTGGAAATCTTCTTCATCACCAAACCACAAAAAAGCAAAAGTGGTTGCTTCTGCTGGGAAAGCTATGGTCATCTCATTCTTTGATTTTCATGGAATGGTTTATCAGCATGTTGTACCTGCACACACATCAGTAAATGGACAATACAACAGGGATGTCCTGAAAACATTGCAAGTCCATATCAGGCGAAAAAGACCACATTTCCGTGAAGCAGGCTGGATGCTGCACCACGATAATGCGCGGCCGCATATTGTCAGTGTTGTTGCTGAATATCTTGCAAAAATCAACGTGAAGTGCATCCCTCACCCTCCCTATAGTCCGGATTTAGCCCCATGTGACTTTTTTCTATTCCCTAACTTGAAAAAACGCCTCCGTGGGAGGCATTATCCATCATCAGAAGCAGTGGTGAAGGCTGCGGAGGCGATTTTAAAGGATCTCTCAAAAATGGTTTCCAGCATGTCTTTGAAGTCTGGCAGAAACGCTGGGACAAGTGCATCGCATTCAGGGGAGACTATTTTGAGAAGGACCGTCAAAATTATGAGAATGAGTAAAGGTACGTTGAAAAAAAAATAGTGATCATTCTTTATTGAACAGCCCTCGTATTAGAAAAGAGGCTTACTGTTACTGTCGATTGGTACACAGATGTTTGTTCAAATATTTGCAGAAGTGCCCGAAAAAAACTCCCAAAAGAAATGGACATCTGGATGTACTAAAGGTCAACAACACCACACAGCCCTGACTGCGATTTCTTTTTGTTTCCAAAAATTGAAGATAAAATGCGTGGAAATACTTTTTCATCCTACGAAGTAATGAGACACATGAAACTCTTATATCTGAAGTGCGTCGCTAAGAATGACATTGCCTTAACGACTTGTTTCATCGAATGCAAAATGACGACGAAGGGGAATATTTCACTCACATGTTGTTAAAATCAATCCTTGTTTGAGTTCGTAAACCTTTTCAGCGTCGCTCTCGTACAAACGAAGGTTTTCTTCCATTCCTCTGTCAGATCTAATTACCTGACTTTTAATGGATTCCACCTGGCGAGGAATGCCATAACGTTAAGTTACAAATCACGACCATGAGAATTCTTCATTATAACTTACCGACCACTTCACACTCCACTGAGCTGCACATCGTTTCATCGTCTGCTGAGTTTTGCAACTACGCCATCTTGTGATTCGATAAGGATTATTAAATTTTAGTTAACCGACGAGTTACAATCCATTCGTTTTACAGGATATGTGTTGAACTTTTAAACACCGTGTAGCACACAAACTGGAGTACCTAGCGGCTTGGCACAGGAGGCAACGTCTACGGCCTTGCTTTCGGAAGGTCCCGTGACCAACCTGACAGCTATTTGATCGTGATTTCCCTCAGACACCATGGTAAGTGCCGGGTTATACGTTAACGAACAGGATCCAAAGTTACTCTTCGTAGACAGGAATAATAAAATAGAAACAGGTCGTGAAAAGGTCTTTGATAGGGCAAAGCGAGAAAAACTAAGGAATGTCATGAAGATAATAATAGATGTGTAAGAGAGGGGTGCAGTTTAGCACTCTTTTAGCATATTGTGACTTTGTGGGTTCGTAGAATTAAAATTCCAATTTACCGAAATTCTAAATGTTCTTTATTTCCGTAGAAATACACTGTTCAACTCTCACGTAACAACATTACATCACATTTACAACACAATCTTCCAAGGTCGATGACAATAACAAACAGCTGACGTTACAACAACACTTTACAACTGTCCGCTGGCGTGTCACAATCTCTTATATATCTCATTGATAAGTTCGAGATATTTCCGGAATAAACATAAATTCGAATGTTCTATACAACAATCAAGATATCTGTAGAATGTTCCAATTACCTCACTTATCTGTGTCGGTAAGTCGTCTCAGTGATACACAATGCGACTGTTATCTTTAGCTGCAGGCTCTTTGTGTACACAAACCGCGCTTATCTCTCGGCACCCAAACGTCCGTGCTTTCGCCGCGACAATATACAGCTTGCTTCAAAACGACACCGAACGATTATAGTCGTTGCGTAGTTTATAACTTAACTAGTGCGAATTTCGGTGTCGCAGCTTCGAAATTCTGCTAGGTACAATTTTATGCAGCATTAAATATTACATTATTTTGTGATTAGGCAGCGCAGGAACCACTGATGTGCGAACCTCAAAAGTTGTTATTGGGACGCGACACGAAAACAAAAGCATTGCTCCTTGCTCTTTATCAGTGATCGTAGCCTACCTTTCAGGTAATGGGGCAAAGGGCAGTTACTTGTGAAAAGGTCGACAAATAACTCGGACAGTTGCAAGTTTGCTCTTCAGTGTAAAACTACACATTCCATCCTAACAGGGAAGATTTTGCGCGTACTTAGATAGCAAATCCAAGCAATATGAAGCGCTATACCAACGCCGAAATGGCGGATATGGATTTTATGTATGGAAGAGCAGAAGAGAATTCAACGGACACACGATTAATTTAGTTTCATTAAAATATTAATTGTAAAAATAGTTACATCAATGATAATATTTATTTGTTTAACTTCAGAACATTTTGTGATGATCTTAATTGTACAATACTTTCAACCACTTACTGTAAATATCAACAGCTTCCTTTTCAGTTATAAATGCTCTATTTAGTATTATCAAACACGTGAAATAAAATGCTCGTCTCATTGTATAAGCTATTTAGTTTTGGTTAATTTATCTATAGTGCTTTGATACTTTCTGTTCTGTTTATCATTTAATGCTTCCATCCTCAACCTCACTAACATTAACTTCCCTCTAAAAGGTATAAGTCGCATATGTCCACTAGCTTATTTGCCATCATGGACTGTTATAACGGAATTCTGGAACACGTTAAACACTCACAAACACTAATTAAGCAATAGCTTCTTTATTGCGGTTTCATAAATCAAAGAAATTCTTAATAGTAGCAAGCAAGCTACTGCAGAGTATGCCGGTATGTTTACAAATAAGCTATAGCACGCGACACGACGTGTGACCTATTCCTGCGAACTTCGACAGCGTGAGGCACGCGTCGTTCATGTCACTGCCTGATCCACACTCATTCTGGAGCATTTTTATGCGGCTCTATTGGCGGTAAAAACTTCTACATGCTCGTTCGATGTCGTTTTGAAACACCCTGCATATTTACGATGTCATAAGAAGAAGAAACTCATTCTAAGGTAGAAGGAATACAAATAGATCGAAACACGAAACTTTGTGTATTACTATATGCAGACGATCTTTCTATAATAGAAAACTTGGGTAAAATATTAGAAGAACTTACGGCCGTTCAACTTGGGTTTCGAGACAGAAAGAAGTCATATTGAAGCAGCTGAGAGCAGTTAAGAATATAAAAGATGGGATGCTGTGAAGGTAACACTATTAACACAATATGTCCAACACCCTGCATTCCCTGGAAGACAGATCTACCTCCTTGGGGAGCAGTAGATGTAATGAAAAGTTACGCGTTACGAACCGGACTATCGCTGCGTGTTGTCCCCGGGACTGACGTCAGCAGTTACATACTGCGAGACTCGTAAACTTCATATCCCTTTAAAGGTGTACGGGCTCCGATGTCTGGTCATAGCCAATTACCCTTGACTTGACGAAACAGTAATAAAGCAGGTACAATTACGTAGTCGAAGAAACGGGAATCTACTAAGCCAACATGTACCCATAACTTATTGCCAAACATACAACCCTTAACATTTAACACAACTTCACAAAATATTCACAGTTAATTTGATTACACGTCATAATTTATATAATTTACCCAAAATTTCTGTACCACAGCTGACTAGTAGCTTAGCCCATAAACCGCCTATTTCTTTATACTTGTACACAAATGAAATTATTGCCTATCAAGGTCAACACGAATTGACACTTTATGCACAAAAGTTGCACGAGAAGAATATAATTCAAATCGAAAGCCTGAATTCGCCCTGGGGCCAAGAAGTAACGACCGCAGTTGACAGATGATCTTCCCACAAATCCTGCAAGCAGCGCTGCAAACACGTTCAGAGATCTTTTACCTTTTAGAGTGATCCTAGCTTGTGAAAAAGCCTCTGCATTCCACCGCCTTCCTTCCCATTCTTTTTGCTAGTTACTTGTAGAGATTAGAAGCCAGAGAAATTGCCAGTCACCGTCTCGGAGATGCGGCAAAACCTCCTGAGCTCTCACATTAGAGACAGATTCAAACCCATTCAATATGTTCCACGATTTGTCTGCAGTTTTCGTGTAATAACATGATATGCACTGCCTCATTTCGAGCTTCTGGAACTTTCTTAGTAATTACATAATACAGGGTGTATCTTTTATTTGTGTCAGATATTTCAGGGTCACCTTCCAAAATAGTAAACACTTCTAATGTGCTGCAATCTCCTGACTTTCTTTGCTCTTGTACAGCCACATATTCCTCTATCTACATCATGGACCGCACCGTGGCTCAGTGGTTAGAACGCTTGGCTCTCACCAAGGCGGCCGCAAAGTGAGATTTGTGGTGGACAACACGACGCTGGGGCAGGTTTTCTCCGGGATCTCCGGTTTACCCCGCCATTCCATTCCACCGGTGTTCCATCTTCATGTCATGTATCATCAGTGTCATCACCTGCGGTGCCGTATGTAGTTAAAGCGGGCGTTAAACACCACAAACATATCTACTTCATGTTACCCAAGAAACATTAGCCTATTGTAGGTACAAAGAAAAGCATTAGACTTTTTTTTTTTTTTTTTTTTTTTAATTTACGTCCTCTAACGTTGTCATATCGGACGATAAATAAAATGGGTGAAATGATGCTCAAATGAGTCCAGAGTCCATGGAGCTTAGAGTTACCCGACATTCGTCTATCAGGATCAGGGTAAAGTCCGGAAAAAGCCTTATCCTGGTAACTCACCCTGACCGAGATTTGAACTCGGGACCTCTTGAAGTGATAGCCAAATGTTTCAAAGAGCTGATCTCTATGACATTCGGTTGTCTTCCATAAAATTTACTTTAGTTCTTAACGACATTGCAAATTGCAAGGATCATATACAGCGCCTCCAGTGTGCCGGAATTTAATCCCAAAATTCCTTTACATATCAACATATCATACTACTCAAAGGCACCATCGATTTTAAGCACATTTAAAAACCATTGATTAAGACCAAGTTTGAACCAGCGACGTTGTGATTAGGGCAGCTTCTATTACAAGAGCTACCCAGACCAACAATAAATTGTGACTTAGTGGGTTCGTGAAATTAAAAGTCCGGGTTCCAAACACTAAAAATTACTCTTTAGTTCCGTAGAAACACACTTTGTCAAACTTTACAGCAGCAGAATTACGTCACATACACAACTTGCAAGGTCATCGACCACAAAAGAGTTCGCTTTTATAGCTGCTCACACGCACGCGTCCAATTACCGACTGACTCACTGTGGCGGGGGGCGGCTCCCTTTTTATAGATTACTCATTATCCAGAATGTTCTCAAACAATCAAGACGGCGCTAGAAGAAATACGACCTCTCCAGAAATCCGCCTCCTTTCCACCCACCGTTTCGGCGAGCTTTTATCTCCGCACTCCCTGTGAACTCATCCCTCGCGCCGCCTCGCTTCAACAATGCCTTCAACACAATATATTTCCATTTGAAAATTCAAACCAATATCAAGCAATATCTCCATATTTCCACAAAAAACACTTGTGTATTTTACCAAGATCTACATTTTTTGAAGTAGGTAATATTTTGTCTCTTTACCAGCGATGAGAAAATGAAAGTCATTTTTGAGAAAATAAAAAAAAAAAAAAAAAAAAAAAAAATTCGACATTTACACGTAGTGTGAAGTGTCGCATCCTTTTATTTTCTACAAATACAATTTTTGGATTCAGAGTGTATCAAAACTGTACTTCCGCTGACCTAGCTATCGAATTTCTTACTCAATTTATAATATTTCTTATGCTTATTGTAAGTGCCTTGTAGTGAAACTGTTAATATTTAAATAGACATATAAACTAGAATTTTAAAACATAGCAAAAGCAATAAAGCTACCACGGCTGTTCAATAAAGAATGATCACAACTTATTTTACAACATACCTTTATTCATCCTCATAATTGTGATGGTCCTTCTCAAAATAGTCTCCCCTGAATGCGATGCAGTTGTCCCAGCGTTTCTGCGAGTTTTCAAAGACATATTGGAAACAATTTTTTGAGAGATCCTTCAACATCGTCTCCGTAGCCTTATACACTGCTTCTGATGATGGATAATACCTCCCACGAAGACGTTTCTTCAAGTTAGGAAATAGAAAAAAGTCACACGGGGCTAAATCCGGACAATAGGGAGGGTGAGTGATGCACTTCACCTTGATTTTTGCAAGGTGTTCAGCAACAACAATGGCAATATGCGGCCTCGCACTATCGTGGTGCAGCATCCAGCCTGCTTCATGGAAATGTGGACTTTTGCACCTGATATAGACTTGCAATAATTTCAGTACATCCCTGTAGTATTGACCAGTTACTGATGTGTGTGCAGGTACATGCTAATAAACCATTCCATAAATATCAAAGAATGAGATAACCATAACTTTCCCACCTCTAACATCAACTTTAACTGCATGCAGACGTTCATGCAAATGTCCTTTTGTTCGGGAATCAACAGTCTTGGAACCCAACGCGCACAAACACGTCTCATGTGTAATGTTTCTGTCGCCAACGTGTGGGTGGCACCCAATGAAAAGTTCAGTATTTCAGAAAGTGATCTTAAAGTAATTCGTCGATCCTCGCTCACAATAGCAGCAGCAGCAGTGTTAATGTTTTCTTCCCTAAGAGCAGTAACTGGAACACCGGGTCCACCTTCATTTGAAATTGACTGTCTCGCCTCTTTAAATATTTTAAATCACCTTCGAGCTGTGCTGTAGGGAGGAAGAGACTCCCCATAGGCCGCCTGTAACATTGTATAGGCCTCAACTGAAGATTTGTTGAGACGAAAGCAGAATTTCAAAGCCGCATATTGTTCCTCGCCAGTTACCTCCATTGCAAGGCGATACTGAACATGTCTGAAGTTGCCTGGTTCTCACAGGCGGGAACCAGGAGTACCAACAATGAAAGTATGCCGCATGTTTGTTTCATATTAAGCTAACAGAATATAATAAGATTGAATTTCTGTGCGAAAAATTATCAACGTAAAAAGATTATGATTATTCTTTATTGAACAGCCCTCGTATTTAGTGTAGTATCCGCTATAATGTCTACCGTTAATGCGGAGTTTCCAAACTATAAACATTTATGACCTTAGGAGTTTTGATCAAACTTCTAAAAACAAAATACTCTTAAAACAAACGTAGCACTTAAACACTTACGGACAAGAATAAGGCAAAATTAGAATTAGTCACCAGCCGCCACTGTTTTGAGAGGTTCGCACGTGCAAAATCGCAGTCAAGGCTTTGGCAATACACCAACATGTTGTTATTACTAAGTACACTCAGTGTGTGCTTAAATGATACAATAAACACATTCTTGGATTTGTATAGTGAAGTCATTAACGCATTACTGCAACTATCTGTACAAACTGCAAACCACTTTCGATTTCATGCCAGTTAAACGACGCCCTTCCCGATCTCATGCCGTCTCTTAAAACAACGTGTTTTATAAATCTGCTGTCGGCTGCTACAGTGGTGAACTCAGGCTTATATGTGGACGATAGACAACATGAGTTAAGTTGACTGACGGAGACCAATAAATGATTTATCTGAAGTAAATATACACAAACCTAACACTTTGTAGCTTAAAACTTCACTTATTTTACTAGAAATGATATTTTTCTTATAAATTGTCCGGAATCGCCTGAAACAACAAAGCTGTCGTCATCGTTACGAACGCTAGAAGCTATGTTCTTGTTAGTACTACCAAAATCTGAAAATAAAACAAATTTAAAAACAGAATCGACTACAGGTATTTCAAAATACATTACGCGATATTTGTTTTTTAAAATAAATATATTTTCCCAAATCATTAAATCTATCGGACCATTTAATTGTTTTAATAATTTAACTTCTGGATTTAATTCATGGTTAAATGACCAAAACTGATCTGCTATTCTCTGTATTTATTTTAGTTCCGCAAAATAAATATAGTATTAAAATGTATTTTATTTCTCTAAAAATGATAAAATTCCTAATAATAAAATGTCTGGTATTTATCAGTTTAATTGTTTCGATTGTGATAAAGTTTATATTGGAAAGACGAAACGTAATTTAGAAACCAGAATGAAAGAACATTTTCGTAACATTAAGTACAAACAAACTGATAAATCGGCCGTAGCAGATCATGTTTGGTCATTTAACAATGAAATAAATTCAGAAGTTATAATTATTAGAACAATTAAATTGTCCGATATATTTAATGGTTTGGGAAAATATGTTTATTTTAAAAAACAAACATCGCGTAATGAATTTTGAAATACCGGCAGTCGATTCTGTTTTTAAATTTGTTTTATTTTCAGATTTTGGTAGTACTAACAAGAACATATTAACATCTAGCGTTCGTAACGATGACGACAGCTTTGTTGTTTACGGCTGAGAATGTGTAAAAGTTTTACATGAAATCGCGATCCCTGACAATTTATAAGAAAGGTATCATCATTTCTTATAAGTGAAGTTTTAAGTTACAAATTCTGATATTTGTATATATTTGTGTACTTCACTGTTAATAGCTCCATATTTTACGTATTTATCTTAAGTGAGGATGCAGAATTAAACTGTTTCTGTATATTTGTACTAGAAGCTGTGATTATTAAACTATTATATCTGTATAAATAAATTTAATGTTTATGTAATAACAATCAGTAGCGAATTGCCGTTAGGCACCAACCAATGTATAGCCCTTGCGCGGTCTTGGTCTAGGCACTACCGATAATCGACCACCGTAAAAGACTTCTGTAAAACCAGTCTACAAATATACCTTTTTTATCAACATGAATTCCGCGTCCTTTATGATTGCACCATTAAGGTGCATACATAATACGTTCATATTCCCATCTTTAGGACTGGTAAGTAGCTCAAAGATCAAGCTCCTACCTTCACTGTGGAGAATCGTGAGTTGTATTTCTGGCTAGTTTTTTTAATGTCCGCCAACGTTAAGTCATATCCGACGACGAATGAAATGGTTCATATGAGTACAAATGAGTACAGTATGTACGCTATAAGAAGAGAGATCGGGCTCCAAGTCCTCATTCGGTAAGTTTCGCTTAGCTCCGTAAACATAGATGACAACTTTGAAATTTTAATTGCGCTATACACTGACATTAGTGGTTAATACGTTAGGCTATATCATATCCACCATATTTCGTTTTGATAATTTCGAGGTTAATTAGCTAACCAGTTTACAACAATCGTATGTTAGAATTAGAATTTTAGTTCGTCCTTGGCAACATATATATGTTATGAGACACGTCAAAATGTATAAATACAGCATATACATAAAGTCAAATTGATTACATACAATATACACAGTAAGCAGCTTTTCTATGGTTTCATGTGGCATTTCCAAAGTATTTTACTACAAGAAATGCCATAGTATAAATATTACAGGTTTATGAATGTACTATGCTCCCAGTGCTCATTTACATGGTTATAGTTCCAAAAGTTCATTAACCGTATAAAAACAGTGTGCATGCAAAAATGTCTTAACCCTATTCTTAAAGTGATTTAATGATGCAGCTTGTTTAAATGAATTTGGAAGTTTATTATATAACATTATCCCTTTGTAGTTAAAGCTTCCTTCATAAAGGCTCGTTTGGTGTGCTCGAATTTCCAGTTTATGCTTGTTACGAGTGTGGTGGTAATGTACATCAGCATTTCCTTGAAAATGATTTATATTTGTATGAACATTTGTGGATGTTATGGCTCTCGAAAGGAGACACATTATTATTCGTCTACCTCCGTATAACTGTGATCTGAATGCAATTGAGCTGGCGTGGGCAAAACTAAGGAATGTTTTCAGAGGATGCAACGTTACTTGTAATATTTCCGCTTATCTTACACGCCATTTTGCTGAACTGTGTTTTTCAAGGTTGACCACAGTGCAGAAACAAAAGAGCGTTAGCTCTCGCTTCTTCCCCTCTGCCCGCACCACACCGCAAATACAGCGCTCAACTTATCTTACGCGTACTGTACAAGTACATAGAGCTTAAGCGTTACCAACATTCATCTTTCAGAATAAGGGAAAACCTCCAACGTTAAGTCATGTCGGACGAGGAATGAAATGATGTTCATATGAGTCCAGGGCACATAGAGCTTAGTGTTACGAGACGTTTATTTTTCAGGATAAAGGAAAGCCTCCAAATTTAACTCATATCGGACGATGAATGAAATGATGTTCAAATGAGTCCAGAGTACATAGAGCTTAGAGTTACCGGACATCCATCTTTCAGGATAAAGGAAAGCCTCCAAAGTTAAATTATATCGGACGATGAATGAAATGATGTTCAAATGAGTCCAGAGTACATAGAGCTTAGAGTTACCAGACATTTATCATTCAGGATAAGGGAAATCTCCGGGAAAAACCTTATCCAGATAACTCACCCTGACAGAGATTAAAACTCTGCACCTCTTGAACCTGAAGCAGACACGGTACGCTACTCGTCCGATATGAAATAAGTGGAGAACGTAAACAAAAAATAAAATTAAAAAAAAACTTTGTCATCATCTGCCAGATGTCTCAATTTTAGGATAACCTGTTAGAATGAAGCAACCTTCGCAAGTATTCTACTTGAGCTGTTTTCTGTGAAAGACATTTAGAAAATCCAAGTCACTCTTCTCAGGAAATGTACCTGGAGAAATCTGCACCGCCCTTTACAAAGGTCAGGTAGCATCTCCTCAATACGACGTCAAATGGAAGATTAAATGACTTCTATTCTTAAAGAGGTTTTATTTTGCTAACCACCGCTTTTAGTAGAATATTCGAATCACTAAGAACAAAACAGCCAATAACTCCTGGGTCTCTCTCTCTGTCTCCGCTGTATCAAACTTATGAATATCTCAATTTGGCTTTAAAAATATAACTCGAAGTATTCTTATACTTTTTCTTCACATTTTCTGTCAAATTTAGTAGTATGGCAACTATTTCGTCATAGCTTGTCACTGTTAGTTGTTCCTTGTATTATGATCATAATCACATATGCGCCAAAAGATCCAACAACAGTCCAAACTTTAAATGCAATAAACAGAGGTTTGAAGAAGTCTAGCTTTTCATTAGACAAAGTAATTTCTTCTGTCTAAGCTGTGTATCCACAGTTCTGCTGGAACCATCCTAAAAAGTATCATAACAAATAATGGACTGAAAAAGAGCAAAATATTTTATATGACATGAAGATAAGGCACTCGTTTAATTGCCAGTTCAGAAACAACTATATCAATCTGAGTATCTCGCTGTCAATCATACCAAACAACTTTAATATATTCACTTGAGAAAAAAATTAATTAATTAATAAATTAATTAATTAGAACCTTGCCAACAATCTTAGATCTTAAAACAACTATTACAGATTTGGCCTTTTAGGGATAAACCACTAGCACTAAACCATAAGAAACCCGACTGTGTGTTAATTTCAACTTTATTAAGTAAATTATTTAAATCACATCAGAACTATACAGGGTGTTTCAAAACGACACCGCACGAACATATCGAAGTAGTTGCTCAGCTTCTATGTGACACACACATATATAATATATATAATATAATATATATTATATATATATAGTTTTTACGCCAATAGAGCCGCATAAAAATGATCCAGAATGAGCGTGGATTAGGCAGTGACAGGAACGACGTGTGCCTTACGCTGTCGGTGTTAGTGCCGCGTGCTGTAGTGCCGCGTGCTGTAACTAAACATACCGGCATTCTCCGCAGTAGCTTGCTACTATTAAGAATTTCTTTGGCTTATGAAAGCGCAATAAAGAACCTATTGCTTAACTATTGCTTATGAGTGTTTAACGTGTTCCAAAATTCCGTTATAGTAGTCAATGATGGCAAATAGTCTTCGACTGTTATAACGGAATGTTGCGACGCGTTAAACATCCATAAAGAAAAAACTAAAGAATATCTTCTTTATTGCTGTTTTATAAGACAAATAAATTCTTAACAGTAGCAAGCTACTATGGAATACGCCGGTATGTTTACAAACAGCTACATCAGGCGGCACGCTGTGTTACCTACATGCGAACTTCGATGGCGTGAGGCACGCGGCGTTGTTCCTGTAACGGCCCAATTCACACACATTCTGGGGCGTTTTAATGCAGCTCTATTGGCGTATATATGTATACGCCATATATATATGGCCCGCCTCGATGGCGTAGATGGTAGCGTGTCTGCCTCACGTACAAGAGGTCCCGAGTTCGAATCTAGGTCAGGGTGAGTTACCTGGATAAGGTTTTTCCGGGGTTTTCCCTTATCCTGATAGACGAATGTCGAGTAGCTCTAAGCTCCATGGACCCCAGGCTCATTTGAGCATCATTTCACCCATTCCATTCATCGTCCAATACGACTTAACGTCCTGTATATATGCACTCATTTATACATTTATGAAAACAAAATCTGGCAGCTTATGTAAGACAATAATTGACATATTAAGATACTTTATCATGCTAGTTTGTTTCTGTCGTCAGCCAATGTGAGATGTGCACGTGACAGTACGAGATACAGGAATAGGTAAGTAATATGGAACAGACTTTGGTGACGACAAAAAGGTGCGAGGAAGAGGGAGGGATCAGCTGATAGATGATGGTTAACATAGAGAAAGGAGGAGGTAACCGCCAAACATTTGAAAGCTATAGTGCATACAGCTCTAATGATGTTGTGACAGTTGAAAAATGACACACTCAGGTATGGCTTGCCTACGCACCACAATAAACATCGGAAAAAAACACATCCCCATCATTGGAATGCACGTACTTCAGGACTACAAAAAAGTAAACAAAAAATTATGTGATGTTGCGCTCGCGTAACTTTCTACACCAGTTCAACAATCCATCCAGAAACTTCATTAATCGACATAAACATTTGTAGAAATCACTTAATTACATATTCCCTTGTGCGTACAATGACCATTTGGGATTACAATAGTTATAGTTGCAACTTTTACGAGGGTCGGCAGATAAGCCCCGGGCCTCACACAGAGATGTCGCTACTGGGCCAGTTTGACGGACAGCATCATATAGTTTAACTTTAGACTAACTTGCATCATAGCTACAGTTCAATACCTCGTTTAATTTTTGAACGACAGCATTTTAAACAAGATAAGTCTACAGGTTTCAAGAAGATGGAGGATTTAGAAAAACGAGCAGTGTTTAAATACTTACATTTGAAAGGCTTAATGCCTAAAGAAATCACGGATGAAATGGACAGTACATTGAAAGACACTGCCCCTTCATATACAATAATTAAAAGGTGAGTTGTTGAGTTTAAAATGGGACGAACGAGCACTAGAGGTGAGTAGGGAGCGGATTTATTGTCACTAAAAATATATGAAATAGGCAGGCAAAAAGGCACTAAAATGGGCAAAATAGGCACTAAAAATTTGCTAAGTAAACACTTAGAAATACACAATTTTAGTAAAATGACTCCTAAAATGCACTATAAATGCACTATAACAAAATGACAATCATCGCAACATATGCTGCAACAAATTCGCTAAACACATACTATTTTGCGGTTCCCTAGGTGAAATAGTTCTACATTAATTCCAAATTTCATAAATGGCTCCACAGCAAGTTAAAACAACAGTCATTGCCATATAATTAAAATACATATAAATCCACTTCACTAAATAAGAACCATAATGTGCAGAAGGGTGTGGGGTAATTAACTATGTCGAAAAACAAAAACATATGTTCATAAGGGGGGGGGCGTCTTAAGGATGAAAATTGAAATATCTGAAGTTTTTATGAGATTTGTTTCAAATTTGTACCATTTATTTTTGTGATCGATCAAGAATGTTTCAGCTTTTTAGTTACAATAGTTTCTGCACCCATTTTTAACCTATTAATGACCTGTATCTATGTGAAATATTTGTCTTCGCCATATCAACGAAGGGAAAAAATAATCATACCTATTTAACAACTTTTATTTTCCTAAGCATGTACAGTAAGAAGTAAGCATTATAATCCTTTTCAATATAATAACAAAAACACAACAAATGTAAATGGGTACACTTAATATGAAGTTGACCTTACAGGCATGTTTAGAATTTCATACAGATTAATAGAAAACTGCATCCGGTGGTTAAGAAAATGTATAAAATACGGAATCTGAGAAATCTGAGGTTAAAATTACGTAATAGCAGCTACGATACAGGTGTAGGGTTATCTAAATAGTCATGTGACGTTTTCTGTAGTGCCGCTAGAAAAATACTTTATATTATTAAAGTATGTCTATATTCATTTTAAGACAAAAACAAACTAAATTTGGTATTGTAAGTTTTGGGCCAATTTGCACAGATGTGTCTCCTTAATAAACCACTTTTTGTATATCCAATGTGCGGCAGTATGAAATTTCTCTTCCCCGAAAACCTCACGTTGAAACCAACAAATGCAAAAGCTGTTGTCACAAATTACAAGCAGAAGAAATTGGCTAAAAAGGCAGTTTTAGGCACTAATAAGTAGAATAGGCACAAACGTATGAAATAGGCATTTATAAGCACTATAAAACTAAGAAATTAAGGTAATAATTGTAGGAAACGTGCTTATAACTTAAAAGCCTGTGTTTCTGAACATAGGAATAAAATAGGCAAATAGGGCAAAATCCGCCCCATAGTGATGAGCCTCGCTCTGGACGCCCTGTGAAAGCCACAACTCCAGAGATCATTGAACAAATTCGTCGTTTAGTACTGGAATACTGTAGATTAAAGTTTGAGATAGCAGAGACTGTAAACATATCAAAAGAACGTGCAGGTAATATTTTAAGTAATGTTTTGGGCTTTCACAAGGTCTGTACAAGATGGTTGCCGCGTTTGTTGACACCTGATCAAAAGTTGCAAAGAACAATGGTTTCTGTTAAGAATTCGGGGCTCTATCGTAAAAACACAGCGAATTTTTGAGATGGCTTATTGCCATGGATGAAACTTGGATACATCATTTCACTCCAGAAAGTAAGTGACAGTCAAAACAATGGATTGCGCCAGGTGAAGCAACTCCAAAAAGGGCAAAGTAAATTTTGTCAGCTAACAAGTTTATGGCGAGTCATTTCTGGGATGGAGAGGGAATTATTTTTATTGATTACTTGGAAAAGGGTAAATGTATCACTGGTGACTACTACGTAAGCTTACTGCAATGTTTGAGTGATGAGGTGAAAAGAAAGGCCTCATTTGGCAAAGAAAAAATTCTTGTTTCTTCACGACAATGCTCTGGCGAATCGTTCAGTCACTGTAATGGGAAAAATGAGTGAATTAAACTTCGAATTGCTTGAAAATCCACCATATTTGCCAGATCTAGCACCCAGTAACTATCACCTGTTCCCGTACCTCAAAAAATTTCTTTGAGGACGAAGACTTCATAGCAACGAGGAGGTCATTGATGCTATTAACAGTTATTTTGAGGACCATGATAAACCGCTCGCCAGATATATTTTAATTAAATTAGAACACCAATATGACACATGTATTAGCCTTTATGGAGATTATATTGAGAAATAGATGAAAAATATTTTTAAAAACTTTTATGTGAGGCCTGGGACTCATCACTCAAACTTCGTAAGAGCTGGTCTCTACGTGATGGCTGTAAAATTCTATTCTCGTAGTATAGCGAAGACGTTAACAAAGGAATAAGGGCTTCCTATTAGGGGAATATAAGAATTTTACATTCAAACTGATATATAGATTATGGACCAGTTGAATAAATTAATACATATACTAAAATTAAATATGAATATTTTATCATTTGTGTTAAACGTTAAAGTTGCAGAAATTAATTATTCTTTCACACTATCCGTGTGTATGTGTGTATGACGCACTATGAAAAGGTAGGTCTAGACTGAAAAATGCAATGCCATAGCCGGGATTTGAGCCACGGATCTTCTGGTATCCGTCCAGCCACTCTAACCATTGAGCTACTGTGGCCAACGTGCCCACAGGACATTAAATTATCCAACTGACTCGTGTTTTTCCTGGTAAACCACTTAGGAGTTCTCATAAACACATGAGATAACTACCTTAATGGCGACTTACTATGCTGTAAGTACTTTAAGGCCCAGACTATATAGTTAACCACTATTACGTACAATTAATGGAAATTAATTATGAGAACTCCTAAGTGGTTTACCGGGAAAATACGAGGCGTTGGAGAATTTAATGTCATGTTGGCCATAGTAGCTCAATGGTTAGAGCGGCTGGAGGGAGACCAGAAGATCCCTGGTTCAAATCCCGGCTATGACACTGAATTTTTCAGTCTGGCTCTACCCTTTCATAGTGCGTCCTACACACGGCTAGTGTGAAAGAACAATTACTTTCTATTAATTGTACCTAGTAGTGGTCCAAACTATAAAGTCCGTGCCTTAAAGTACTGACATGTTGTAAGTCGCCATTAAGGTAGTTGTCTAATGTGTTTATGAGAACTCCTAGTGGTTTACCGGGAAAAACACGAGTCAGTTGGAGAATTTAATGTCATGCTGGTACGTTGGCCATAGTAACTCAATGGTTTAGTGCGACTGGACGGAGACCAGAAGTTCCGTGGTTCAAATCCCCGCTATGGCATTGAATTTTTCAGTCTAGCTCTACCCTTTCCTAGTTAAGCTTGTAGGTTTGAGAATAGATCATGAGTACATTTTGGCTCGGGGTAAGATGACATTAAGTACGATAATTAGCGACGGCTTGTTTTCAGGCAAATTCGTAAAAGTGGTTCGGTAGGTTTCGTTTACGAGAGGGTAGATCAGTATCCAAATTTTCCAGATTAGGTATGGCAGGCTAGCTTGGAATTATTGGAATATGTATGTCTTAGGAACTTATAGAGAAATTTTAGCATAGAGCAAATTTCAGAAACGTAGTAATAAAGTGGCAACATCGTATTAGAAACTAGTAGTGAGGCTCTTACTAAGAATCATTAGCAAAAGGGGAGATTATCAGGGAATTTTGGTAGTTGAGTAACACATTCTCTTCAGAAACTTGGACACTTTTGGTCGGATCGCTAGGTGGATTAGGCCTCATTCCTGTCTTAAGGATAGAACCGCTTGGTATAGGACTCAAATACTTACATTACCTCTGAATATTTATATATTAGTGTCCATTGGTCGCCAACTTTGGCGCAGCATCATAATGCAGACGCAGACGGCTCTAAAACCAATAACAAAATGAAAGAGCGGACGAAGATAAATACCAGTACAAAAATGGAAATCTGAATGGAATCAACAACCAGGAAAATTACACCAAGTACGAAAAGGGTCCACCGCTCTTCACCCAACCATGCCACTTACTAGAAAGGAACAAGTCATTCTCACCCGTCTACGAAATGGTCACTCCAGCCTCACTCATTCATATCTCCTCTCAAGATAGCCAGGCGCAGCGTACGTGTAAAGGATGAAATAAAAACCTTACCATTTCCACCTTCTCATAGAATGCAATGAATACAAAAGAAACAGAAAACAACACGGAATCCCACAGGATATGTCTACACTGCTAAACAGTTTCAAACTACATTTGGAAATATACATAAATTATCTACAATATACTTTAATCAATTGTAATTCATAATCTACACAATGGTGTAAAAGTAATGAAACTCTTTGTTTGCAAAATACTGTTGTTAACTTATATGAATATGTTCTTGTCTTTGTTTTCAGTTATCGGTCTTTAATGTAATTTTTTTTTCATAATTAATGTTATTAATGTCTATATTTTATGTTTGATTGTAAACCTGTATATTTAATGTAGAATTTTATATATGTTACTAATTGTATTATGTCGTTAAGATGGTCGCGATATGACCTAGGAAATTAAAGCGACCTTAAATAAATAAAAAAAAACAATAACAAGCAATTTCTGGAAAATGGTGCTCTCCAACACCTCCCCTCCCCCTAAAAAAATTGTTACATAAATTATGAACTTTAACACTATACTACAGGGTATGTAGAGAAGGTATCGCACAAGATTTTACTGGAAATATACGTTTGGAGGTCCTTTGAATTCACAATTTTTTAATATAAATATCTACCTCTGAGTGTAAATGGCGTAAAAATAACGAAAAGTTGGTCATGTAACAAATTTGGTATTGATGTTCAGCTTCTTCCAAGGATGCATCACAAAGATTTTCAGAAAAGTCTCCCCCCTCGCAGATTATATAGTTTAATCTTTACGGAACATGAAACATATATCTTGAATTTTGTGGGAAAAATTACTACACAAAAATGTAGATTTTGTTTCTTTCAAATGTATATTTTTGCAGAGTAGTCCATTTCGGAGGAGTAGTCCATTTTGTTATTTGAATTTTCCAATCGTTTTGTCAAACGCGAATACTTCATTTCTTCTTGTGTCGTGCATACAAAGAGAACTGAATTTCAAAGCACCCACATAACGACCAGATTTAAAACATTTGATATCACTTCAAGTTTACCATTGCCTTGTTCCTACACTAAGATAACGTTTAATCTTATTAACATGTAGTAGATAGAGGAATAAGCGTTCCCAATTGAAAACCTCTTACAGTTTACCACTTATGCAAAGGTCATCAGAAGGAATGAAGGAAGGTGCATTTACGTCGGTTGCCTTCCGTAACAGATGCTCCCAATGACTCACTGGGTAAGGCTGTTGGGACACTTTGCCAGCGACGATGTTCTCTTGTTTTATCTGCTAAGGTTACTGTAATCTGCACATCCCATGTTCACGTGATGCGAATGTTATCTTGTTGCATGAACGAAAGACACTGCTGGAATTTCCGAATTGGATCAGCGAGTGTTGCCCTTATGGTAATGTGACCTTGCTGAGGGGCCGATACCATCTGGCCATACCATGAGGCCTCCATTCGGGAGGTACCGTGTTCGATCTCTGACCCAGGCTCTACAAGAACGCTGGAGTGGTGTGTCTCATTCAATTCAATATCGAGTTTTGAGACTCTGCAACCACAAACTCTTTTAACTATTCCTCTACTATATATTCACATTGCACCTAAACCTAAATGCCAAACGAACCATTTATGTAACGATTACTCTCCATTAACCCGAAGCAAGTGTAAAAATACGCATTCGGGACATTTCAAGAAGCGTACAGAAACTGATAAGAATGTCACTCATAGTTTTTAAGTAATGACTAGCTCGAGTTTTCATCCAATAATTACATATTAATGTAACAATGATTTTTTAAGATTTATCCAGAAATTAAGCCTTACATCAAAGCACTGTTTCCGAATAATGTAACATGAACTATGTTTTTCTACCGTTCTATTCTTCGTTTTACTTCAAATTCCGGTCTACATTGTTTGTGGTTATTTAAGTAGGTATACGAGAGTGTTCTGAAAAGTTTCCGAACTAATATAGATACAAGGCATTTTTTCACAACTTTTTTCTTATTTTTCAACATAGTTTCCTTGTAACTGTACACACTTCTCCCAGCGATGCTCCCACCTCTGTAACCCGTCCAAATAGTACTCGGCGCTTTTCTATGCTAAATAATTGTTCACGAGGGTAATTGCCTCTTCATCTGACGAAAATCTCTGTCCTCCGAGCGCAATTTTCAGATAAGGTAACAAAAAGAAGTCGCTTTGGAGTTAAATCTGGTGTGTAAGGCGGATGATCAAGCACTTCAAACCCTAATTCGTAGATTTTCGCCATTGCAAATGCTGAGGTGTGAGACGGTGCGTTGTCTTGGTGAAACAGAATTTTTTTTCTCTGCAAATGTGGCCGTTTTTCCACAAGTTCTACCTTCAGCTTGTCAAGTAATGATGCGTAGTCTATTCCTGTAATGGTCTTTCCTTTTTGAAGATAATCGATTAAAATAACTCCATGACTATCCCCGCCACAAAAAAGGTCATCACTTTCCCAGCCCAAAAAGCAGTTTTTGCTTTTTTTTTTGAAGCCGGTTTCCCCTTTGCAGTCCACTGTTTGGACCATGTTTTTGTTTCGGGCGTATAATGGTGTCTCCAATTTTCATCTACAGTAATTAATTGGCACCAAAACTCAGATTTATTGCGCCTAAACTGCGCCAACAGAGCGTTGGAAATGTTCATTCGAACACGTTTTTGGTCTAACGTGAGCAAACGCGGCACCCAACGCGCGGACAGCTTTCTCATGTCTAAATGTTGAGGAATGTATATCGTAATCATTTTTGCTGTCAGCACAGTGTATATGCTCCCCTTTCGAGTATGACAAGGATGGAAGTTTCGTTTAAAATAAGCAAGTGTTGTCACATAACTCACCCATACATACCTATCACTGCATTTACTGCAACAAACGTTATAGATCTGGCAACATGGGTGACTCATATGCACTCTCATTCACCCATTTCCTAGTAAACAGATCCGTTACCGGAGCAGATAAACAGTTCCAGCTTCTCTGCCCTTCATACCCCTCTAGCCTTCTTGTCGTGGCCATAAAGTATTTGAATTTGCAATGACATTTATGCTACTTTTGCATATAGATTAGGGAGAACTAGTATTAGACAGTTAAGAATGGCGCTGGTTTGGAGTTTAAAGTAGCGTATATTAATATTCGCTGTTGTTGTGGCGTTGATTGCAAGTTAACATTAAATACCTACCTCCTAGAGCAGATTACAGTAGACATGCACTGACAGATTTGACTAATGCCAGAGATGTGAACCGCCTTAGGATGTGGCACCAAGGTGGCGGTATAATTACATGTTTTTCCCGGGAGGAGCGCTGGCATGTAGACACGTCATGACGTAATGTTTCTAGTCCATTCAGCATAAGCTGCTCTTCCGCGTACTATATCATCACTTTTGTATGCCAGTGACTCCTGCAGCTGGTATGCTCTACCTAATTTAGCTGCAGGGAACTATTTTAAATGCCTACCACACTTACTCCACAATTAACGTTCTTTATTCTACTTATCCCCTATATCTAATAGAAATTTCGTACAGACCCGACCGAGTATTTCAAAGAGCGTGTTTTGTCAGGCATTCGCACACATCATGTGAAACATCATCATATACTTAAAAACACTTATACACTTCATGTTACGTAGAAGTATTTTATTACATATTTTCTCATTAGGGTACAATGGGAACAAAGCTTAAATGATAGCCAATTTTTTTAACTGCTGGTCGCTATGCGATGTCTTTAAAACGCCGATCTCTTTGCTTTGGCAGTAGATAAAACAAAGAATAATGAACTTTGTGTTCGAATAAAGTAAATTATGTGAAAATTTAAACGAATAATAACTAGTGTATTACATGCCACAGCGAGAAAGCGTATCGGAAAAAATTCGCAATACAGAGATGTTTACCTCAGCTTATCGCACATACAAGGTGAGTTCAGTGTATGTATTGTCTGTTCAGATATAATCATGTCTTCTGGATAGCAATGTGTCATACATCGGCAGGCGCGAGAAATTTTATCATATAGACACAGGCAGCTTCCAATCGCTCTATTTGTGTTTCGTAACTTACTGTACGTCAACTTACTAATATTTCACTCTTCTAACCGACCAGATAAGACCCGCTGAGAGACGATCACAGCTCGTCAGCTGAAGGTCGATACGCCTCAACGCTCTGTGGAGTATTCTGGCGCTGTTCGAACGGTTACCATGGATTTATCTCTGATAATAGATACCTCTCAGATAACGCACTGATTACTCCACGTGGAGTGAACATATATCTATCATTTGTGATTTCTGCGAATTTCATTGGTTGAAATGATGCGTTAATTGGTGCTTGGCACACGAACGGGAGGCGCGTCAGTAGCCCTCTCACTCTTACAAGAATAATCAGTGCGTTATCTGAGAGGTTTCTGTTAACAAAAATAAATCCATGGAAAGCGTTCCAGCAGCGCTATAATACTAGCGTGTCTGCCTCACATTCAAGAAGTACCGAGTTTGAGGCTCGGTCAGGATGAGTAATCTATTAAGGGTTTTCTCGGGACTTCTCCCTTATCCTGAAAGATGAATATCTGGTAATTCTTAGCTCTATGGAACCTGTATTTCTTTGAACATCACTTCATTCATCGTCCGATATGACTTAACGTTGGAGTTTTTAGCTTATCCTGAAAAATGAATGGTAACAAGCTCTACAGAGGTTCATTTGAGCATCACTGCACCCATTCAGCCGCGTGGCTGAATGGTTACACCGCTTGGGCCTCACCAAGGTGGCCCGGGTTCGATCCCAGGCATCCGCAAAGTGAGATTTCTGGTGGATAACACGGCGCTGGGGCGGGTTTTCTCCGGGATTTGTGTTTTCCCCCGCCATCTCATTACTCCAGGATTCCATCTTCATCTCCTGGTCATCAGTGTCACAGTCTGCGTGCCGCATGTAGTAAAAGTGGGCGTTAAACACACACACACACACACGCACACGCACACGCACGCACCCACACACACACACACACACACACACACACACACACACACACACACACACGGGGAGAGAGAGACGTTGTTGTGAAAGTAAAAATGCCAGTTGACTGGAAAATTCAATGTGTGCCGACGTGTTAACGGAGTAGCTCAGCTGTCAAGAACCATCGGACGGAAACTGGAAGATCCATAGCTCGAATCTCGGCTATGGCATTGAACATTTATCCTCATTGTTGGTATATTTTGGATTTTAGAGGAGACGGATTGAGGTGGAATGGACAAGTGATAGCAGCATGCTCAAATATTATCTCCATCGACGCTTATAAGTGCAAATGTTATTGCCAAAATAGAATGCAAAGTTCTTCCTTTCAGTCTATTTCACTGTTTTCGTTTCCCCCTTCAACATAAGCATTATATATATATATATATATATATATATATATATATATATATATATATATATATATATATATATATATATTTACGTCCTCCAACGTCAAGTCATATCGGACGATGAATGAAATGGGTGATATGATACTCAAATGAACCCGGGGTCCATAGAGCTTAGAGTTACCCGACATTCGTCTTTAAGGATAAGGGAAAACCCCGGAAAAAACCTTATCCAGGTAACTCATCCTGACCGAGATTCGAACTTGGGACCTCTTGAACGTGAGGCAGACATGCTACCACCACACTACCGAGGCGGGCATCAGCATTCGATACATAGTGTCAACCTGAAAAATTCAATACCATTGCCGGGATTTGAACCACGGATCTTCCGGTTTCCGTTCGGTCGCTCTTAACCTTTGAGCTACCATGACATGCGAGTTAATTGGAGAATTTAATGTCTTGACGGCACGCTGGACATGTCATTGAATTTTTCAGGTTGACTCTTATCTATATAAAACCTTAGCCTATACACAGATAGTATGGAGGAATGATTAATTTCCATCAAGCAGCATTCAAACATGGAAACATCTGTTTCAGCAACTTCAGTACAAAATTTTAGCGTATCTGTTACTTCCGTCCATTTTATATGCTGTAAATTTTTACAAAGATTATTTAATGATGTAAAGATGCTGGAATCTTGTACGAAAAGCATTGTCAATTCGATAACAGAGGCTTTTAATGGTTTTAGACACTCTGGCGGAAAAAAGAGTGAAATATTTTGGAGAAATCTAATGTTCTCAGGAAGCCTTTGTTTTAGAAAATGTAGAAGAAATTGAATACATGTATGCCGCAACTGTTTAACTTCAACAAAAACATTCGTTTCAACTCAAATTCAAGATAAAGATTTAGATTGGAAGTGATCTTCAACTTTGGAAATCAATATATCCAATCTTGGGTATATGGAAATTTATACTAACGGTTCCCATTCTCAGTTTGCAAATGGCTGTGCTGTTGTATCCCAAGAAGCTACAATGCTATATAAACTACCAGAATTCTACACAATATTCTCTAGTGAATTATGTGCAATAAAAAAGTCCCTAGAAGTGACACAATCTGTAATGCACCTAAAATATGTGATTCACTCGGACTCCTCGAGTGCTTTATTGTCCCTCCAAGATTTGTCGTCCCCCAAATTGATAATCAAATATATCCAAAATTTGTGCAATAAACTTTTTCTAGAAGACAAAGAAATACTGTTGACGGGGTAACCATCCCACCAAGGAATAGCCGGAAACGGCTGCAAAACAACCACCGGTATACCCTCCAATACCTATTCCACATGAAGATGTTACAAGCCATATCAAAAAGAAAATAATTTAGGAATGGAAACATCACTGGCTAGAAACCAATGCACATAGTTAACTCCGACAAGTGAAATTAAATAAAATGTGTAGTGTTTAACGCCCGCTTTTACTAAATACGGCACCGCAGGCGATGGCACTGATGATACATGAGATCAAGATGGAGCACCGGTGGAATGACATGGCGGGGAAAACCGGAGAAAGCCTGCCCCAGCGCCGGCTATCCACCACAAATCTCGCTTTGCGCTCGCCTGGGATCGAACCCGGGCCGCCTTGGTGAGAGCCAAGCGGTCTAACCACTGAGCCACGGCGCGGCCCCGACAAGTGAAACTAAACATATTTCCTAGTCAGTGTTTTTATAAACAAGTCGAAAACAACAAATATTACTCTCCAGACTTAGAATTGGACATACAAAGCTTACACATGATTACCTCCACACTGTGAACCATGCAACCAACCATTATTTGTAAATCATATTATAAATGAATGTACTCGCTACTCATCCAATTGGACTCTTCATAAAATTCCTACAGATCTTTATGCTCTACTATATGAACTGAAGAGTCTACAATCACTGTAGTTATTTGTAAAAGACTAAATTAACTTCTTCAATATGAAAATGTATTCAGTGTTACCTGGTTTCGGTGTATTCTGTGAACTGAGAATAACTATAATTAATAAGTAATACATAACAAGTATGAATATAGTGCTGTGCAGTATTGATTCTTCAGTACTTTATGAATGTATAGTTTATGTCAACTTATATATTTATACTGTAACGTAACCTAATAGTTTATAAAATGTTAACTGTACTGACCAACTGTTAACAAAATTTTTTTTTACCATCTTATAATTGTCGCTATAAGACCATAGATGGAAATCCAGAAATTCTAAATTTGTAAGACAAATACTTACTGAGAAAGTTTATGGGATTTGAACCACGAAACCACGGATCATGTGGTTGCCGTCCAGCTGCTCTAACCATTGAGCTACTATGGCCAACGTGCCAACATGACATTAAATTCTCCAACTGTCTCGTGTTTTTCCCGGTAAACTACTTAGGAGTTCTCATAAACACATGAGACAACTACCTTATGGCGACTCACTATGCTGTAAGCACTTTAGGGCCCGGGCTTTATAGTTAACCACTATTAGGTCAATTAATAGAAATTAATAGAACGGCTGGAGGGCAACCAGAAGATGCGTGGTTCAAATCGGGGCTATGGCATTGAATTTTTCAGTCTGACTCTATCTTTCTATACTTTAGCCTATACACGGCCACTGCGAAAGAACAATTAATTTCTGAGAAAGGTAATGTTTGTGGGATGCTGACTCTGTATTCAAACTTTTTATTCAAACCGAACTTCCTGTAGAACATCCTTAAGAGATACACATATGATATTATTGGGTTTATCAGCCATTCTCTCATTCTTGAGATTTCAAAATGAGTTAAACTTCAACCAGTGCTGTAATATTCCCGTTTTTGGATAACCATCTCGTTTGACTCATCTGTAACACGTCTTACCTCTTAATTCTAATCTCGGGGAGTCCAACAGAGTGTGGAAGTGTGACTACATCACCAACACCAAATAAAATACCAGTTACCTAACCTCTTCTTAGTGAGAAACATGGTCAGGCTTGTCCAATTATAACATTGCTATTTTAGTTTTATAATCAATACGTGGAGAGACAACGATTAAGGGTTTCTGTAATAGCCGATTAGGTAATGGAGAGTTTTTGCCACGGCGTGTTTTGTGATACGGTATCTGCTAGTCATGTGGCTTGAATACGGTATATATTGTAGCGTATGTTGCGGAATCAAGAGTTTTTGCACGAGTCATTGGATACGGTACGCTAATGAGAATAGAAAATGGAGCTATTACTTGATATCTCAGCGTTCGGTGGCACTGATGTTGAGTTATTGGAAAATATGATAATTCATAATATTAACAGACAAAAATATCCCTCAAGGAGGCGTGGCAATTCGGAGAATAGATTTGAATTGATTTACAGTTGAAGAATGCCGACTCTACTTTCGTTTTTATAAAATGTCTCTACGACGGCTATATACTGCCTAGAATTGTAACAAGAGGTAAGTTTGAATAAACAATTTACATCGTTCGTACGTCCAGAAAGTAAGCTCTGTTTGGTAATAAAATTAAATTGTGTACAGATACAGAAAAATTATTTATTGCACAAAATTCTACAACTCCAAAACTACTTTCCCACATAACTACAGAAATTTTGCAGGCATTTGTCATAGCGAGGCATAAGGTTTTGTATACCTTCTTCATAGAGGTTTGCCGCCTGTGTCTTCAACCAGTTGGTAACATTTTCTTTCAGCTCTTCGTCATTGTTGAAGCGTTGACCGCCAAGGAAAGATTTGAGATGCAAAAACAGATGAAAGTCGCTAGGAGCGAGGTTATGGGCTGCACAGGGGTTGGTCAAACACGTACCAGCCAAATCCCTGTATGATGTTTTTGTCGTATTTCCAGTGTGTGGTCGTGCGTTGTCGTGAAGAAACACAACAACCTTTGACATCGCAATTTGCTGATAAATATCAATTGGTTTCACTTTCATAGCATTCAGAAAACGAATCACAGATCTGATTTCACAAGCGGCGGGATTTTCAATCAACACCGAAATTGTAAACAAGCACAACAAAGCGTACGTGGCTGACAGCGATCTCACAATGGCGCACGTTTCTTCTCCTTGATACAGAGCGTCTACCGCGCATGTGCGGAACTGCGATTGCAGCGCTGCAGCGGAGATAAATTGAAACATAACTTACTTTCTGGACGCCCCTTGTATTTCAGGAGTGGGAGATTTGTGCATATCCCAACAGGCTGTCTGATTTCGAAGCAGTTTTTGGCGTATCTTCTTCATATTTATCAGCAATAGCCAATGCAATGGCGAATATAATATATAGAAATAAAGGTCACTTATTAACAAATCTGGCTAACTTAACATGGCTTGACAGAAATAAATTACAATATTAAGCACATGCTGTATCATTAAAGGCAGTACCTATAAGAAATTGATGGGCCTTTTAGGTAGATGGTAGAGCTTGAGAAAGTCATCTGTGTGCTTCTTAATTATAAGAAAGGAATTTTTTTTCCAGTTGCAGGTAAAATACCATATTTGCAACTGTTTCTTTCCATACAGTTGGATGTTCATATGGGTTGGTTAGAATTATCTCTCGCATCAATCGTCATTAATGGTAAAGCGTAATCTTTCTTGTGTCATTTTATATGAGGAATATTAACCATGAAGCCTCACGTTAGATGGTGAACTATAACGTGTCCGGTTTCCGGTTATCTGTTGACAGTAAACCTGCGCATGTGCAGAACATCGCTCACGTGACACTAAAGTTTACGGTAACTGCCAAGAATATGGGCAAGTACTCCCTATTGTTTTCACTTAAGTTATTTGATATAGGAACTTAATTTTCTAAAGGAACAGAGTATGCCCTATTTGAGAAAAATGCTATATTTTTGCCATGGCGTAATTACGTAACTCTGGCAACCGATACGTTTAAAAAGCACTAGATCTCGTGGGTTTTCAGGCTCGTGGTGTATGGACAGATGGCGCGGGTGCCGTTCTCGGCGTTGGTCGATGGGATGAAGAGCTCTTGTTACTGGTTAGGGTGTTCCTATAGTTCCCACACTCCGAGGATGTTAGCCCAGGTTGTTCACCTCCCCTCCCCCTCGCGTCAAATGATTTCAATCACTGTTTGTTTACTAAGTCTTTCGGAGCAACTCAAGAAACAATTTCACTGTTCCCAACAAATATTCCCTCTTCTCAATGAATGTAGTGAACAAGATGTCAAGCCCTGAGGGAACGTTGGGGAAGAGGCAATTTCCCAGGTCCTCAATTTGATTGTAGCCGGAGCATATCTGGAGAGGACGGAACAACTCTTCTGTTCCTTGCACAATCAGATTAGGATAAAATAAAAGAGTAGAGAAAATCTTGAACGGATGAGGGACCTTTTGTAGGATGGATCTTGTTGCTTTATCGATATTAGACAGAAATGTCCCGAGGTTCATTGAGCATGTACATTTGTTTATGGCTGCACTATAGTACAGTACAGTACAGTCCGACGAACAAAACAACAACACAGCGTCTTTTTGTACTTGCTGAATCAATATAACATGTCTTGAAGTATTCACCAGAATGTGTCCTTCTACCTTCAAAAGGGATATTTGTATAAGATAACGTACTGTAGGAATTTCTCTTCTCTGTTCATAAAACTCAAGAAAATTTCTGTACACAACACATTTTTCAATCTCATTGAGTTCGAACTTTTTTTGGAAGTGGACGATGTTGAAAGTTTTTCTCACGTACACTTTGAATTTTTAACTCTTGCACTATATCATTTACAGTTCGATGTTGCAGCATTATTTAACGTAATAATTAGACTTTTACGTTTGTCTTGTTTACAAAAATGTAACACATTGAATATTAATTTTCTACTTTGTAACCGCATGACGGTGTTTACATTTTGACTTGATTCGAACACGTCCACTGTAACAGACTCAACTGCTGTATTGCCGTACGGTACAGGGAATGGTGACATACGACGGTGAGTCAAATGAAAACCTTAAATTTGTAATAACAAATCGAAATTTCGCGCCGTTATCCTGTAAGTTGGTAAGCGTGCAGAATGCCCTGTAGGTGGCAGTATAGTGCAGTTGCACACATACCGTCACAGTATCAGTATAAAGATGGCCGTCCCACTTGCGACTTGCACCAGGGGAAGAACAGGGTTCTGTTATTCGGTTTTTGCATAGTGAAGTTATGAAACCTATTGAAATTCATCGAGCAGTACCGTGATGTATGTTTGTCACAGAAGCAAGTCTACTAATGGAGTACGAAGTTCGCAAATGGTGTGACTTCAGTGGAAGATGCTCCGCGTCCAGGTCAGGCACAACGAGCTGTGACTCCACAGAACATTGCAGCAGTTGGAGCCATAGAGAAGAAAAACCGCCGAATAACACTGAATGACATTACAGCATGTTTACAGATTAGTCATGGGTCAGCACACCACATTGTGCATGATGTGCTCAAGTTTCACTAAGTGTCTGCAAGGTGGGCGCTACAGCAGCTGATTCTTGAAATAAAAGAACGACGTGTTGATGCTTGTGAAGAACTTCTTCGGCGCTTTGAACGAGAAGGTGATGGCTTCCTTGCAAGAATCGTTACTGGAGACGAAACCTGGGTTCACTTTCACCAACCGGAAACGAAGAGAGCGAGCAAGGAATGGCGCCATCCCTCATCACCAAAACTAAAGAAGTTTTGAACAGAACCATCAGAAGGGAAGGTTATGCTGACTGTCTTTTGGGACGAAAAAGGCCTGTCTTTCTCATCCACCATACTCACCAGATCTTGCCACAAGTGATTTCCATATACTTAGACCACTCAAAGACTTAATGGGAGGAAATAATTTCGGTTCCGACGAAGAGGTACGCCACGCGGTGCATGAGTGGTTGTACGGACTACCAAAGGAATTTTTTTTCTAAAGGAATTTATGCACTTTGTAAGAGATAGAAGACTTTCATTGAGCGTGGGGGAGATTATGTTGAAAAGTGATCAGCTTTGTGCCACTTCTGCACAATAAATGATATTTAAAAAAAATATTTAAGGTTTTTATTTGACTCACCCTCGTATTACCGATTATCTATCGTTTATACAATCTTCCGCTGTTGCCAGTCTGCATTCGTTCTTCAGAGTCTGCTCAAGGAAAACCCAAAGTAAATAAACCGAAACTTACTACAAATAGTAGTCGAATGGCTACAATTGCCGATGATGAAATTTTTCTACCGAAAGTTGTTTATTCCCAGTAATCAGCATACATCTGGAATTAATAATAAATAAAAACTTGTGTTTTCACTCCATGATCGAAGTCTGAGAAGAAATCAATCATTTATTACGTGCAGTCGAGTTTCTTTGCTATTTTGTGAGATCGTGAAAACGTATTTCATCTTATACTGGCAATGTTCGAGCTACTATTACAAACCAATTGACAGATTTTTTAATTGTGTAAAATGGGATAGATATTCCAATGAATATTAAATTCAGGAAGAAGAGCGAAGCAAAGTCACTCTGTACACATGTCGTATAGCGTGATTCTAACACATTTCAGCAGTGCGTGTGTTTCGGTGAAAGAAAAACACAGCTGCAACATTGTGTGCACTTCTTGTGGCACTGGAAACGAGGTCACATATCCAACCGTGCAAATCCTTTAGCTGCACACATGTATCTTCTGCTTCATCTCTTGTTTAACTGAACTCATTTCGCCAATATTTCAATTTCCGTAAAGGTAGAATCAGATTGAAGAATTCGATGCCATTGCGTACAAAGCCTGGGTCATAAGGTACTGTGCGTCATCGCCATTAAGGTAGTGTTCCATATGTACGAGGGTGGTCTGAAAAATATCCGACCTAATAAAGATACAAAAAAAATCAGATTTTTTTTTTTTTATATTTTTAGTTTTACAACATAGTCTCCTTGTAACTCTACACATTTTTCCCAGCGATGCTTCCATCTCTGTAACCCGTCCAAAAAGTACTCGGCGTTTATCTCTGCAAAATAATTGTTCACAAATGTGATTGCCTCTTCATTTGAGGAAAATCTTTGTCCTCCGAGCGCAATTTTCAGGTGAGGGAACAAAAAGAAGTCGATTGGGGTTAGATATGGCGAGTAAGGCGGATGGTCAAACAGTTGAAAACGTAATTCGTGGATGTTCGCCATTGCAACCGCTGAGGTGTGAGACGGCGCGTAGTCCTGGTGAAACAGGATTTCCTTTTTCGGCAAATGTGGCCGTTTATCCGCAAGTTCTGCCCTCAGATTGTCAAGTAATGATGCGTAGTATGCTCCTGCAATGGTTTTTCCTTTTAGAAGATAATCGATTAAAATAATTCCATGACTATCCCAAAAACAGTTGCTATCACTTTTCCAGCCAGCTTATTTGGAGCCGGTTCACACATTACAGCTCACTGTTTGGACTGTATTTTTGTTTCGGGCGTATTATGGTGTATCCAAGTTTCATCTACAGTAATTATTCGGCGCCAAAACTCGGATTTACTGCACCAAAATTGCACCAACGGAGCGTTGGAAATGTTCATTTAAACACCTTTTTGGTCTGAAATGAGCAAACGCGGCACCCAACGAGCGGACAGCCTTCTCGTGTCTAAATGTTGATTTAATATGTGACAAACACGTTCTTTTCACACATCCATAGCCTCTGTTATCTCTCTCACTTTAATTCGGCTGTCGTCTAGCTCCCTTTGGTTAACTTTGGCGATGCTTTGGTCGGTAGCAGCAGTTTTTGAACGTCCCAAACGTTCATTGTGTCCCAACCAAGCTCTTACGGCCACGTTTAAATTCAGCTGCCCAAAATGTCACTGGCTAAATGATGGTGCAGTCCCCATACAAAGAATCCAACTCATCTTTGAGTTGTAGGCGTATTGCCTTTCCAAAAAACAAATATTTAATGACAGCTCGATACTCGAATTTGTCCATTTTCATAAAAACACTCACATCAACTCAAACGACTGTTACATAACAACTGAGCGTCCAAAATGGCTGGAACTTTAGTAACTGTCAACAGATGAACAAAAATCACTAGATTTTATCTACGAGTGCTGCCATCTTGATATGGAAGTTCGAAACTTTTCAGACCACCCTCGAATATGAGAACCATACTGGCATGTTGACATGGTAGCTCAGTGGTTAAGAGTAACCAGACTGAGGCCGGAAGATCTGTGGCTCAAATCCCAGCTATGGCATTGACTCTTTACAAAACTTGCCCTACACACGGATGCTGTGAAAGAATAATTTCTTTCCACTTTATATGCAGCACATAACCAGGGTAGTGATCTTTTACCCATATGCTCTCCAGCATGAACTGGACCGCTCAAGATGTTCACATATAACTATTGCGACAAGTATATAACCATCATTTTCCTATAATACCTTTGTTCAGAACCAAATTTGATTGCCCATTTTGCCTTTTTGTTTCCAATGGGCCTCGTTTAGTTGCTTCTACTCTATTTGGTGAGCTTCTTGATAATTACAGGATCACGAAACAGTTGGTATATTGTATCTCTAAAGTAAATCAGTCCTGTAAACATATGAGAGACCAGAGAGACAGATATATGCACTTTAAAGGAATTCACCACCCAAATTTAGTAAACATTCACATTTCATGAGTTTAAAAACATTTGGAGGCCTTAATACAAACCTTTTTAAATTTTTAATAATACAATTATGTATATTTAAACAGTTTCCAAAATAAAATATTTCTAACTTACAGATTTTAAGTTTTGTAAATTATTTTTCTCGATTACACTGACTATTTGAAAAGGTCCCACATGATGCAAATTTTATTAAGTATTATGAAAAAAAATATTACGAGTCAGTTGGAGAATTTAATGTCATGTTGGCAAGTTGCCGCGGTAGCTCAACGGCTAAAAGCAACCGGACGGAGATCGGAAGATCCGTGGTTCAAATCCCGGCTATGGCATTGAATTTTTCAGTCTGACTCCAAATATTCTCAAAAGGCAATTAAAGATGTATAAATTTAAATTTACTGAAATTGAAAACCATCTAATGTTGATAAAACAGAACATTGAAAGTAGCGCTGTGCACGTGCTGGTGAGAGACGACTGACTCGCAGAACATGGGCCGTTTATCTTATCTGTCACCTCCAGACTGATTCCGCGCCACACCTGCAAAATGGCGCCAAACGTATCTGCTCTCACACAAGAGTGCCACTGATAACATACCCTCCCTGCCTCTTCATTGTTGTATTCGCATCACTTTCTCTACTAAATATCCTTACAAACGCTTATTCCTCTTAATCGAGATAAACATTATCTTACTGCTAATGCAAGTACAAGAAGAACGTGAGAGTATAGTCAAATGTTTTACCCTCTTTGAGTGCCCAAGAAGTAAAAACACAAATACCGACATCCTATACGGGAAACGTTACAAGAATTACAAAATTTGAACGTATAACGACGGATGTCTGGAAATGGTTTACTTCATACAACAATTTTTGCATAGGTAGGGTCAGACTGAAAAATTCAATGGCACAGCCGGGATTTAAAGTTAGAGATCTCCCAGTCTCCATCCGGTTGCTCTTAATCATTGAGCTACAATGGCCAGCATAAGCTCAAACGCTGCGTAGCATATTGTATATGACAACCCCTAGTAGCTCACCGGGAAAAATACCAGTAAGACTCATCAAGGAGACAACTAGTACATATAGATACATAGTTTAAACTTCGAAATATCGAAAAGTTCGAGTTACAAAACTTCAATTTATAAACTATTTTAGCCCGCCGCTGTAGCGTGGTGGTACCGTGTCTGTCTCACCTTCAGAGGTCCCGAGTCCGAATCTTGGTCAGGGGAGCTATCTGGATCAGTTCTGTTTTCCCCGGGAGTTTTCATTTATCCTGAAAGATAAATGTACAGTAACTCTAAACTCTGTGGATCCTGTACTCGTTTGAACATCATTTCACCAATTTTATCCATATGATATGACTTACTTTGGAGGTAAATTAAAAACACATAAATACAGATTTAAACTTTGGGAAGTATAAATTACTACGAGTACATAAGAGATTCGAGATATGTAATTCGACTATATATTCCACCTAAATGCAATGTTCATATCGGCGGCCTTTTAACATTCCATTTGTTTTACCCTTTTCGTATAGAGGAGTCAGACGAACAGGTGCCTGGGTCAGACGCCTTTGGAGAAGAGCAAATCTGTTTCCAAGAGCAGAATACCATGTATGAAAGTGAAAAGTGAAAAATATAAAAGGTCAGTGCAATGGATATAAGGATGATACACAAGATGAAGATGGAGCACCGTTGGAATGAGATGCCGGAGAAAACCAGCATTAGCGTCATGCTGTCCACCACAAATCTCACATGCGGTCGCCTGGGATCGATTCCTGGCCTCCTTGGTGAGAGACGATCGGTCTGTTCACTCAGCCATGGCGCAGCCTAGGATGTAAGGGAAGGCGATTATGGAGCATTTAATGGAATGAATGGCGGAGAAACCAGAGAAAACGCGATCTTTTACCTTTGCAATATGCCAGCTATCGGGAATGGTATCAACTTACCCACAGTGGGTTTTCTTTGCGTTACATTTATTAGGTCGTGTACATACACAGTCGGGATTCGAACCAGGACCCCTCGCAAAGCAGAAAACTAATCTTCTAATCTTTAAGCCTTTTCTTTTCTGTTTACAAGGACAAGCTTTTGTTATCTCCGATTTTCCCAAATACGGCCAATAGCTTGGATTAAAACACCGTTTATTACAAAATGACAGTGACAAGTTAATTGCTTCTTTTCAATCGAATTCCTAGAAACAATTTTAAAATTAAGCCAGAATTCGCTGAGTATAGGCACCAAAAATACGGGTATACCATGGAACGGACGGAACTGGGGGTTGGGGACATCTCCTGTACCTAGGAGGAAGGAATGAAGTAGACTACAGGACACACACACGCGCTGCAAGTAACATTTTTAGGCTTAAAGACCCGTCTCAATACTGGAGCCGACCAGAGGAGGCTGTAAACGATCTGAAAACAAAGCATTCCTCTAGTCTCCACAAGGAATACTGAGACGAATTAAGAATACGATGTGTACTGAACTGAGTTTGTCACTGGTATCGTTAGCCCCATGCCAAATTACAACCACTTACAGTCAGCAGGTCATTCGTATGTTTATCTGTTGTGCGTACCAACTTGCTTTGCCCGAAACTTGTCGACGTTCACTGCTCACAGAACAATACTCACTTTTACACTGCTGTGCCTGCCACGCTGGCAACTTTCAACAAACTCTGCTGTCCGCTGCTCTCACTATAGAACTCCAAATGCTCCCTGGTTAATTCCCAGAGGCTGACTTTTGCACCACCCTTTTATACCCTGCCGTCAAGGACCAACTCTTCCTGGACAGAAATCTCTACAATCATAGGAATGGGCATTGTCGAAACTGAACAGTCTGGAACATACAGCGCGGTAAAAGGCACATACTTCCTGCGGGGAAAAAAGACCGGTCGAATGTCTTAATTTCTTTAGGACAAGTCTTCAAAGACATGCTGGAAACCATTTCTTGAGAAATCCTTCAAAATCGCCTCTGCAGCCTTCACCACTGCTTCTGATGATGGATAATGCCTCCCACGAAGGCGTTTCTTCAAGTTAGGGAATAGAAAAGGGTCACATGGGACTAAATCCGGACTACAGGGATGGTGAGGGATACACTTAACGTTTATTTGTGTAAGAATATTTAGTAACAACATTGGCAATATGTGGCCGCGCATTATCTTGGTACAGCATCCAGCCTGCTTCACGGAAATGTGGTCTTTTGCGCCTGATATGGACTTGCAATGTTTTCAGGACATCCCTGTAGTATTGTCTAGTTACTGATGTGTGTGCAGGTACAACATGCTGATAAACCATTCCATGAATATCAAAGAATGAGATGACCAGAACTTTCCCAGCAGAAGCAACCACTTTTGCTTTGTGATAAAGGAGATTTCCACACTGAGCTTTGCTGTTTGCTCTCAGAATCAAAAAGATGTAACCAAGTTCCATCAGCAGTGATTACGTTTGAAAGAAACTACGGATCTTCCTCTAACATCACCTTTAACTGCATGTTACCTCCATTGCAACAGTATCAACAATCAACAATGAAACTATTTTAGCGTGTTTGTTTCACATTAAGCTAACAGAATATAACAAAATTGAATTTCAGTGCGAAAAATTGTCGGTAAAAAATTATGATCATTCTTTATGGGACAGCCCTCGTACGTTTACGACACTTAAAAACAAATTTTAGAAAGGAAAAGATCTACCGACCTAGGAAACCCACGAAAAACTCAAGGTTAGTCTTGTCGGGTCCTCTTAATCCAAGCCTCGCACTTGACAATAGACGCCATTCTTATGTCACACATTCCAGGAACCAAACGTTCCCGGTTACATAATATTTGATTTATCAACACTAGGGGGACAAACATCCCCTGATAAAACTACTTGAATTTCCGCATAATTTTCGCAAGTCGTCTTCCTTATGACGTCAGCATTTTCTAGGAACAACTTACCTGAGGTGTTGAATAACATGTGAAAGTTTACACAGAGTGTGCTTATTGATAAACCGTGTAGTAATCGCTTCTTATTCATTCCTCAAGGTTAATATCGAGCCGGCCTTGAAGAAGGCTTTATCGTCTCGCTACACGACATTCAAGTGTTTTCTATTCCTGTCTTATATATCCGCCACACGATTTCTGTTCTGCAGATCTGACATACATCACAGGTGAAATCGGGACGACATTTTCCTTTCTCTACTGACAAACTGATCACATCGCCTTCAAAATAGGCTTCTCGTTCTTAAGCAAAGGAGAAGTCGGCTTTAATTATTAATTTCCATTACTTGGCAGAAAGCTAATTCCTACTAGAGTGGAAGAGGAGCTTTCATATCACAAATTCCTTTTGTTTCCGCGCGTGGGGTAGGTATGAGATTTAGGTGGTTACAACGTGACAAAAGGGAAGGAACAGCATCCAGACATCTTTTATAAAAGTGAACATCTATCAATGAAACTCAAGTAGCCTATCAATCTCAGTTTTCCTCCATCAATCATCTGATGCTAGCTAAATACTTCGGAATCCACCGCCCTAGAAGAAGTGATGAAGTGAAAGAACCAAAAGCTACGCCTTGAAACTATAAGTACACCTGAAACAGGGAAAAAAATGAAAAAAAGAGGAAAAATCATCACGGCGGATTAAGAGCCCAGCAGCGAAAACCACGAAAAACCAATCAAACCCCGGACCTCCCATTATCGCGGTACCGGTCTACGGAATTCATACTGATCCCAAGGTCGCGGCTTCAAATCCGAAACACATCGATGATTTTTAAGTGTGCTTACAAGCTACGGCCTGTCGATAGATTTACTGGCATATAAAAGAACTCTTGCGGGGCAATCTTTCGACACACCGGCAACGCTGATAACTGACACGTACAAATACTCCAAAAAGTATTCGTCTAATCATAGCACACAGAATATAAAAAGCACAGTCAGAAAGACACAGACAAAAATTCAGATTTTGCCAAAACTGATCCATGTGGAAAGAGAGTAATGGATTTAACATAGCCCAAAAAGCCCATATTTTTAGCTCAAATAGTTTTCCTAATACAAATAAACAAAGTAGATACCATTATATTATAACAATGCATTGCGACGTAAGAACTGAATGAACATCATTATTGGTTGGCATGTATGCGTGAACGTATATTTGAAATTACTCAGAACTGAAACGTAGACATTTGACATGACGTGTTTGTTAAATTCGATGAGAGGAAACAATACACTTCTTGCTAGTCTGGCAGAGCGTGTCTGGTCACATTACATCTTTGTTTATAAATGGTTCGTAATCTCTGTTTACTCTAGAGAGTTCAAAGCAGTACTATTCAGTTACTCTTCCATGAAAAAGTGTATCAGCTGGATCAATGAGACGCGATCCACCTCCCCCTTACTACTGCTAGAACAATCCAATAGAGTTAATGTGGGCTCAAATTATGTTGCAAACAGAAATAATATTTTTAAACTAACCTTGAACGACTTATTCATGAACAAACTAACAAGGAACACAACAAGACTGGAAATACTGCGTGAGACATCAGATAAACTACAAGAAGACGACTTTTTGAAAGAAATAGCACGTAACGAGATTTAGGGACCTATCATCATAAATTTAAACTACTCAGACGAAGAAATGACACTGACGAAAAACCTCTTAATGTAACATTCACAGCTATACGGATGTACCGCTGGTATTTTCATTGGATTAGACAAATAAGTAATTCATAAACTATAATTTATTTTAAACTAAATATTTAAACCATTTGCGTAATATACGAATATCCATGTTGCAATTGTTATTTCAACAACTGCATTATTATAAAACTTTGGAAAATTCAGTTCGCGTTCCTTTCCGTCTAGCGGCACGAACACTCGCAAGTGTGCGAGAGAGAGAGAGAGAGAGAGAGAGAGAGAGAGAGAGAGAGAGAGAGAGAGGGAGATATAAAAAGAGTGGGGTAACGAGGTGGCAATGGTGAAGGCTCTAACGCATCTGATTCGCTATAGGCGTGAACTCCTCCCATTTGAAATGTGTGTAGTGTTTAACGCCCGCTTTTACTACATAAGGCACCGCAGGCGATGACACTGATGATACATGAGATGAAGATGGAGCAGCGGTGGAATAAGATGGCGGGGGAAACCGGAGATCCCGGAGAAAACCCGCCCCAGCGCCCTGTTGTCCACCACAAATCTCACTTTGCGGTCGTCTGGGATCGAACCCGGGCCGCCTTGGTGAGAGCCAAGCGGTCTAACCACTGAGCCACGGCGCGGCCCCTCACATTTGAAACACATAGTATATAAATAAATATGGGATATATTACACAAAATGTGTAATTATAATAATTAATACAAATGATATATTGTTTTTAATTTTGAACGTTAAAATTACAAATAGAGTTTACGTCCTTTTTTTTGTAATTTTAATGTCATTTTCTACAGAATTTAAGGACATTTTACTGGTCAATTTTTTTGTAATTTTGAGCTTCAACTTCCGCGTGCTAGTAATAACAATGAGAAGTACAATTTGTCATGAGGGGGAATTCCCTTATCGCTATCTTCCACTCTGTATAACCTGGGTGCTGTTTTTAATTGCTCTGGAGTGCCCATGACCGGGTTCTATGTCCTTAACACTCCTACCCAAAGGCTAATTGTATGATTTCCTCACTTTAAGTTTAATACTTCTAATGAGAGACAGTACGTTACTAACTAAATTAATAAATCTGGACCGTCCATAATCATTTACAGTAAAACACACCTATAGAGTAAAAGAGAGAGAAATGTAAGACTGTAAGGCACCATTTTTATAAACATTTGGTTCAAAGTTTCTACATTATATGTTACCAAATCTTAAGCTACTTACAACTTTTAATCTTTGACTTGCTAAATTCTTGACATGCATCAGGATTGATATCTGATATCTGAAAGTAGCTAGTTCTAACTCTCCCAAACTTGAGCCAGCGTATTTCTTGTGGACTCAGTTCAGCGGAACACCTAACTGCCGCAGCTACACTACGGGGATTATTTATGCAAAACCGCCACTGCTACCACGGTAGCCGACCTTATATGGCTTGTCTAGACCCACTAGGTATAGCTTTCTCTCAAAAAGGGGCATTTTTCCCGATAAGATAATATTAATTGGTTCTTTACCGCGATATGGGTTTAAATAAGTACACGTGCCAAGGTTTTCTTCCGTAAACGGAAAGACATAAACCTTTCTTATGGAAATGTGCGAACGCTTCAACATTACTGTAAACGTTGCGAACTGTATGACATGTTCCGGGATTTCGATCACCCAAAACTTGGGACGTTTTTTGAATTTTTATAAGCAAAGGCTTAATTTAATCCACGAGGGACGGTTTGTCAATTTCCGCGAGTTTATAAATAATTCTTGTACCATACAATGTTTTATCTAACACTTAGCGTATGATTAAAAGTTAATTTTTAAATTTAACTACAATAAAATAAATGTTTGTAATATTTGTAATTTCATTTTCTGGAATATACGGCTATTTAGACCAAGGCCGTGTCACAAACATCGTTGACTAATACCAATCGATGTTGGCTGGTCGTTTCTATCTCAGAAAGGTACGAGGGCTGTTCAATAAACAATAATCATAATTTTTACGGTCATAATTTTTCGCACTAAAATTCAATTTTATTATATTCTGTTACCTTAATGTGAAACAAACACGCCGGAGTAGTTTCATTGTTGGTACCCTTGGTTCCCGCCTGTGAGAACCAGGCAAGTTCGACATATTCAGTATCGCCTACCCTGCAATGGAGGTAACACGCGAGGAACAACATACGACTTTGAAATTCTGCTTTCGTCTCAATAAATCTTCAGTTGAGGCCTATACAATGTTACAGGGGGCCTATAGAGAGTCTCTTCTTCCCTACACCACAGCTCGAAGGTGGTTCAAAATATTTAAAGTGGGAAGACAATCAATTTCAAAGGAAGGTGGACCCGGTGCTCCAGTTACTGCTCCTCCGAAAGAAAACATCAACTCTGCTGCGGCCATTGTGAGAGAGGATCTACAAATTACCTTAAGATCACTTTCTGAAATACTGAACATTTCATTGGGTGCCACCCACACGTTGGTGACAGAAACATTACACATGAGACGTGTTTGTGCACGATGGGTTCCAAGACTGTTGATTCCCGAACAAAAGGACATTCGCATGCAGGTCTACGTACAGTTAAAGTTGATGTTAGAGGAAGATCCGGAGTTTCTTTCAAACTAATCACTGCTGATGAAACTTGGCTACATCATTTTGATCCCGAGAGCAAACAGCAAAGCTCAGTGTGGAAATCTCCTTTATCACAAAGCAAAAGTGGTTGCTTCTGCTGGGATAGTTATGGTCATCTCATTCTTTGATATTCATGGAATGGTTTATCAGCATGTTGTACCTGCACACACATCAGTAACTGGACAATACTACAGGGATGTCCTGAAAACATTGTAAGTCCATATCAGGCGCAAAAGAGCACATTTCCATGAAGCAGGCTGGATGCTGCACCACGATAATGCGCGGCCGCATATTGCCAATGTTGCTGAATATCTTGCAAAAATCAACCTGAAGTGCATCCCTCACGCTCCCTATAGTACGGATTTAGCCCCATGTGACTTTTTTCTATTCCCTAACTTGAAGAAACGCCTTCGTGGGAGGCATTATCCATCATCAGAAGCAGTGGTGAAGGCTGCGAAGGCGATTTTGAAGGATCTCTCAAAATTGGTTTCCAGCATGTCTTTGAAGACTGGCAGAAACTCTGGGACAAGTGCATCGTATTCAGGGGAGACTGTTTGGAGAAGGGTCATCAAAATTATGAGGATGAGTAAAGGTACGTTGTCGAAAACAAAATTGTGATCATTCTTTATTGAACAGCCCTCGTACACTGACAAATGTATTACTGTAGAATAGGAACACACAGAAAATATTTGAATGAATAAAAGTTGTAGCTGTAATTACAGAGTTACGCTTTATTACTAAACGTTAAAACTACAATATTATACATGAAATGTAGGCCTTGGTGATAGTACAGTAGTTAAAGTGGAATTTTAGCCATCTTAATATTAAAGTGTTACATTGGTAGATTAGTTTATATTATTAAATTACAACTTTACTTCTTCTGGCTTTGTCTCTTAGTCCGCGGGTTGTTATTGCTACAAAGCATGCAGAGCTGGTTTGAACCACCCACTACAACTGCAGCAATTGCAACTTTGATTGGCGCCAGCTATTCACGTCGAGGTCGACTGCTGCATTCCCTTTCGACATCACTTTACGTTATGTAACAAGTGCCGCGAGCATATTATCATTCCCATGGATTTTCCTCTTAATTGGATAAGTGGATCAAGATTTCAAATCTGCGGAAAGCCGACGCCTAATCATTCACTCTCGTGATTAATGTGGCGTAAGTGTCCAGTCCACTTAAAGAACGTTCAGCTACGAGGCTCCTACTGAAGAAATTCGGCAGTAATTCTTGTTCTTAAATTCAAATTCCTACGAGAATGTAACATAAAAGCTGCGCGATTATAACAATCTACAGACGTCATTTGTCTCTATCACATGACCAGAGGCAGTATTTCCATAATGAACATAATGTTCATGGAGAATGTGTTCAGTGTTAGATGCACCTCGTAGCGATCGCCATCGAACTCTTGTCTCCACGGTACGTCACAAGGAAACAGTTGAAGTCAGGCGTCACTGAAGTTTGTGGTCTCACGTATTTCACATAACAACCTTCTTCAGAGACTTCAAAATGAAGGTGATTTGAAAATAAATTTGTGACGGACGAAAGTTCTTTTATATATATATATATATATATATATATATATGTGTGTGTGTGTGTGTGTGTGTGTGTGTGTGTGTGTGTGTGTGTGTGTGTGTGTATTACGTCCTCCAACGTTAAGTCATATCCTAATACCAGACGATGAATGAAATGGGTGAAATGATGCTCAAATGAGTCGAGGGTCCATGGAGCTTAGAGTTACCTGACACACTCTATCAGGATAAGAGAAAACCTCGGAAAAAGACCTTATCCGGGTAAGTCACCCTGACCGAGATTCGAACTCGGGACCTCTTGAACGTGAGGCAGACACGCTACTGTCTACGCTATCGAGGCGGGCATTTATGTGTAGTAGTGTTTAACGCCCACTTTTACTACATACGGCACCGCAGGCGATGACATTGATGATACATGAGATGAAGATGGAGCGCCGGTGGAATGAGATGGCGGGGGAAACCGGAGATCCCGGAGAAACCTCACCCCAGCGCCGTGTTGTCCACCACAAATCTCCGGTTCCATCATTAGGAGCCTGAAACAAAACACTGACAGAGTACGAAATGACAGCACCTGGAACGGAAGACTATCGAAGGGAAATTGTCAAACGTGCACTACAACGGGGAAAGGAATGACAAATCCTGTAGATGAAAATATTGCAGAAAAATTGACTAAAAAATAAAGATTAAGATCTTGCAAATTGTTGCTCACTACTTTTAGCATAGTCTCTGTCGTCTCTGATAACTGGAAGCAATATCTACGAGGGTGGTCTGAACAGTTTCCGATCTAATAAAGATACAAGACAGTATTTCGGAATTTTTTTCCCTTAATATAGTCTTCTTGTACCACTACACACTTCTCCCAACGATGCTCCCATCACTCTAACCCGTCCAAATAGTACTCGGCGTTTTTCTCTGCAAAATAATTGTTCACGAAGGTGATTGCCTCTTCATTTGACGAAAATCTGTCCTCCGAGCGCAATTTTCAAATGAGGGAACAAAAAGAAATCGCTTGGGTCTAGCTCACCAAGGCGGCCCGGGTTCGATTCCAAGCGACCGCAAAGTGAGATTTGTGATGGACAACACGGTGCTGGAGCGGGTTTTCTCCGGGATCTCCCGCCATCTCATTCCACCGGTGCTCCATCTTCATCTCATGTATCATCAGTGTCATCGCCTGCGGTGCCGTATGTAGTAAAAGCGGGCGTTAAACACTACACATTTCGCTTGGGTCTAGATCTGTTGAGTAGGGCGGATGGTCAAACAGTTCAAACCGTAATTCGTGGATTTTCGCCATTGCAACCGCGGAGGTGTAAGAAAGTATTTGCTTTTTCTGCAAATGTGGTCGTTTTTCCCCAATTTCTGCCTCCAGCTTGTCAAATATTGATGCGTAGTATGCTCCTGTAATGGTTTTTCCTTTCTGGAGATAATTAAAACAACTCCATACCTCCCCCCCCCCCACAATCACTTTCCCAGCCGAAAAATCAGTATTTGATTTTTTTGGAGCCGGTTCCCCATTTGCAGTCCACTGTTTGGACTGTATTTTTGTTTCGGGCGTATAATTGTGTATCCAAATTTCATCTACAGTAATTCATCGGCGCTAAAACTCTTGATTTATTACGCCAAAACTGCGCCAACAGAGCGTTGGAAATGTTCATTCCAACACGTTTTTGGCCCAACGTGAGCAAACACGGTACCCAACGCGCGGACAGCTTACTCATGTCCAAATGTTTATTTAATATTTGACAAACACGTTCTTTTGACATGTTCATAGCCTCTGCTATCTCTCTCACTTTAATTCGGCGGTCGTCTAGCACCATTTGGTGAACTTTGGCGATGTTTTCGTCGGTAGCTGCGGTTTTTGGACGTCCGGAACGTTCATCGTCTCCCAAGCTCTTACGGCCACGTTTAAATTCAGCTACCCAAAATTTCACTGAGGTAAATGATGGTGCAGAGTCCCCATACGCAGAATCTAACTCATATTTGATTTGCGTAGGCGTATTGCCTTTCAAAAACAAATATTTAATGTCAGCTCGATACTAGATTTTGTCCATTTTCATAAAAACACTCACATCAACTCACTCAAACGACTGTTACATAACTGAGCGTTCAAAATGGCTGAAACTTTGGTGAGTAAAAGTCAAGAGATGAATAACGAAATTCGCTAGCTTTTATTTCCGAGTGCTGCCATCTTCATGTTGAGGTCGGAAACTTTTAAAGTCACTCTCGTATCTGCAAAGACACAGTTATATCTTGTACTTTTGGAACGGTTCCTTTTAGCAATCTGGAGGTTCCTGCTTGAGGTTTTAGCCGTCAGATGGCTGGAATTAGCTGGAGAACAGACTTTCACATACGCAAAGATAGAGGTGGGCGAACATCCAACCGATACATGGTCAGAATCTCGGTACCCAATTCTTCGCTACTTATCGCAGCGTACTGAGTGGGCACCCTCCTCGCACCACTACAAGGAAATGGAACCCGGGCTAGGGCACCGAAGCAAAAAGCCCCACAATGTCACGGCGCAAGACGCATATTAAACATATAGATAGAAAAACACAAAACGAAAGCAAGGAAGAGCTAAAATCTTGGCCGTGATTATAAGTGAAGCTGCAATAACGACGTACAATGATGACGTAAGCGACCTTCAGATCTATGATAACCATGCTCGTTGTTGCAATAGCAAGTGTTCTTTACTGGGAGTTGAAAATTTAATTACGTATCTAACTTATGGCGCCAACAACAAGCTTTTCCAAGAAGCAGTCATTTTACATTTTTAATTTCTCTATTACGTGTTGCATCTGCACCCAATAGTTCCACACCGAGATTTTACCGGAAATACACGTTTTGAGACCCGCCAAGTTAGAGAAAATGTTGTGTGTGTGCGTGTGTGTGTGTGTGTGTGTGTGTGTGTGTGTGTGTGTGTGTGTGTGTGTGTGTGTGTGTGTGTGTGTGTGTGTGTGTGTGTGTGTGTGTGAATTGCATAACTCGAAAACGAAATTTTGGTTACATGGTATGACGCAAACACTTTACTAGCAACTTTTTTCTTTCGAAAATTTTTATTTTCCGAAAACGTTTTGATTAAAAGTATCCCATGCATAAGATAATTTCAAGGCAGATGAAATGTAGATATAGCTTTAATTTTGGGTATGTCCTCAGAAGTCTCTTTCATTCTGATGACTAGTAAACCGCAGCAGATAAAAAGTGCACACTATCCGAGGAGGAACGAAATGATGTTCCAATGAGCCCGTGGTCCACAGTTACTTTGCCCGCCTCAGTAGCATAGATGGTAGCGTGTCTTCCTCACGTCCAAGAGGTGTCGAGTTCGAATCTAGGTCAGGGTGAGTTACCTGGATAGGGTTTTCTCGGGGATTTCCCTCATCCTTAAAGACGAATGTGGGGTAACTCAAAGCTCCTTGGACCCTGGACACATTTGAGCATCATTTAACCCATTGCATTCACCGTCCGATATGACTTAACCTTGGAGGACATAAAATTAAAAAAAAAATACGTTCCAATTTATCTTACGATAAGAGAAACCCCCGGAAAATCTTATTAAGATAACTCACCCTGACCGAGATTCGAACTGATAAAAAACATTAATCTTGAAATGATCTATGCTTATACAGAATGTTACAAAAAGGTACGGCCAAACTTTCAGGAAACATTCCTCACACACAAAGAAAGAAAATATGTTATGTGGACATGTGACCGGAAACGCTAAATTTCCATGTTAGAGCTCATTTTAGTATTTCTCTTAAAATGTAAATTGAAATCATTCGTGCAGACAAATGTCAAAATACCCATTGTGGTTCATGCACGATGGAGCTCCTGCACATTTCAGTCGAAGTGTTCGTACGCTTCTCAACAACAGATTCGGTGACCAATAGATTGGTAGAGGCGGACCAATTCCATGGCCTCCTCTCCTGACCTCAACCCTCTTGACTTTCATTTATGGGGGCATTTGAAAGCTCTTGTCTACACAACCCAGGTACCAAATGTAGAGACTCTTCGTGCTCGTATTGTGTACGGCTGTGATACAATACGCCATTCTCCAGGGCTGCATCAGCGCATCAGGTATTCCATGCGACGGAGGATGGATGCATGTAACCTCTCTAACGGAGGACATTTTGAACATTTCCTGTAATAAAGTGTTCGAAGTCACGCTGGTACGTTCTGTTGTCGTGTGTTTCCATTTCATGATTAATGTGATTTGAAGAGAAGTAATAAAATGAGCTCTAACATGGAAATTAAGCGTTTCCGGACACATGTCCGCATAATATATTTTCTTTCTTTGTGTGTGATGAATGTTTCCTGAAAGTTTGGCCGTACCTTTTTGTAACACCCTGTATATGGATGCAAATGTGGGACATTAACTTCCAGCTATGAGAAAATATTAGATATATTTGAAATGAAAATTCTGAGGATAATCCACGGACCAATACAGGAGGATGGATGGTGGTGAATTAGCTGGAATAAAGAAATATACAACTATATGTATAAAGAGGTGGGCATTGGGAAAGATGTAAAGCTAACGAGATTAAGGTGGGCCGGCCATGTGGCAAGGATGACAGATAAACTTATCCCCAAGTAAATTCTACAAGATCACACCAAAAAGAGCACTAGTCTGCCCATCACAAGAAGGCAAGGCAGAGGAATGTGTAAAGTCATCACTTTTGCTGTGTTTATGATCGCCTTCCGAGTATGTTTTGGATGCTAGGTTCACAGTGTTGTCACATAAATCACCCATACATATCTATCACTGCAGTTACTGAAACAAGCATTAGATCAGGCAACGTGGGTGACTCATATGCACTCTCATACACCCATTTCCTAGTAAAGAGATCAACTAAACGAACAGGTAAACATTTCAAGCTCCTCTCCCCAGCATTTAACTACAGGATGCATTGCAACTACTGTTTGCCAACGTAAAGAAAGCCCCTGACAGGAATGTGCCACCCTTCCACAGTGCGACAAGGACAGTGAATGTGTGTGACAGACAACGCATGTTACACAAGGAGTAGAACCTTACAAAAAAAAAAAAAAAAAAAAAAAAAAAAAAACGCTCTGTTCACTCTTCTTCCTGCTCACCTTATCCCTAGCAGTATCATTTACAGTGGTATTAGGGGATTCTGTTTCCTCTATCCCTTAACGATCCCTTACGGTCGAGCCTGAGGAACCGAAGCTTTGGGTCCGATAGAGAACCAGGATAGGTGATCAGCCCAATGCCTGGTGTGAAGGTGAAAGATTGACAGAATGAGGACGAGAGGAATGATGAAGCATTAAGTGGAATGTTGGCGGGGGAGACAGAAGGACCCGAAGAAAACCCGCCTGCTGTCCCCCACAAGTCTCAGTTTGCGATCTCCTGTGATCGAACCCGGGTCACCTTGGTGAGAGCCAAGTGATCTAACCACTAAACCACGGCGCGACCTGCTCAATTCGCTCAGTATACTAAAACCAAGATTTATTCACAAAAGTAGAAGGCATCAGAATGTTTTTGAATGGGCTGTAGCTGAACTGAACTGTCAAACACTACCAGGCAGGTATCGTAACCGTGTCTAACCTCCCTTGCGCCTCATTCCCCTCAGGGTTTCTTTGCTGTGGCGAATTGTTAGGATATGAGAAAGGAAGGCTATGGATAGAGTTGTGGGACAGGAATTTGGGACCATTCGTCGTTATTTTGTCTCCATCTTCATCAGCCACGCGTTCGGGCGCAATTTGGGACAGGATTTCTATGTTGGACGCACAATTCTTTCTCTTCTCGTGTGAGTTTATGCGGCTATCTATTTCCTCTGGTCACCAATTGTATCATCTTATTCTAAATAACAGTCACGAGACATCTGTTTTTCAGGCGTGGTTCAGAATAAAGTTTCGGAGAAGTCAAATTCTGTAACTATTTAATTGTATTATTTAGATTACATTTTGCTTGAACTTCCTTTCCCAGTCACTTCCAACATGTCGATAAATTCTTACTTTGTTGTATTTATACATATTCAAGCTATTACTTAAATGTTCTTGATCTTGCACCACTATTCATCACAAAAATCTCTCTCTACCAAGATTATTGATTTATCGTAACTATCGTTACTTCTCTCTTAATTTTGTGATTGGCCGATTTAATGCCACGTCACAACATTACGTCATATTACGTCATACAATTATTACTTCGGCCAATCACACAATTACATACGTTTTTACATATTTAAATTATTAAATACGAGGGCTATCCAGAAAGTAGATTACGTTTTCGTCTGTTTCCGCTAGGGGCGGGGCTAGCGCGGCCATCTTGGGGTCAGAGCGTTGCGCAGCTCAGTCGGCATCTAGCCGTGCTAGTGAGAGGTTCGTGCTGTGCTCCGTTCAGATACTGTGACGGTTTGAAATGTCTGCGTTAATTGAAAATCCCGCGAGCTGCGAGGTGCGTGCAGTAATAAGGTTTCAGACTGCAAAAAACTGTAAACCGATAGAAATCTATCGGCAGCTTTGTGAAGTGTATGGGGACAACATTATCACTGAAGGTGGAGTGCGTCAGTGGGTCATCAGATTTAAAAATGGTCGAACCAATGTTCACGACGAAAATCGAAGTGGGAGACCCAGCATAGTGACTGCCGAACTTGTCGAAAAAGTCGATGCTAAAGTCCGTGAAAATCGAAGGTTCACAATAACGGAACTTTCTTTGAGTTTTCCACAAATTTCCCGAAGTTTGTTGCACGAAATCATCAGCGAAAAGCTTGGTTACCACAAGTTTTGTGCAAGATGGATTCCAAAAATCTTGACAGAGGACCACAAAAATCAGCGAATGGCTGCAGCGTTGAACTTTTAGGACGTTTACCATAAGGATGGTGACTCTTTACTCGATCGCATCGTTACTGGTGACGAAACATGGGTGAAACACGTGAACTGTGAAACGAAATTGCAATCAATGCAGTGGGGGCACACAAGTTCTCCCCAAAAACCCAAGAAATGCATGCAAACAATGTCGCCAAGGAAGATGATGGCGACTGTTTTTTGGGACAGAAAAGGTGTGATTTTGGTGGACTTCCTGGAAAGAGGCACTACAATAAACTCTCAAAGGTATTGCCAAACTCTCCAAAAACTCAGAAGAGCCATTCAAAACAAGCGCAGAGGAATGTTGAGCTCTAAGATCTTGTTGATTCACGACAACGCCCGGCCCCACACGGCAAATGTCACTCGTGAAGTTCTTGAATCTTTTAAGTGGGAGTTGTTTCCTCATCCGCCGTACAGTCCCGACCTGGCACCGAGCGACTTCCACCTATTCCCAGCAATGAAGAAGTGGCTGGCTATGCAGCGTTTTGATGACGACGCACAGCTGCAAGAAGAGGTAACGAAGTGGTTGAAGGCGCAGGCGGCCGAATTTTTCGACGAAGGAATTTCCAAGCTCGTACATCGCTATGATAAATGCCTTAATTTTAATGGTGACTATGTCGAAAAGTAGTATTTGAGTGTGGCTTTCATCTGTATATAATAAAATTTGTTTCCTATACTTTGTTTACTTTTTATTCCAAAACGTAATCTACTTTCTGGATAGCCCTCGTATATTTACATAATCATTTTTTATAAATTTATAAACTTTTCATACTTCAAACATAACCCAAAAGTACTGTTACAGTTGTATGGAAGCAAAAGTTAAGGGAAGCTGAAGCCCACAGTGGGGTGTAATGTTTAGAAGAAGAGATCGAACTGAGACCTCTTGAACGTAATACAGACACTGTACCACATGCTACACTTCTTAAGGGGCATATTTTATATATAATTTGTTTTTGCGGAGATAATCACTTTTGAGGCACTCTCTGTAATAGCTGGTTTCAATTAAAAATAAAAATGCTTTAATGCAATAGGAAGGTGGTTTTTATCTCATAGCGACTAGCTTCTTTAAGTCTACTGCATTCTCATATCCCACTTGTACCTACAAAAATAAATTAATTTCTAAAAATGCTTTTAGACGATTAACATACTGTAGATGGAACAATAAAGACTTTTTTAGAATAGTTTGCTGAAGGTCGAGTTGACAGAGTCATGTAAGTGTATACACCAGATATTTATTAACACAGCACTGAGGGAAGGAGGAGAGCAGAGCTGAGTAGAGATATGATGGAGGAGATTTCTGCAAGCAAGCGCCCGCCCGCATGTGAAACTGTATGCTCCCTGAGGACAATACGCCCAGTTGCAACGTGTCATTTTGCACAAATCTTTTGTGTTGCCTGCAACTTAATAATTGCGTGCAGTGGCGGAGCTCGCTATTACACTCTACCCAAAATTCAACATCGCGCCTCCAGAAATACCAGTTTAGAACTCCTCTGAACGGAAGAAATATTCAAAACAAAACACATGAGTGAACGGGTAACTAATATCTGTTTCATATAACCTTGCCCCGCTGACATGTATCACTCCGCGTGCAACTACCTTCCCCCTCACCCTAATTGGCTAATGCTTTCGCGCCGTAGGTCATATGCGGTGCCTTCCCGTCACATTTAAACCTGCAGTAACCGTCATAATGATTGCCAGGAAGATAGATATAAGAATATGAATTTTATAATGAAACTGAGCAAGTTGAAACTGAATGAATGAGCAATGAAACTGAAACAAGTTTATAATGAAAGGCCTTCGGCCTTTTCCACTGGAATTTTCTAAGCCAGCACATATATATTGCGAAAATGCTTGTCTTTCAGTCTTAAAAGTCGTGTCACGCCATACTTGTCGTGTGTCCTTCATTCATCCAGGTCTCGTCGACGTAGTATATTTTGCGACTTGTATCCCGGTACAGTCTGATTGTCCTTAAATAACGTCTTCGCCCCACAGCAATATCGCCCCTGGAGTGGCAAGCTTTCCTGTTGTCTCAATTTCATGTCGCGATGTTCCTACGCATCTAACACACCTCTAAGTTCAGAGCACAGCTGTTCGACTTCTCTCACTGACAAAGACGGATTCTTCTCTGTGAGTGCATTAAACACATGCACTACAATTCTTTTTTCGCCGCTTTGTAAAGGTTTTCCCTTGCGATGCTTCAGCTAAAAACTGGCGCTAGACTCTGCCATTATACATATAATAAGTACACGCGCAATAAACGATCAATAAAATAATATAGCTCTCGCACTCGGCACAGCACACCTTCGAAAGGCGATATATGACTAATCCAGTTCAAAACAAGGTCAGTGATAAAAGTCATATAAACAAATATGTCATCACTACCACTAAATCACGTGCTGTCGTGGCATGTGCTTGAGAGCAATGGAACCTCCTCTTGACTTCGTTTAAGAATTAACATGCATTTCAGATAAATCAACTCTGTTGCGTAATATATTTCATTAAAACAGTTACGAAAGAGAATTTGACAATTCTGTTCCAACATATAAATAACTAAATCATTTTTAGCGCACAACAGTCTATTCTACCATAGCAGCCAATGAGCGGTGATAAGGTGACGTGGCCGTTAAGAGATACGGAGCAAGCTGATGTGAAACAAGGATTAGAAAAGAATGGCTCCGTGGTAAAGTGACTGTACTGTCTACTCTGACAGTGGCATTTCCCTGGTGACAAGTCTTCTACAGTCTGATTTTTAAAAGAAGATAGCTGAAGGTCATCTATTTCTGCACGTGGAGTACTGTAATGTTACTCATCACCAGATAGGAAGTAACGCAGATCTCCTTTCTTTATCCTCTCAACACTCCAAACATAAACAAGAATTACAGTTTAATATCTCACCTCAAATAAAATATGCACAGTTAATCTGTATTAGCCTACTTTAAAAACACAAATAAGTTGTAGCGTCTTCACATGTGAGTTCATTTAAATAATAATTTGTGCACTTTGAAACTAATATTGCATACTTAATGTTACTGTTGCTATGCATTCTAAGTTGACATTCCCACTATAGTGCCCGCCTCGGTAGCGTGTTTGCCTCACGTTCAAGAGGTCCCCAGTTCGAATCTCGGTCAGGGTGAGTTACCTGGATAAGGCTTTTTCCAAGGTTTTCCCTTATCCTGAAAAACGAATGTCGGTTAACTCTAAGCTCTATGGACCCTGGGCTTATTTGAGCATCATTTCACCCATTTCATTTTCTTTTTGGGAAAATGTTTATTTGCCGAAAAATGTTGGATTAAAGTATCCCATGTATAGGATAGTTTCAAGGCAGATGGAATGTAGATATATCTTTAATTTTGGGTAAGTCCTCAGAAGTCCCTTTCAGTCTGATGACTTTTGTGTAACTAGTAAACCGCAGGAGATAAAAATGTTGCACACTATCGGAGGATGAACGAAATGGTGTTCCAATGAGCCCGTGGACCACAGAGTTACTTCCCAATTTATCATACGATAAGGTAAAACCCCGGACAAAACCTTATTCAGATAACTCACCCTGACCGAGATTCGAACTGATACAAAACATTAATCAGACTGCACTTATATATGTATACAAATGTGGGAGATTAGCCCTAAATAACTACATAGTACGAAAGTTGCGGACAACTTCCTTCTGGTATTTTGTCAATAAATTGTTGTGATGCAACAATAACTCATAGCGCACTTTCACTAATCTACGGCACAGCGATTGTTGCACGCGTGCTTTTTACTTTCAGAGGTCATGGGTTCAGCACCAGATGAAATCTACTGCATTTTTGGAGCACAAAACTTTCGAAAGTGCCGCTTTCTTAGCAGATAAAAGAGATAGCAGCAAAATATATAGGAAGAAAAACGAATGTCTATTAATTTTAATTCCAAGGAAAGTCTAAATTGCAGCATTTTAATACAACTGCAGAACCACTATTTATTGGCAATTAGTTGCATTCGAAGACAAAGTACAGCGATATTATTTAAAACAACGAGCGTAATTATACTTTTATAGATTGGGAATGTCATATCTTACAACCCTAAATTGTCAAATCTCTGTCATGTTAGGTTAAATGAAAACAAGGAACGCCCACAGTTTATCATCATCATCATCATCATCATCATCATCATCATCATCATCATCATCATCATCATCATCATCATCATCATCATCATCATCATCATCATCAGCCCACCTCGGTAGCGTAGATGGTAGCGTGTCTGCCTCACGTTCAAGAGGTCCCGAGTTCGTATCTCGGTCAGGGTGAGATACCTGGATACGGTTTTCCCCGGGGTTTTCCCTTATCCTGGTAGACAAATGTCGGGTAGCTCTAAGCTCCATGGACCCCGGACTCATTTGAGCATCATTTCACACATTCCATTCATCGTCCGATATGGCTTAACGATGGAGAACGTAAACTGAAGAAAAAATACTCAACAGCATCATCTGTGCTCGAGAGTTTCAATCTCACCAGGGCTAGTTATCTGGATAAGGGTTTTCCATAGCATTTCCCTTATCCTGAAAGATGCATGTAATAATCCTATGCTCTATGGATCCTGGACTCATTTCAGCATCTTTTCATTCGTTGTGCGATATGACTTTACGTTCTCCCTCAAGAGTTTTTTTTTTTCACATACCAGTAAATCTAATGACACGGGGCTGTCGCTTTTAAGTACACTTAAAAACAATCGAGTTTCAACCAGGCGACCTTGGAATCAGAAGGCCATGACCTAACCAAATGAGCTATTCAGACCGATATCTCTTCATATTACCAACTGAAATCCATGCACATCCCATGTTTTTACTCAACCTGCACATTTTAAATGTTGAAATATTTCTGTACGCAAAAGAATTATGAACTGCGGAAACGGAGAACCTAAAGGACAGAAACGTGCAGCGTATCCTATTAATTACGTACAAGCATTTGCCTTACCGAGCAAGAAAACCCAAAGAAAAACCCATGGTCAAAGTGGGCAGCCACTCGCTCGGTTTTGCAACCCGGTATTCGCTACAAAACCAACACTCGGGTAACTTTGTTGTTTGACGACAGTTGCACTATTGTTTTGTTGACGTCTTTATCGGCAATTTCTACACTACCATGTATTTATATCCCTGTTCCCCTTTACATCCCTAAACGCTTCCTAACAAACAATGGGTGTTCCTTTGTTTTCCCCAGCTGAGCAGTTCTGGAATTCTCAAAGTTACGGCAGTAAACAGAACATACAAACTTTATAAAACCCTCGTCGCTATTGTTAACAAATATTCAATACAAAACTCCCTTGTTTAGTTTCTCTACTATATAGTAGAGTCCTATATTAACATCGCAACATAAGTAAAGCGCAACCAGCTCTTGTCACACAGAGATGATATTTTGATGACTCCAACGTGGATTCCTACTGGATGCCGGCTATCCAGCCAATGAACGACACGTCTGCGACCTGTCATACTTAGTGCAGGCATCATTTATCAGCTGGAGTAGAATTAGTTAGCAATCCGCAGTAGTTGTATAAAACGGCCTCTTTGTGTCATGTGTATGAACCTGGAACAGCCTAGCGTTAACATTAAAAAAAAAAAAAAAAAAAAAAAAAAAAAAAAAAACCATATTTGGCATCCAGTTTAGTAACTTCCAAGCTGCGATACTAACATTTTCAATCGAAACTATCCTTGATGTAGAACATTTTTCAAAAAAAATATTAACTGCATAGACATTTTCATGACATAAAACATATATCTTAATTTTTTTAGGAATAACATCTAAAAAACCTCTTCAATCTACACGACTTCTACCGAACCGTAAACCGTAAGAAATAAAGAAAATGTGACTACACCAACAATGTAAGAGGACTGTTCATTAAAGAATGATCATAATTTATCACACTAAAATTCGATCTTATTATATTCTGTTAGCCTAATGTGCAACAACCGCACCGTAGTAGTTTCATTGTTGGTACTCCTGGTTCCAGCCTGTGAGAACCAGGCAAGTTCAGGCATGTTCAGTATCGCCTACCGCTGCAATGGAGGTAACACGCGAGGAACAATATGCGGCTTTGAAATTCTGATTTCGTCTCAACAAATATTCAGTTGAGGCTTATACAATGTTACAGGAGGCCTATGGAGAGTCTGTTCTTCCCTACAGCACAGCTCGAAGGTGGTTTAAAATGTTTAAAGAGGGGAGACAATCAATTTCAAAGGAAGGTGGACCCGGTGCTAAAGTTACTGCTCCTCCGGAAGAAAACATCAACACTGCTGCTGCCATTCTAGAGGAGGATCGACGAATTACCATAAGTTCATTTTCTGAAATACTGAACATTTCATTGGGTGCAACCCACATGTTGGTGACAGAAACGTTACACAAGAGATGTGTCTGTGCGTGATGGGTTCCAAGACTGTTGATTCCCGAACAAAAGGACATGCAGGTCTGCATGCAGTTAAAGTTGATGCTAGTGGAAGAACCGGAGTTTCTTTCAAATGTAATCACTCCTGATGAAACTTTGCTACATCATTTTGATCCTGAGAGCAAACAGCAAAGCTCAGTGTGGAAATCTGGTTCATCATCAACCCCCAAAAAAGCAAAAGTGCTTGCCTCTGCTGAGAAAGTTATGGTCATCTCATTCTTTGATATTCATGGAATGGTTTATCAGCATGTTGTACCTGCACACACATCAGTAACTGGACAATACTACAGGGATGTCCTGAAAACATTGCAAGTCCATATCAGGTGCAAAAGACCACATTTCCGTGAAGCAGGCTGGATGCTGCACCACGATAATGCGCGGTCGCATATTGGCAATGTTGTTGCTGAGTATCTTGCAAAAATCATCGTGAAGTGCATCCCTCAACCTCCCTATAGTCCGGAGTTAGCGCTATGTGACTTTTTTCTATTCCCTAACTTGAAGAAACGCCTTCATGTGAGGCATTATCCATCATCAGAAACCGTGGTGAAGGCTGCGGAGGCGATTTTGAAGGATCTCTCAAAAATGGTTTCCAACATGTCTTTACAAACTGGCAGAAACGCTGGGACAAGTGCATCGCATTCCGGGAAGACTATTTTGAGAAGTACCATCAAATTTGAGGATGAGTAAAGGTACGTTTAAAAAAAAAGTGATCATTCTTTATTGAACAGCTCTCATAGATCTTGTTTAAACATAATTTATGTCCGACCTTTTTGTGAAGCAAACCATTTCCGAGATATTTCTTGTTATTGGTTTGAATGTTCCAATACTCACTCCACAGGAAAATGTGCCACAATACCATCTCTACAAACTATTATCTCGATTTACCTGTAGTAGCTACACAACAATTTGTACAAAAATGGGTAGAATAAATCAGATGAGTGCGCACATGTCTAAAACGAACTGCACTCCCTCCAATTAAAAAACTCAACACAAGTAGAAGCTTTCTATCTACATTCGTACCGCCCTGCGTTTTATGATAAACTTTCAAGAGCAGCTTAAGTGTACTTACCTCTGTTTCAACAACGGATTCGTTCATTTCTAAGGTCACTGCACTTATTTCAGGAAACACTCCACATATGGAAAACCAAACTGAATACCTTCTTTTGTTGTATACCTTTCCAACAAACTCTATGTACGCTGTTGTAAGACTTGAAGGTTTAACGGCGAGCATTGCTAATAAAGGCTTCGCGGGTGATCAGCCCTGTCAAGTTTATAAAGGTTGAGCTTTCGGCCATTGCAGACTCCTTGGCCTTCTTCAGGATCCTCAGTCTGACACGGCTGACCACCCACGAAGTCTATGTACGCTGTTAACGGCGTTGTACACACCGAAACCTTCTGTAACGTAGAAGGCTGCGAAACTGCCCCAAGTTCAAGACATCTCAACTTCCAGTCTCGATCAGATTGAGTTATATCCAGATTTTCCCCTTATCCTAAAGGACGAATTTCAGGTAACACTAAGCTCTATGTATCCTTGACTCATTTGATTATCATTTCATTGTGACTCATTCCATATGACTTAACGTTGGAGGTTTTCTCTTTTCCTAAACGATGAATAGTAACTCTAAGCTCTATGTATCCTGGACACATTTGAACATCATTTCATTCAACGTCCGATATGACTTAACGTTGGCAGCTTTCCCTTATCCTGAAAGATGAGTGTCTGGTAACTCTAAGCTCTATGTATCCTGGACTCATTTGAACATCATTTCATTGATCATCCCTTATGACAACGTTTGAGGTTTTCCCTTTTCCTGAAAGATGAATGTCTGGTAACTCTAAGCTCTAAGCTCATTCATTGTCCATTGTGATTTAACGTTATAGGATATAAAAACAGAAGAAAAAGGGGAATACTCTTAAGTGATTGGAAATTACTGTTTTAATGGCTCGTATAGGCTTTTCAAGTGCTCTTTCCCCAACTTCTCAGGGATATTTGATATATGTACAACATTGCGTATTTCATTTATATGCCCGCCTCGGTAGCGTAGATGGTAGCGTGTCTGCCTCACGTTCGAGATGTCCCAAGTTCGAATCTCGGCCAGGGTGAGTTTTACACTGATAAGGTTTTTCCCGGGTTTTCCCTTATCCCTCAAGGCGAATGTCGGGTAACTCTAAGCTCCATGGACCCCGGACTAATTCGAACATCATTTCATCCAATTCATTCACCGTCCGATATGACTTAACGTTGGAGGACGTAAATTACAACAAAAAATATGTCATTTATATGACTTTTAATATATGTCTGAACAAACAATGCAGACGGCCAATAGTGGAAGCTAGCGGTATTACGTCACTATTCCCTGTACCATTCGGTAATACAGTAGTTAAGGCTCTTACAGTAGACGGGTTCAAATCAAGTCAAAATGTAAAGCCCATCATACGCTTACAAAGTAAAAAATTAATATTAAATGTGTTACAGGTTTGTAAAACAGAGAAACGCAAAGCTCTGATTACTCTGGACAGCAAAAAATAATTTTTGAATGTTTCGAACACTTCATGAGGCAATTCCTACTAATTTTGTTTCGAGAAAAACAAATTTGACAAACATTTTTATTCGTTCTAGTTTCTATGATATACACAAGGTGGAAATATTACATATTAACGGAATGAGAGAAAAGGACACATTTTAATTACATACATGCTAACAACAATGAAAGTGCATTTGATTTTTTTAACTGGTAATTACATGCTGGGAGTTCTAAATTGCTGAAAAAATACTTCGCAGATAGTCGTGTCTGAAGAGAATCATGTGGTGGCCTATTGACTTCGTCGTCTTTTAGCTTGCCTCTTGTGACGGAGTTCCGCAGACCAACAGTAATCCGCAAGCATTACTTCATTCCAACGGCCCTGATATCTTTGTTCCATAACAGAAATGTCCTGATGGAATCTCTCCCCATGTTCATCACTAACAGCTCCACAACTAGGAGGGGAAAAGTCTAGGTGGGAGTGGAGAAAATGAATATTAACGGACATGTTGCACCCTAGGTTACGGTATTTTTGCAGGAGCACTGTCATCAAATGCTTGTAGTTGTCATCTCTTTTGTTGCCTAAAAATCCAGAACAACACCCTTGAAGGTTTCCCAAGCTTCCTTTTCTTTCCACTCCAAAATTTGGTCAAATGCAGGATCCTTTACAAGTTCTATTATTTGTGGTCCCACAAAAATGCCTTCCTTAACTTTTGCATCACTTAATTTTCAAAATTTCTCTCTGATGTACTTAAAGGCCCGTCCTTCTCGGTTCACAGCTTTGACAAAGTTTTTCATCAAACCCAGCTTGATATGCAGGGGTGGAAGAAGAACGTCTTTTGGGTCCACAAGACGCTTGGCAACGCTAGGATAAAGATTTCTTACATGCCACTCTTCTTTAATAAAATACAATTTCCTATCTCTACTGTCCCACATACATAAGAAGAAGCAAATTCCCCCAAATTTAAAATATTCACTCTAAAAATGAAATGTTGCTTTATCTTCAAAACAAGAGCTAATCTATCATTTTTATGGTGGTTTTTTAATTGAGCAGATGGAAATACATGTAAATTCACTATTTTTAAGCCTGAAACATTTTCATTGTTGCCCAGTGTTATTATTACGTTATATAGTTGTACAACAAAGAACTGTACATAATATGGTGAAAGAGGTTCAAAATTCGAGAGAAAAACTTTCAACATCACCCTCATCAAAACTCGATAAGTTTGAAAAATTTGTTGTACACAGAACTTTTCTCGAGTTTTACGAACAGAGAAGAGAAATTCCTATAATACGTAAACTTATGAAAATATCCTTCTTGAAGATAGAACACATTCTGGGGAATACTTAAAAGACATGGGATATCCATTTAGCATGTGCAAAACTATACGTCATGTTATGTACGCTGTACTGATGGGCAGACACTACTGTACTATACTCTCGTCTTCTCTGTCCTCCTATAAAAACTGCACTCATTCGTTACAGCTGATATGTGTGTAATTTCTTTCTGTTTACAGATTGCACAAATTCCATACGATTTTCCGAGAGGGAAGGAAAAGGAGTTAGAAAAGATATTGGTGGTACACCTGGATGGCCTGGCCCGCTACGATGGTGCTGTTCGGGACGACCAGCTTTGAGGAGGGAGCAGTGTCACCCAATTATCGGAAGGCACGACCGACTGGCAGGTGGGTGGACGACAGGAGGCATTGAGCCCACGCCTACCCATTTATCTTGTAGCGTTCACTGAGGGGATGGTTGGAAACGTATGACTAACCGTCTCTTTCCCCTCCCCCTGACGTCTGGAACCATCGGGATGATATTCCGACCCGCGAAGATTCCAGAAACAGCGATCTTCCTATATAAGGGCTGCAGTGGGCGAGTCAGTTCAGTTCTTGGCGAGCAGCCGTGAAGAGCGCTGTGCTAGCAAACGGACTGGAAGACTGCGTACGTGCATCAAATGAGTCCTTAGTCAGCTCTAGAGAGAGTTGTACGTAATAGTGAGTGTGGAGTTGACCTGTGACAGACGAACTGGTGGACTGTAATTGTGTGCGCTAGTGTACCAACTGTAACTGGTGGAAATAACGAACATTAAGTTTGTGCAACTGGACTTTTAATTTCACGAACCCACAAAGTCAAAATATTGATTACAGTTTGACACGTTTAATATGTATACATAGAACCTTTGGACAGCAGCCTCACAAGTCTTCAGTAGGAATGAGTTGTATAGTTAACTCATTATTGTCGCGAAACCATTATTTACGAAAGCGCGGCGCGGGAGCGATAAGGGACGGATGGAGCCGGGCGGAGATAAACAGCTTGTCTAAGCAGTTAAACATAGCGCGGAGATAAAAGCCATACCAAAACAGATAAAGTTAGAACATTCTAGTGAAATCTTGATTGTCTTGCAGATAATTCTATTTCTTAAAATAAGACCTGAAGCATTCCTGGCGACGAATGCACTCACTTTCTTCTCGGGCAGCAAGCCAGGTGAAAAGATAATTAGATATCAACGTTTCCGGAGTGTTTATCTCTCACATCATCAGGATATTTATAAAATGTTATTACCACAAATGAAATACTGGATATAACACAACTATAAACAAAGACAAAACGTCATCAAAATTCGCATTGCTGAACAAAAGACTGTTTTCAGTAAGTTAAATGCCAGGTCAGGAAATTGCGTGAGTATAGAAAATTGTGTCAAAGAAACGTAACTACTTAACTTGATTATCGAGCTGTATTGATCTTTGCTTCTTAATTCGGTGGGTTTCCATTTTTAAGGCCGGTTTCCAAGAGGAGCTGAACTGAAATCCAGTATCACGATTAAGCGTGCTCCTTTCAGAGGAAATCTTTGGAGGAAATCTAAGGAGGCTTTGGCTAAGTAGACAGTAGTAGTAAACAGTTGTAAACAGACGTAATGAGAGAGTAGTAATGGAACTGGTGTTTTGGAAGTGAACTCCTTGTTGTAGTCAACGACCTTGGTAGATAGTAGTTGTGTAAGTGACGTAATCCTGCTACTGTGAGTGTACTTCTACACAAATAAAGAACATTTTGAATTTCCGCAACTTGGACTTTTAGTTCTACGAACCCACAAAGTCACATTATTGTTCTCTAACCTTCTTTTCACTCTGATCTGTAAAACATTGTACAATGAAAGATCAATAAAAATTAAAATAATAAAAAAAACTAACTCATAAATCGTTAGCGATGAACAAAATGTCACTTCACAAAACATGTATTGGGCAGAGAAAGTTTAAAAAAAACTGACTGAGCGTAGAGAAATTTAGAAGTCCTATAACAGAAATCGAAGTATTAAAATATTTTATTATTTACATCTGTAATATTTTCCATTGGGGAATTTCATTAAAATCTTTGGGATCCTCAGAGGGCAATAACTCACTGTTTACAATGGAATAATAATGTCGATGTAGTTGTGGCTGTAGTTAAAGGATGCATCGCAGTCATAGTATTTGTTCACTGCTGGACTCAAAGCCAAGTTACATTTTTACCTCCTCGGTAAGTTGCACAGAAAAATGTGTCAGGTCCTGGCCGTGCAGAAAGGTTCCGGGATTTCGTTAAAAATACAATTGGGAATTAATGCGTCAGAGCAAGTAACCTTGTGCCAAGGCACCTGTCGCTTCCTTGAGGGAGGAGGTAAACAATAACCAAGGTCACTTCACTAAAAGTTCAACAAATAGCATTTCTGCCCCACATTACATTGACAGAATTCCAGGAATGTTGTTATGTCTTAGGATTACAGAGTCGTCTCATAACGACCACCTCTTAAATATTTTAAAGGTTTACTACATACACCACTGAAACATGACCAAGGTCGGTGCATCATTGTTAATTCTCCTTCAAAAACCGCAATGGGCCTAGATTGCTCAAAATTCATAAACCTACGAGATTTATTTGAAAGCAAAACATTTTTCTTAAATGCACATCCTCCAACATCACAAAGAATTATTTCCGGGCTGTTTTGCCCTGGTCTGCTGGCGTAACATCATCCATAGGTTTCGTCCACAACTGCCTCGGACATCTTCAGTGGCGCGGTCGAGAAGTTTCCGCTGCCGGAAATAATTCTCTGTGATATTGACTCCGGCCGTGAAAGCTTACGTTCTCTCAGGACATCCTCCAACGTTAAGTCATATCAGACGATGAATAAAATGATATTCAAATGAGTCCAGGGTACATAGAGCTTAGAGTATCAGACATTCACCTTTCAGGACAAGGGAAAACTCCAGGGAAAACATTAAGCAGATGACACATTCTGACCGAGATTCAAACCTGGGACTTCTTGAACGTTAGGCAGGCATACTACAATCTATTTAAGTTAATTGATGGAACCTAAATAATAAGAGTTAAATGATGAAGCCTGGGACTCATGTACTTACAATAGTAAGTCGCCACAAACGGCGTATCTCGAATGCAAGAGCCCCTGGTGGTCTACCGGGGAAATATATGAGTCAATTGGAGGATTTAGTACCATGACGGCAAGTTGGCTTAATGGATAACAGCGACTGGACGGAAACCAGGAGATCCGTGGTTGAAATCCAGGTCATGGCATAGGAGTTTTCAAGTTGACCCTATCTATCCAAAATCTTTGCCTATATAAGCTAGAGTGAAGAAATGATTAATTTCCACCAATTAAATAATAAGAGTTAAATGATGAAGCCTGGGACTCAAGTACTTACAATAGTAAGTCACCACAAACGGTGTATCTCGAATGCAAGAGCCCCTAGTGGTTTACCGGGGAAATATGAGTCGATTGGAGAATTTAGTACCCTGACGGCATAGTAGCTCAAAGGATACGAGCGACTGGACGGAAACCAGAAGACCCGTGGTTCAACTTCCGGCCGTGGCATTGGATGTTTCAAGTCGACTTTATACTACAACCTGTCTTCACACCACAAGAAGGCAAGGCAAAGGAATGTGTAATGTAATCACTTTTGTGCTCTGTTTATGCTCGCCTTCCGCCCTGCGCCGTGGCGTAGCGGGCTAAGGCAGCATGCCTTGGTCCCTGGCCACGGAAAGCGACCCGGGTTCGATACCACCCATGTGGTGGGGATTTTCGGTCCCGGGTATAGGACCGGTGCCCACTCAGCTTCGTGAGGAAAGTGAGGAGCTTACGCTAGGTAAGCGGTCACGGTCACGGAAACCAACATTCCGGCTGGGGGATGACGAGATGCTGACCACATCTCCTCCCCGTATCGGTTGGATGATCGTCCACCTCTGCCGTGCGTAAGTGGGTGTGAGGCCAACAGTCGGGTTGGTAGGCCTTGGCCCTCTAAGGGCTGTCGCGCCATGGGTTATTATATGCTCACCTTCTGCATGTGATATGGAGGTTAGCTTTATGTAAAGTATACATAATTGTCATATAACTTACCCATACATGATATTTTCCGTACTATCACTGCAGTTACTGAAATGAGGATTAGATCTGGCAGTATTGGCGACTCACATGCACTCTCATACTGTCATTTCGTAGTAAACAGATCCACTAAACGAGAAGGTAAACAGTTCAAGCTCCTCTCCCCTTTATTCCCCGATTGCCTTCTTGTGGTGGGCACACAGTACGCTACAGAGAGGGCACAATTAGTACCTGATGACAATGTAATAATTTTCAGAGTGGTATAAATTGCCAATTACACCCCGTAATACACAAATTAATTTTTTTAAATGAACATAAGTTTGAATTATTGGTTTTCAAATTCTGTAAGAATGGAGTTCCTTGAATTCCTTTCTATGCAATCCTCGACTCAAAATTTCGTATTTCAAACCGCACACTACTCCTCGATGCAGCCGTGTACAACAGTAGAGAAGACCATGTGGCTGCAACACATGAGATACATTATTAGTGGCATACACTAAATATTTAACAGAAGAACTCGTAGTGTGAGGGGCCGCACACACGTCATCTGCGTCGGTTTCAAGTTATACAGAATCAATTCATGTCCATCACTACCAACGCTCCATGGTTCATCCCTAATCCGCAGCTCCATCACAAACTAGGACTGTTACCTCTTCACGACTACATTCGCAGGATCGCCCGTCGTTTCTTTTCCACGATGCAAGAAGTTCCAGGACCTGTGCATTATAGCATCGGCGTCCGAACGCGCCAACCCTCACGATTAAAGAGGAGACTACCACAGGACCTGCTTCTGAGTGATGCATCTGGTTCAAGTGATTCTAGTGCTTGATGTATGTCTTACATCTGCAATATTGACATAATTCCTCAGAGTGTATTATTGGAGTTAGGGGCGGCCTGTTAGCCTACCCCTGAGTGTTATTGTTCTTAAGTTTATTGCTCTCTAACCTTCTTTTCACTCTGATCTGTAAAGCATTCTACTGCTGATCGATCAATAAAAAATTATAAAATAAAAAAAAGAACTCGTGTCTTTGAAGAATGAAATTACCAATTAACTGTCCGCAAATTAGGATTAGGATTACTACGAAGGGGATTCGGTAGTGTGACCAGTCATGATCTATTGTATCTATGCCTCCAATTGGGGCATACCCGGGAGAAAGGATAGCGCGAGAAGAGACAGGGCGGCAACAACAGAGCAGAGGGGAGGATCCCTCAATTTTACTTAAGATGAAATCTCCCCTGGCAGGCCAGAACAACGGATGTTCCCCCTATTGTGGTTCGGAAGCGATCCTAACAGCCAGAAGTGGTTCACTCAGAGCATATCATCCTGCCATGCACCGCCGAGACACCCGCCGACACTTCTACTCTGAAAGAGACCAACAGATGAGAGATGATAATGGAGATGAAATTGAGGAATTGGAAATTCGGGAAATGTAATGAACCTACCCAGCATTCGCTGGTGAACCGGAAAACCCCGAAAGAACCTAGGGGTCAGGTAGATCGGTCACCGGAATAGAACCCGGGCCTTCCGAATGCGGGCAACACACAAACCCGTCTGAGCCATCCTTCTCGGTAACTGTCCGCAAACACTAGCTAAGGTAAATTTTGAACAAATTAAGTGTTTCTCCTGAAAAAATTAAGAAAGAATATTTTTATACGGGAACTTTTGTTTTGACTACGCAATAACAAGTGTACAATATCATTTACCTAGTTGCCATGTTTTCCTTGTGCCAAATAAATATTGACAGCAGCAAAAAGAGCACAGGAAAGAGTTTATCAGCACTGGCTAACCGCGGGGTACCAGGATATGTCAGATATCGTGCTGTTCATCGCACCGGGAAAATACGCCGTCCAACCAGGAAAACACTTGGCGCGAAACTATTTGCCAACCATGCACATTTGTGTTATGTAATAGCCGAGATTATTGTAAACAGACCATTTAGCCTCTTTTGCTGCATCTTTATTAATCGATATCATTTAATTATACTTCTGTAAATAATAGGTCTGTTACTTTCTACTATAAACTGCAATACTTCACAGAAAAATGTTACAATCATATACCAACTAAAATCTTGTACAAATTATTCTATTCTTACAGAAGCTTATTGTGTGTTTCAAATGGGGAAATGTTTGTCCTTGAGCGCTACTAGGTGAGCAACCAATCGGAGTCCTGCGGTGTTGTATTGCAGTCCCCCTATGTGGTGTGTAACGAGCGCCAAAATAATCATTCTTTAATAAATACTATTCGCGCCAAGACAAAAATTCAGATTTTGCAAAAACTTATCTATGAGGTAGAAGAGAGTAATGGATTTAATATGTAACAATACTTTTGGGTTATGTTTGAAGTATGAAAAGTTTATAAATTTATAAAAAAATGATTATGTAAGTATATTTAATAATTTAAATATGTAAAAATGTATGTAATTGTGTGATTGGCCGAAGTAATTGTATGACGTAATGTTGTGACGTGGCATTAAATCGGCCAATCACAAAATTAAGATAGGAGTAACGATAGTTACGATAAATCTATAATCTTGGTAGAGAGTGATTTTTGTTGCAATGGTGGAGTGTGACGAATAGTGGTGCAAGATTAAGAACATTTAAGTAATAGTTTGAATCTGTATAAATATAACCAAGTAAGAATTTATCAAAATGTAGGAAGTGACTGGGAAAGGAAGTTCAAGCAAAATGTAATCTAAATAATACAATTAAATAGTTACAGAATTTGACTTCTCCGAAACTTTATTCCGAACCACGCCTGAAAAACAGATGTCTCATGACTCATTTAGAATGAGATGATACAATTGGTGACCAGAGGAAATAGATAGCCGCAAAAACTCACACGAGAAGAGAAAGAATTGTGCGTCCAACATAGAAATCCTGTCCCAAATTGCGCACGAACGTCTGGCTGATGAAGATGGAGACAAATTAACGACGAATGGTCACAAATTCCTGTCCCAAACATAACCGTAAAAACCCCATACTTTTAGCTCAAATAGTTTTCCTAACAGAAATAAATAAAGTAGATACCATTATAACAATGCATTGCAACGTAAGCACTGTAATGAACATCGTTATTGGTTGGCATGTATGCGTAAACGTATATTTGAAATTACTCAGAGCTGAGTAAACATTTGACATGCCGTGGTAAAAGAAATATGTACTTTGAATAAGCCAAGGTGTTTGTTAAATTCGATGAGAGGAAACAATACACTTCCTGGTGGTCTGGCAGAACGTGTCTGGTCACATTATATCTTTGTTTATGAATGATTTTTTTTTTCTAATTTGCGTCCTCCAACGTTAAGTCATATCTGACGATGAATGAAATGGGTGAAATGATGCTCAAATGAGTCCTGGGCCCATGGAACTTAGAGTTAGTTACCCGACATTCGTCTTTCAGGATAAGGGAAAAAAAACGGAAAAACCCTTATCCAGGTAACTCGCCCTGACCGAGATTCGAACTCGGGACCTTTAGAACGTGAGGCAGACATCTACGCTACCATCTACGCTACCGAGGCGGGCATTAATGGTTCGTTATCTCTATTTACTCTAGAGAATTCAAAGCAGTATTATTCGGTTACTCTTCCATGAAAAAGTGTATCAGCTGGATCAACGAGACGCGATCCAGCTTCCCCCTTACTACTGCCAGAACAATCCAATAGAGTTAGAGTGGGCTCAAATTCTGTTGCAAACAGAAATTATATTTGTAAACTGACTGACGTTGAACGTCTCACTGACGAAGAAATTGACAAGGAACACAACAAGACTGGGAAAACTGCGTGAGACATCAGACGATTTTTGGAAAGAAATAGCACGTAACGAGATTTTGGAACCTATCATCATAAATTTGCAGTACTCAGACGTTGAAGACAATGACAATGACGAATTATCTCTTAACGTAACATTCACAGCTATACGGATACACCATTGGCATTTTGGTTGGATTGGAAAAATGAGTAATTCATAAACTATAATTAACTTTAAAGTAAATATTTAAAACATTTGCGTAATATGCGAATATTCATGCTGCAATTGTTACTTCAACAACTGCATTATTATAAAACTTTGGAAAATTCAGTTTGCGTTCCCTTACGTCTAGCGCCACGAACACTCGCAAGTGTGCGAGACAGAGGGAAATATAAAAAGAGTGAGGATAACGCGGTGGCAGCGGTGAAGGCTCTAACGCTACAAGCGAGAACTCTTCCCATTTGAAACACACAGTAATATTCTTGTTAAAGTACTAGACTGCAATTGCAAATTTTCTCATTTCGTTACAATATACAGTACGCTAAAGCAATTGTCACATGTTTAAAGGCTTGGTCGTTATGTAATGGCATGGATATTCCTTGAGTGTGCAAGACATCAAAATCTGAAACGTAGTACTAGTAGTAGGGTGTAAGGGCACAACAGCTTAGGTCATTAGCGCCCGAGATTAAACTGGCAAGATGAAAATATCTACATTAACAGAGGATTAAACGATAAAAACACCAAACAAACTAAAACAGTTAAAATAGGAGTGCCGAGAAACACCTAAAATGAAGGACGACGAAGGGGTGAGTATATCAGATGTACCGGCTACCGCTGCCCTGTGAAAATGCGAAGAGGCTCTCCACAGCAGCAATGTCGACCCTTAGCATTGCGCAGAGGTTGGGTGCTAAACACAAGGACGAGCGCAACGTTGTGTAGAAACGGCACTCCACTAAAAGGTGGTGCACTGTCAAAGCCTCACCACAGTGAGAACAATGAGGTGCTGGGTCCTCAGGTAAGAAATGCTGATGGCTAAAACGACAATGCCCGATGCGAAGTCTAGCTAAAATAACCTCTTCACTGCGAGAAGAACGCGAAGATGTGGCTCTGTGAACAGGAAGAGGTTTAACCTTCCGGAGTTTGTTCCCACCTAGCGCGGACCAGTCATCACGCCAACGCATAAGGATGGCGCGGCCAAGGGGAACAGAAATGTTGTCACGAGGTCTACCCGAAAGTCCGAGGACTCCGGCCTCTGTCAACACGGGAGCGATGGAAAACTCCTAGGGTCTTTTCTTGGGGCAATACCTTGAGTCTAAAAAGCCCCCCCCCCCCATCGACAACGTCACGATGGGTGGAAGTGGATACGCCACTTGCGCGGTCAACCCCGCAGGGAAGACTACCGAATAACCTCGGTAGGGCCGCCTGGTGATCTAGCACACCTTCTACTAGCTCTGTAGGCTAGTACGCGGGACTTTTTAGGCAACCCTCTGCCCCCTCCGGGCGGCCGAAGCCTGGCCGGAGGTACCCGATCTCCCACGGGTAACGGGGAAACACACTGCCCCCTCGAGTACAACCCAATCCGAACAACTCCCATTCAGGGAGGGGCTCGAATGTTCGGCACGAGGTTCCTCTGGTAACATCAGAGGTACTACGAGTGCTAAGGGTCTGCAGCACTCGCACCACAGCAGCTAAAGGGGACGGATCCCCTCCCCTACGGAACAGTGAGATCCTCAAAAGGAACAGAATCGCTAAAAACAGTGGGAGATAAAATCGCAGACTTTGCAGCTGTCTCATTGCCCGGAATACCCACGTGTCCAGGAACCCAGAATTAGAGAGGAAATGCACTGTACAAAGGATGACTTGGGTACACCAAACGAAGGCTCTGTAGAGTACTTAAAGAATCGCTACAAATGGCACACTGAGACGAGTGCTGCTGGCTGATAAAAAGAAGGGTCTGGTTGATACTAAAAAGTTCAGCGGTAAAAATCGAGCAGTGCCCGGAAATACAAAACGTAAAACGCTGCGAAGTAGCCACGATGGCACATCCAACGCCGCGGTGGGTTTTAGAGCCGTCCGTAAAATCTGAAAGGTACTACCGATAGGGAAAAGTAAAACAATTTGAAAATTCAAATAAAGAAAAAATGTGCTTAAAGAGACAGTCCATCCCAGAACATTTACTGACATGCCGAAGAACTTCTGGAGGGGGGATTAGGGTTTCGTTCACAACCAGTTTTATAAAACCACAATAACAATAAACATTATTCGATCATTGCATTCATTATTGTACTATTACGTATACTTAGGTTAATCATATATTTTTCAGTTTATTCCTGGTGAAATAGGGGAGATGTTCCCAGTACCGCACACCTACGGTTTTTTCAAAATTTAAAGAAAATACAATGGAGAACAAGTAGCGTGTTACTATTATCATGAAGCTAATAACATATAGAAACAGCATTAGTAATGAACATTCATGAACGCGAGTCATGTTGACTGTTAGAAACTAAAGTAAATATTAGTGATAACTACGCATCTCAAAAAGTGTTTCCCAGTACCGGACAGACGTAAATAAATACATATTTCTAAATAAAGGAAGAGGAACTGCATAATAAATCACAAGACAATTATTTTTATCAAACTTTTTGTATTTTTGAGATAAGAATAGAACAAGGTAACGTGATAATATATTTTTCAAAATGTTCTCTTGAGATTACAACAAAATAAAATGTCTTACAACTAATGAAACATTTTTTAAACACAGTGATCACATATACAAAAATCAACGTTCTCGTGCCCTGTACATTCAATATGTGGCCAATCCCTATCCCACGATACACTAATTACACTGAACCCAAGCCTCGTCTGTGATTTCTAAACAAATGATATACTCTGTTAAAACACTTCAATCAACACTGGTTTTGGTCCCAAAATTTAATTTTCTGTTAGTGTTCCAAGGCTCTTCACCATTTCCACTTTCTGTTGGCACAGAGTTAGAGCTAGGTTCTTTATTTATAGTTTTATTAATGTTAGTGTTGTGTCCCTTTGCTATTGGTTTGTTCTTCTGTTTTTGTGCCTTTTCCTGCAACATCAACTTATACAGAGTCGATGTTGATGTTTCAGCAATATATCTTGCTACTCCTAGGCTCATTGATCTTTCTATCACACTATTTATTGTTTGTTTCATATTTTATTCTAGCCATTTTCCTTCCTTTTTGGCCTCCATGTTGACAGGAAGCCCATAAACAAAAATTAATCTAATGTCAGTGCAAGTTCAGGGGATAAAAATATACCTTCGCGTACGGTACTGGGAAAATTGCTATCGTACGGTACTGAGCAACTGACACGTACGTATATATAACGTCATAGCACGGCCCAATTCTTTTAAACCGACACTGTATTTTGTGTTTGCGTAGTCTACTTAATACCGAATAATATGAATACAAATACTAACCACTTCACCGGACAAGGCAGCAGCAATGTCAACAAGTTATTAACAGCACAGCGCCAGTTCACTACACGACTTCTCTGAACAATAACTTCTGATTCAACGGTCAAAGAGGAGGGAAAACTTTCCGGTGGTAACAAAGATAGTTGTTTGTCTAAATACACACCATGAGCTTCTACTATCTATCGGCAACTACGAGATATTGACACCGTGTGACACTGGGCGCATCTCCCCTACATTTATGCTTCTATTTGTTACATTCTCTTAATAACTGTCAACACTATAATACACTCAATAATTAATGTAACCTGAATCGCACATGGCTCCAACAGCAGACTGGCCTCACTGCCCTCATAAGAACTGGAGGAAGTACTGGTTAATCTAATGATTAGAGCTTCGAATATCAACCTACCGCTGATCTGCTTTCCCTTCATCGTGTTTACAGTAGTTTAACAACTGAATTATGACCCTTGAACTGTCTGATTTTTTTATCATCTCCAAGACAAGAGGACCAGGTTTGTGCCTTGCGCGCTGCAAACATTTGCATTTGATTCTGGAGATGTTACTATGTGTAGATAAAAAATAATTACGTTATTTCTTTGAGACTTTGACGCTACGTGGACTCAGAAATGAGAATTAGCCAGCGGCATTTTCCATTACATAAGCAAACACTCCGTTTTAAACTTTATTTATTTATTTATTTATTTATTTTAAGAAATATGTTTACATATATTCATATAATCTAAAACACCAACGTGGCCTATGAAAATAAGTAAATAATCCAATTTTTATTGCAATATTTTTTGTTTAAAACCATGTTTTGGCGTTCGAAGCGAGAGAGATGTTAAAAATCTTATTTCAACAAAATTTTAAATTCTATTTTGAAAAAATATATACAATATAAAAGATCTTGCGCCACGCCACCATATTTTTCAACATATTTTACACCGAAATGCCCGTTAGTCTCCTCACAAAACACCTCCTTTGGAAAAGGTGCACTTGATCCTTCCATAAGAGGCCATCGTGCCTTCATTCATGGTGTGAAAACCACTGTGGTTAAATCCAGAATAAAGAGAACCCTAAATAATGAAATATTTACATTGTATGCCGCACAAATATTTAAATATACAATATGTCAATCAAAATTTTTAGAACTGAGTTTTAGAAATAAAATAACAAGTATAAATTCCATGTAAAGGGTAGTTTTGTTGGGAAGATTTGTTTCATACCTTCGTGTGGCATAATTTTAATTGGTAACCAGTGAGTATCTATCAAAACATACACTTCCAGTGAAATCTCGGGTGCAATACGTACATAGTGATAACTCCGCGCTATAATTTTCACAGTTTCGGTTGCAACTCCAACGTCGAGGGTTGTAACTCAGTCGGAAACCGCTCCAGCAAAGCGGACATTTTAATTAGGCTCCTTGCTACTTAATTATGCTGTCTGCTCGGATTCCCAAAATGAATGAATTAATATTTAATAAGAAATAAATTAATTCGTTTGTCAGGCACGCGATGGGACGGTAAATCTTGTGCACGTCAAGAGGACTTCACCACCAACCTTAGCTTCCACTTATTATCACACGCAAGACGATTTAACCAAAGGAAGGAAGAAAGAAGTGCTCCTCAGAGTTGATGAATTGCACTTCTCTACTCGTGTAAAAACTATTTTTACAAATATAATACAAATCTACTTCATCGAAATCGAGATAACACACAGAGACCTTTTTCTTAAAATCTGTTTTATTATTTTCTCTACCAGGTGGAGAATGTAATATTGCAATCTTACCCAAACATTCAATTTATCAAATACAGTGTCCCAAATTGATGTATACACTCTTTGAACTGCTATTTCTCCGCAACGAAATAAGACAGACAATTTTTGTGGTGTTTTATTTCTTAAGCGCTTACATGTTCAAAAAGTTTGGAAAATCTTCCCTTTCATCACAATTCTGCAGGAATCAATCACAAAATTGCAGTCGCCTATCTGGAACGTCCTCATTTAGTGCGTGGAGAAGTCTCGAAATTGTAAGGTGTCCATTTCTGGTTCCGCAAAATTCAATAAACACTGCTTTTCTTGATACCAACCTCCTGAAAACATTGCCTCACTGACTTCTTTTGGGATCGTGCAGCAATCTGCATGACTGCAACAGACTCCCGTTTCTTTTACACTGACCTTTCGACATATCTTGCAGCGTTGCATCGTCTTCAAACTTGTCTCGAATTCTTGTTATTGTTATCCTTGTTGGTGATGGTGTCCCCATCCAACGTGGTTGCACTTCAACATTTTCCACTTCACCATAGCACTTCAGTATCCACCTACGTTCCTCTCGCCGCCATTGTTGTTTATAAAGACGTGAAGCTCTATGCTATGCTTTTCCAGTGCCTTGTGGGCCATACATAACAAAAACTGTATTTCAGTCTCATTTCGTTGCGGAGAAATACCAGTTCAAAGAGTGCACACATAACAATTTGGGACACTGTATACAACTAGACCCTTCTGAGTAAAAGGACATTGTCTGACCGCTCAAACACACGGCGGAACGTTCTCGAAGGGAAGACTTCTGGCGCAGCGAAAACTGCTGAGGGAAAAACCAAATCTCTAATATTTACTTTAAGATTTAAAACTGATGACAACGTTTTTTCAACTGAAACTGTTAAATTTCTTGGTGTTAATGTTGCCAGCCAGTTAAAATGGGATGCTCATATTGGTACAGTTGTCTCTAAACTGCACCTGAATGCAATTGAAATATGCAATTGAAAAGCTCTTTGCCTTCATTTTATATGAAATCCATATATTTTGCTCTTTTTCAATACATTATGCGTTTTGGCATTATATTTTGGACTGATTCCAGCAGAACTGTGGATATACTGCTTCTATACAAGAATGTACTACTGCGTGTAATGAAAAGCCGTTCTCCAAACCTCTTTAACTGTGTACCAATTTGTTTGTGGTTGGAGTTTTTGACTCATCTGGACACCAACATCAGTTCATTATAAAAGAAACAAGTCTAAATGAACCACAATTTAGATTAAGATTACTGAATCATATCTTTAATTATGTCCTGAACATTATAAGTAGTTAGCAGAGGGTCTTCAAACGCATGAATAGGAAATGTATTAATTTCTTGTATCTATGGCTAATTGAGCCTGTCATATCGCTCCATGATCTCTTGATGCCTTTCTTGATGCTATCAGCTCAAGTTATCACAAACCTATCTGAGGGTGTGTGTGGATGTGTATTATTCAATGAAAGGATGACACTGGTTCTACACTTTAGCGGAGAAGTTGCCGAAACTACTATATGAATGTCCGGTGTTAAAGTATTTGATTCCTCTACCAGACGGTTCTGTCATTGAGACAAGAATGACGCCTAATCCGTCTTGTCCGACCAGCGATCAGACCAGAAGTCTTAGGTTATGTCCAGGATGTGCTATTACACTTCAAATTCTCCTAATAACCTCCCATTTGGTAACGACTCCTAGCTTCTAATCCGATGTTGCCAACTCATTTCTACTTTCTGATATTTGCTGCTTTAAAACTCAAAGTCCGTCTATAAAGTTGTAATAAATCCTACCTCACATTCCAATAATCCCAAGTTACCCTGCCGTAACTAATCTGACAACCTTCCCCTTTCACTCATGTAACTGTGCGAACTACTACTACGAATTTGTCTGAAAACCAGCCATCGCTAATTATCGTACTTCTTGTCAAGGGCAATAAAATATTTATACAGAATCACTAACTAGGAAGATGGCGTAAATTAAATATAATTTATTTTTATTTTTTATTTTTAAGGAAGATTAATCCCTACTTTATTCTTAATTTTCGGATGGGGTTATCAACCTAAACGCTGAATATTAGTATCAACTTGAATATTAGTAAAGAATGCTTTCATATTCAAAGGAGAAGTAACTGGGGTGGGTCTTGGGCACATAAAATGAATGACATGTTGAAACAGATAGGTATGGGTAATTCTTGGATAAATGCAGAGTATGGATAAAGAGGCTTCGGGAAAGAAGTTAAGATCAGAAGATATTGACAGACAAGATATTTTTGCCAGTACAAGTGGCAAAAGCTCACTGAGGTTATATAGAGAAATAAAAACAACCTGGGGGAGGGAATGATATATAGACATATGTAATAAGTTAGGGCGAGAAGGTTCTGCTTGGGCGAGAACACAGGAGTGAGAAACTTGAAAGGTATAGGTCAAGAGAGGGAGCTAGATAAATGTCCCTTTTCTGGAGAAGAGAATGCAGATTTACATTGTATATTATATTGCAGTCAAAGATATGGAGAGAGCAGGCCTAGCTAAGTAAATGGGACAATTACAGGGGGGGTGGCGAAGTAGTACGAGAACTGTTCAATAAAGAATGATCACAACTTTTTTTTTTTTTGGGGGGGGGGGGGGGGCAATGTACCTTTACTCATCCTCAACATTTTGATGGTCCTTCTCAAAATAGTCTCCTCTGAATGCCATGCTTTTGTCCCAGCGTTTCTGCCGGTCTTCAAAGACATGCTGGAAACCATTTTTGAGAGATCCTTCAAAATCGCCTCCGCAGCCTTCACCACTGCTTCTCATAATAGATAATGCCTACCACGAAGGCGTTTCTTCAAGTTAGGGAATAGAAAAAAAGTCACATGGGGGTAAATCCGGACTATAGGGAGGGTGAGAGATGCACTTCACGTTGATTTTTGCAAGATAATCAGCAATAACATTATCGTGGTGCAGCATCCAGCCTGCTTCATGGAAATGTGGTCTTTTGCGCCTGATTTGGACTTGCAATGTTTACAGGACATCCCTGTAGTATTGTCCGGTTACTGATGTGTGTGCAGGTACAACATGTTGATAAACCATTCCATGAATATCAAAGAATGAGATGACCATAACTTTCCCAGCAGAAGCAACCACTTTTGCTTTTTTGGTGGTTTGTGATGAAGGAGATTTCCACACTGAGCTTTGCTGTTTGGTCTCAGGATCAAAATGATGTAGCCAAGTTTCATCAGCAGTGATTACGTTTGAAACAAACTCCGGATCTTCCTCTAACATCAACTTTAACTGCATGTTGCCTCCATTTCAGCGGTAGGCGATACTGAACATGTCTAAAGTTGCCTGGTTCTCACAGGCGGGAACCAGGAGTTCCAACAATAAAACTATTACGGCGTGTTTGTTTCACATTAACATACAGAATATAATAAGATTGAATTTTAGTGCGAAAAATTATGACTGTAAAAATTATGATCATTCTTTATTGAACAGCCCTCGTAATTAGAAAAAAAATGTGAATAAAAGGAGAAAACAATAGGAAACATATAGGGAATTATTTAGGGAAAATTAAAGAGAGATGGCTAAAAACAATTAAGAGAAAAATGCGGAGTAGGATAGCTGAAATGGCAAACGTGTAAAAAGGAGTAGGGGGCCTACACTACACAAAATCCTAGGGTTAGGTCTATGGGGACCGAATTATTATTCAATGGCGGGCAGCATGGTAGGATTTTCAGAATTTAGGAATATATGACATTTTCAGTATGGATTTTATAATTGTAATCTTGATTTTGTATTCCCATTTGATGCTGTAAAAGGAAAGATGACAAACAAATTACACAAATTACAAAATTACAAATAATCGTACTTAATGTCATCTTGCCCCGAGCCAAAATGATCTTACTGCCAAACCTACAACCTTATAACGTTTAACAACCAAAGTATCTTCCCATCTATTCACATACATTCCAGATGTATAAACTACGTTACATAATATATTTAATTTATAAACTATTTATAATATAAACCTGATAGTACATTAATATAAATGATCACGTATTTCACCATAAAAGGGACCATTAGAATTTAAAAGCACTTGATGAATAAAGAAGAAAAGTCACGTGCTGACACACATTGTATAATAATTTAAAGGTTGAGGTTAGAGCGATAGGCACGCGCTCCAGTGATACGTGCCCTAAACATAGACAAGGCGTTAGCAGTAAACAACCCTGACATTTTAACCCAGTGCGGCCGATTATCACCGAGCTGGTGACACAAATCATGGTCAATATCACCTCGTCCTTTGAACACTGACCCGCTGCTTGGGTTCATTGTGCCACCAAGGTCTCCTCACCAAGGCTGCGGAAGCTGACCTCCAAAAACCACTCCACTTTGTTATTTTTACATCTCCTTGTGTTGCTCTACCAGTTTTACTCTCATATTTGCGGTAAGAACGGTTAGTATTAAATATCGACATTTTAACAGAAATACACGTTTATTTGAACATCAAAGATGTATATAACATCATTAAGCTAAAAGAATCTTCTGAAGCTGTTCGGCCTGGTTCCTGCCAAATTAACTGATAAAGTAAACCACAAAATAATATATTTTCTCTAAATTAAGAAATTAGTCCTATTAAAAATTATGTGAAGTCATTAAGTTTATTTGTGAAGAGCGTCTTCACCTTGGATAATCAATGTACTTCCAAGTTCCGGGAGTGTACCGTATTCCCTGTGAATGTGGGACACCGTATATAGGACAAGCCGAAAGGACCATCGCTACCAGAATAAACGAACATGAACGGAGCAGCCCGCCTCGGTAGCGTGGTGGTACAATGTCTGCCTCACGTTCAAGAGGTCCCGAGTTCGAATCTCGGTTTTGCGGGGTTTTCCCTTATCCTGGAAGAAGAATGTCGGGTAACTGTAAACTCAATGAACCCTGGGGGCTCATTTGAGCATCATTTCATCCATTCCATTCATCGTCCGATATGACTTAACGTTGGAGGACTTAAATCCCCCCCCCCAAAAAAATGAACGGAACATTCGTTTAATGCAACCTGAGAAGTCTGTACTGGCAGAGCATTGTTGTGATAACGACCATAGAGCCAGTTTTCGGGAGACGACCATCTTAGCAATATGCAACAGTAATTGGGAGCGGAGAATTAAGGAGGCTTTGGCCATTTCCTCCGAAAGGAGCACGCTTAATCGTGATGCTGCATTTCAGTTCAGCTCCTCTTGGAAACCGGCCTTAAAATGGTAATCCGTCGATTTAAGAAGCAAAGATCAATGCAACTTGATAATCAACTAGTTACGTTTCTTTGACCCAACTAATTTTCTATACTCATGCCATCTCCTGCGATTTAATTTACTGAAAAGTCTTGTTCAATAATGCGAAATTTGATGTTTTGTCTTTGTTGATACTTGTGTTATATCCACTGTTTTATTTGTGGTTATAACACTTAATAAATAGCCCGATGATGGGAGAGATGCACACTCCCGAAACGTCGATCTCTAATCGTCTTTTCACCTAGCTTGCGGCCCGAGAAGAAATTGAGAATGTACTTTCTATTTATAAAACAGTAGCGAAGTATTAAAACATTCTCATATTAATATTATAAATTATAAAATCAGACTTGCAGTAATTCTTAAGTAGCCCAGTTCTTTAAATAACAATAAGCTAGGCGGCGCCGTGGCCGAGTGGTTAGGCCACTTGGCTCTCACCAAGGTTCTATCCCAGGCGGCCGCAAAGATTTGTGGAGGATAACATGGCACTGGGACGGGTTTTCTCCGGTATTTTCGGTTTCTCCCGCCATCTCATTTCACCTGTGCTCCATATTCATCTCGTGTATCATCAGTGCTACCGTCTGCGGTGCCGTATATAGTAAAAGCGGGCGTTAAACACTACACATTTCATATCATTAGGAATAAGACTTATTCAAGAGCTTTCCAAAGAATATTTAAATACTACAAAGTATACCTTATACCTATTCTCTCTACAGCAATTTAGCATAGGTATAATGAACAACACAAACATAAAGCTACACAACATTCGCACCATGTTAACTATGAAACAACACATACAACCTGTATGAAGAATCAAAGCAGATGTCCAACAGTGGAAGCTAGCTGCATTACGTCACAATTCCCTGTACCGTTTGGCAATACAGAAGTTGAGTCTGTTACAGTGGACGGATTCGAATCAAGTCAAAATGTAAACACCGTCATACTCTCACAAAGCAGAATATATTCAATGTGTTACAGAAGAAAAACGGCAGTAAACTTCCCTACGTCCGGAATGCGCCCGTAATCAATCCCACCCCTGGGGGGGGGGGGTGTACGGATTTTAAGACCGGGGTATAGGATCGGTGCCCAATCAGCATTGTGAAGAAATTGAGGAGCTACGCTAGGTAGAGAACTCTGGTCTAGAAAGCGAACTTTCCGGCTGGTGGATGCCAAGATGCTGACCACATCTCCTTCCCGCATCGGCCGGATGATCGTCCACCTCTACCTTGCGCATGTGGGCGTGAGGACGGCAGTCGGATTGGCAGACTCAGGCCCACTTTGGACTATTACGTCAAGGGTTACGTTTAACGACAGCCAACGAACTGTACATGCTATTGTGGAAGAGGTTCAAAATTCAAAGTGTACAGGAGAAAAAGTTTCAACATCACCCACATCCAAAAAGGTTCGAAGTCGAAGAGTTTGAAGGAGGTGTTGTATGCAGAATTTTTCTCGAGTTTTAGGAACAGAGAAGAGAAACTCCTACAGTACGTAAACCTATGAAAGTATCCCTTTTGAAGGTAGAAGGACCCATTCTGGAGAATACTTAAAGACACGGGATATCGATTTAACAAGTACAAAAATATACGTCGTGTTACGTAAGCTGTACTGATGGTCAGACTGTACTGTACCCGTATCTACGATCGCGCGGCTTGTTTTCACAAAAGGAACTGATAGGCGGGCAGTGTGAAAACCAAGAGCCGGCAGACAAGATAGCATGCAGATACAGGTCTGCCGAAACAAACTGAGATAAATGGAAATTTCTAGTTATTTCTGGACTGATAGAGATAATTCGGTTTCTGATTTATTTTAGAATAATCTAGAAATTATCAGGAGATATATAAGCGATTGTGACATGCCAGCTGGACAGTTGTAAACAGAGTGAGTTGCAAGTTTTGAAACAGTGTTGTGAACGAGAGACAGCTGGAAGTGTTATTGTAACGAGAGCTAATGATGTAATCTGCTGTCACTGTTTGTTATTGTCATCGACCTTGGAAGACTGTGTATATGTGATGTGATGTTGTTACGTGAGAATTGAACAGTATATTTCCACGGAAATAAAGGACATTTAGAATTTCGGCAAATTGGACTTTTAATTATACAAACCCACAAGTCACAGTACCATATTCCCGCCTTCTCTGACCTCCCTAACCCGAGCGAATTCCCATAACAACTGTACTCATTCGTCAGACAGGTATTAGAAACTGAAATTATCTCATTATTTATACCCGTAATCTGCAAATAGTTATACCTTCAGATCAGAAGTATTAATACCCTGCCTCAATCTATTAGGGAATTGTTCAAAGATGCTTTTAACATAGTCCGTGTCCAAATGGCTGAAGCTTCAAGACCAGCAATGCTCACTGTCAAAAGAGGGAAGGTTTCCGGCAAACATGGAAGCCTACTTTACGTTCATCCCCTGCGATTATGTTCACTGTATTGAATACAATACACCGAGATATTGAGACTTCTGTACGTCACATTTCTCTCAGTGATTTTTCTGGCACATCTTACTTTTATCAGGGTTTTCGATGTTTGAAACTTCACCAATGCATTCTATAACGATCTTTCACTTTTGTAATCTGGCTTCGCCTACTAAATAAACATATACTGAATTATAGAAACGTAAAAATACATAATGAGAATGAATACTTACAGTGCTACAGTGCGATCCATTCTAATAGTCTAATGTCTATGCCACGATTATACCTGGCAGTTAGACTAGTGTAATTCAGCATACAAGAGGCAAACATCTTAAAAGTGGTGAAAAAATACTGTTTTTAAATCCGTGCTCAACTTGTTATAAACCTGGATGACGATATCACTACTTTGTCTCCCGAGCTCTAATTATTTCAATTAACAAAAGGTTTTTTTTTTTCCCCCTGATTAAGGTATTTCATATTGTCAGCCGAACGTCGGAACTCCCGATAGACCCGGCCAGCAGTAGGGCCAGAAGGGAAGTATTCGCCCACGCCTACCCATTTATCTTGTAGCAGTAACGAGGGGTGGCTGGAAAAACGTCACTGTGCCGTCTCTTCCCGCTTCCCCTGCTGTCTCGAACCTTCGTGATGATTTACTGAACCGCGAGACTTCCAGAAAACAGCGATATTCCTATAAAAGGGGCTGCAGTGGCGAGCGAGTTCAGTTCTTGGCGAGCAGCCGTGAGGAGCGCCCAGTGAGTGAACGGACTGTGTGCGTGCATCGGAGGAGTGTACGTAACTGCGAGTGCAGAGTGGAAGTGTGACGGACGGACTGGTGAATTGTAATTGTGTGCGCTACGTAATTCTGTGTAATCGGCAAGTGTTCCAACTGTAATTCGGTGGAAATAAAGAACATTTTGAGTCTGTGCAATTGGACTTTTAATTTCACGAACCCACAAAGTTACAATATCAATTCTTTGTCTCTTCTTGAATAAACAGATTTAGTTTCTTTAGAACTTCTTTAACAATCAAATATACAAAGATCATGTTGAAAGTCGGGAGAAAAACGTCTAAGAATCTGAATGTTTAATTTTTATATAAACCAATATATCAAGTTAATCTAAAAAAAATGTGTAATTTTCAACATAATCTCCATTTATTTCCCCAACGTTGTGCAAGTTTGAAAGCGCCCTTACGATAGAACCAAGTGGTGCCATTCCATACTCAGTGTTTTGTTTCAGGCCTGCTGTCTTCAACTGTTTCCTTGTCACGTTCCGTGCAGACAGTTCGAAGGCGCACTGTACACATCACCAATACACACGTTCAAATCTGAAGTGAAACCAAACATTGTGTTCGACATTTAGCAAATGCTGCCTGTGGTCATGTTATAGAAACTATTGACGTTGCAATACGGCAATATGTGCTGCTAAGTCTTCAATTTACAATAGTGCAATACTTTTGTACATTGTCAACATTTTAATTTTAAGAATAGAATGCTCAAGGTTTTCAGTATGACTCTTGCTGCAGTAGATGAAAGGTAATTACTTGAGCTCCCGAAATGGTGATCAAGACAAGACTTCCGCGTGTTCATGAAACGTCAAGCGTGGAGTAACACCGTTTATGATAGAATCCATTCTTGGACATTACAAAATGCTTTAGAATGGGTTGCAATAGTCTTTATCGCACAGATCGGGTCAAGGAGACGTTTCTGATAATAAAACAAGTTTTAGAAACACGATATCTGGCTGAGATGGCTGTCTAAGTCACATGCACCACAAAAATTGCCTTAGAACCAATTTAAGGTTAAAAAGCAGTTCGTGTCGAAAGTGTTCCACAATTGTTGTGTTTTCAAAGAGAACTGTAAATAATGTTTATTTTATATGTTTGATGTTTATGACAATGGCCATTACGTTTACAAGTCAGAGCAGGTAAAAAATTGTAAATATCCTCCACTTCATGAAGCAAGTTGTGGTGCAGTACGTAACAGTGTGATATTTGTCCCACACATGCAACCATTCCGTCACTTGGTAACTAGTCCTGTCCGACGAATGAGTACAGAGGTGGCTCGGTTTAGAGAGATCAGAGAAGGCGGGAACATAGGATAGTACAGTCTGACCATCAGTACAACGTACGGAACACGGCGTATATTTTTGTAATTGCTAAATCGATATCCCATGTCTTTAAGTATTCTTCAGAATGTGTCCTTCTACCTTCAAAAGGGATCTTTTCATAAGTTTACGTACTGTAGGAATTTCTCTTCTCTGTTCGTAAAACTAAAGAGAAGTTCTGTTCACAACACATTTTTCATACTCGTCGAGTTCGAAACTTTTTGGATGTGGACGATGTTGAAAGTTTTTTTCCCGTACATCTTGATCCTCTTTCAGTACATTATGTACAGTTCGTTGTTGTAGCATTATTTAACGTCATAATTAGACCTTTATGTTTGTCTTCTTTACGAAACAATAACACAGTGAATATTAATTTCTACTTTGTGAGCGTGTGACGGTGCTTGTATTTTGACTTGATTCGAACCCCAATTAAGAGATTCAACTGCTGTATTGTCGCACGGTACAGGGAATGGTGAGGTAATACTAGTTTCCACTATTGTATTCGTTCTTCAGACAAGCTTTCATATGTCTAGGTGTTTATAGGGTAAGGGCACCATATTTCGGATGGTAGATTTTCTGCTCCGTGAGCTACTGCACTCCCTCGGAAATCATGTGAACAAGTAAGAGGAAGTATCAGGTGAACACAGTGAACCTCTAGCCATTATGCAGTTACTTGTGGTGAAGTAGCATTCGTAAGTTGTTTTGTTCACGATCAGAGTGTTTGGAGACGACTTTTCAGAGCAACTTCTTGAGCTTAAGGTAAGGTCCTAAATCAGGTAATTGCTGCCTGTAATATGTTATTATATGATAGTTTTCTTATATGCATTAACATTTGAAATTACTTATATCTTATTTAATCCAAGATGTTATTTATCCAATATGGCGGAATTCTTAATTTCGGATACCACAGGGCATCGGTTATCGGAAATTAGGAATGAACAATATTTTACCTATCTAAAAGACTTATTGTTCATCAGATGCACCAGGGTGCAGAAGGAGGTGCTCACAAGAAGCAATGAGAGAAGTAAAGGCCGCCAAGGAGAAGAAAATGGGATTTTTAAAAGCTTCGAAATGTATGGCATACCTCGCTCTACACTAGAGAATGATGATGATGATGATGATGGTGATGATGATGATGATGATGATGGTGGTGGTTAGTACTACAGGCCATGTAGGCCCTTGGCCTCACTAACTACCCTCTTCCATTCTACTCGGTCCTCTGCTTTTCTTCTCCAACCTTTAACCCCCAACTTTCTCAAGTCATCTTCTACATCATCCACCCATCTTTTCGTGGGTCTTCCTCTTCTCCTTCTGCCATCCAGCTTTCCTATGAATATCTTCTTAACTATACTGGTTTCCGGCATTCTCTGCACATGGCCAATCCGCCTTATTCCTCCTTGTTTAATTTTCACTACTATATTTGTTTGTCCAAATAGGCACTAACTCCAAGTTAGTCCGCATTCTCCATCCGTCCAAGTCCCTTATCACTCCAAATATATTTCTCAAGATCTTCCTTTCCCACCGTAATAACCATTGTTCTTCTCTGATTGTCAGCACCCAGCATTCTGAACCATACAGTACAGTACAGTTGTGTATATGTTAATTTTTGTATTCCTACTAACGTTCCTTGATTTAAACATATTCTGCAAGGCATAGAAACATCCGTTACCACTTGCTATTCTTTCTTGAATTTCCACTGATGTTTTACTATCTACTGTTACTATAGTTCCCAAGTATGTAAATGATTTCACTCTTTGATATTCTTTCTCACGTAATTTAACTGTAGGTTCTCTTCTTCTTGCATCCCCATCACCGCCCATCTTCATATATTTGGTTTTACTAGCGTTCACTACCAATCCTAGATCTTGTGCTTTCTGTCCAACACTACATAACTTTCCTCAAGAGCTCTTATATTCCTTGCGAGAATTGTCACATCGTCAGCATATGCCACTATTTGTACTGATCTGGAAAGTATGGTTCGTCAAGGGTTTATGGGTAATTGTCCGATTACTTTTTCCAGTGCTAAATTAAACAGCAGTGTGGATAGCACAGCTTTATCTCAGCGCCCTCTCCACGATAAACATACCTGATAAATCTTGTTCCACCCTGCATCTTGTCAATTCCATAGTCATTCTTTTTCCGTGGTATTCCGAACTCTCTCATTATCTGATAAATTGTAGCTCTGTCCAGGCTATCATATGCTTGTTTACAATCTACATGCAGCTGATGAAGCTGTCTGTCATATTCATAAAACTTTTCCAGTATTTGAGGTAATATAAAAATCTAATCTAAATCCTGCTTGGCAATCCCCAAGTATCTTTTCTAGCCATCGCTCACTAGAGAATTATGTAAACCACAAACATAAAGATATTGACAGTTTGTTGACCACACAAATAGGAAAAGAGTGCGCACTTGGTGAGAAGCTAGAAACCGAACTGGCTGCATACTGTTCGGTTATGGATGATCACTATTTTGGACTTAGAAAGAAAGTCATTAGACGAATGGCATTCCAGCAAGCTTTGATCAACAATGTAAAGCATCCATTTGATTCGGGTAGCGGTATGGCTGGAAAAAAATGTCTCAGGAATTTTATGAAAAGACACCCTCAACTGGCTTATCTTACGCCAAAAAGTATCCGAAATTAGGCAACATTTTTGTAACCTAATCCAAATGCTCTTTAATGGTTTTCATTATGTCTTATGTGAACTTACTTTTTAAGACATTTTTACTAAGGGACTGTAAGCTAGTATGAATGAAGAACGTTGTCAGAGAATTTTCGTGTCTATTCATGTACTATACCATGTAGAATACCCAAAAATAAAAATGGTATACGAAATATAGCGCCCTTACCTTAAAGATCGCAACTGGGGCTTATGTGGCGAGTTACATCAAACGAAATTTCCTGTAGAAAAAACTTGAATATCATTTGGGCTGTGTGGATTCAGGCTTCAAAACTGTGAAATACTTGTGCCGAATGCAGTACTTTATCCAGTAAGTAGAGGAAATAGCAAAGAAACAAGGTTACTTACGATACAAGGCGAGGGAAGCTGCTATAAAATAACTCGCTGGAAAAACGAATAAGGCTTCTAACATACCTTCCAATTTTGTTGTATAGCTCAGTCTACGTCATGACCGGCCCGTTTTGTATCCTCTCCTCTGATACTTCCGCACCAGTAACTTTCACGCTGCGTTTCCAGCCTCTATCTATCTCCTTTGAACAGTGACGGGAGATGTAAACCATCTCACATCAACGTCATTAGCGCAGGTAAGCTCTTTACATCTCCCAACCTGCGGAATTTATGGAATACCATCACTTTTTCCATCGGTTCTTCAACAAACTATTACGAAGGCATAGCCTGCTCTGTAATTCAGTTGTTTTGTTTATCCTTACATCTAGATTTAGGTTGGACTTGCCTAATAGCTTTGCGTTTCTTGGGAGGCAATTACGAGATCCATGTTCAAAACCCGGCTATGGCATTGAATTTTGAAGTCTGACTCAACTTGTCCAGAATTTTGTCTACACAAGGCTGTTATGTGGGAACAATTTAATTTCCATAGTTGAATAAGTTAAGCAAACATCTCAGGACACAATAGCTATATTTATCTAATTCTCATTGCTCGCAATCTTCCATAATGACCCTACAAAACCATAAAAGTAAAAACCCAATAATACGAGAAATCCAAAATGTGTACACGCAAATTCTATCGGAATTAATATGTGGTACCTTAATCTGGATCCCATCGTATCAAGGCATTCCCGGAAACGAATAAGCTGATGCTGCAGCTAAAGAAGCAACTCGTCTACCAATACAAGCAACAGACATTAGTACTCCATTCACCGACGTAATCACATACCTCAAGAGAACAATCCACCTGGTTAGAGACTTCTACCAGCAAACTTCAAGAACTTAAGTCATCTTACAGAGAACCATATCCAGTAACAAAGCTTAATTTTAAAATAGGCCATAATATAAACCACATGATTTAAATACATCACAATGTTAAGGCATACAAAATTATATGTTAGGCACTCTTATGAAATACAGTCGCTTGTTAGTTCAGTAATGATGAATCTGAATGAAAATAAAAATAAAATATAACGACATTCATAGCTTTGGTTTATATCATATTATATAAAATAATAATAATAATAATAATAATAATAATAATAATAATAATAATAATAATAATAATAATAATAATAATAATAATAATAATAATAATAATAATAATAATAATGGCGCCGGGGTAGCGCGGTGGTTTCGTTCGCGGCTCCCGTTCTAAGGGTCCCGAGTTCGATTCCCGGCTCTGGGGTTGGCGATTTTAAGTCGGCCCTATCCACGCCTTCACCTCTGTCTAGCACACGTGAAGTATCCCCTATGCCCAACGTGGTTCGGAGTCCACGGTAAAAACTGTAGGTCCTCTCACCTCACCGCCATCTTCACTATCACCCTATCATCGGAGGTAATGGACACCGCCCTCTGGGTGCCTCCACCTGAGAAATGGGTCCGGTCATCACTTGGTGGGGTGAGGTTACCCCGAAGGCCAAGGTTGCCATGTGGGGAGTGTTAGTAACTAACTATAATAATAATAATAATAATAATAATAATAATAATAATAATAATAATAATAATAATAATAATAATAATAATAATAATAATAATAATAATAATAATAATAATAATAATAATAATAATAATAATAATAATAATAATAATCATCATCCATTGCAGCCGCCCGTTTTGTTGCTTGACACACAGGGATTTTAATGCCCTCTTCTTACTCCTTATTAAATATTCAATCACGTTATATATGATTTCTCGCGCCTGTCGATGAATGATACGTTGCTGTCCAGGAGACATGATTATATCTGGACAGAATATACATACTACATGGCAAAGCGAGAAAGCGTATCGGAAAAAATTCGCAACACAGAGATGTTTACTTGAGCTTGTCGCACATACACGGTGAGTCCAGTGTATGTATACTCTGTTCAGATGTAATCATGTCTTCTGGACAACAATGTGCCATACATCGGCAGGCGCGAGAAAACATATCATATAGACACACGCAGCTTCCAATCGTTCTATTTGTGTTTCGTAACTTACTGTACATCAACTTGCTAATATTTCACTGCTCTAATCGCCAGATAAGACCTGATAAGAGACGATCATAGAGCTGGTCACCTGAAGGTCGACACGCATCAACGCTCTGTCGAGTAATAAACATCTCAAGTGTTGCGAATTTTTTCCGATACGCTTTCTCGCTCTGCAATGTAGTACAACCACTGGACTTATTGTTTATGTCCGATAAGCTGAGGTAAACATCTGTGTTGCGAATTTTTCCCGACACCCTTCTCGCTCTGCCATGCAGTAGATCATCTGACAGCTTCTCCCCCCCCCCACTCCACCTCGTTAGAAAAAAATGATTGTAGATGGTAACGTGTCTGCCTCACGTTCAAGAGGTCCCGAGTTCGAATCTCGGTCAGGATGCATTACTTGGATAAGGGTTTTTTTTTTCAGGGATTTCCCTTATCCTGAAAGAAAAATGTCGGATAACTCTAAGCTCTTGGATTCTGGACTCATTTGAACATCATTTCATTCATCGTCGATAAAACTTAAAAGTTGGAGGACGTAAAATAAAAAATACAGCTTTTGCGGGATTACATTAAATTAAATATAATTAATTGTGCAAAATGAAGTGGGATTTGAATTCTAAGCTGAGCAGAAAATTTTGCTTTGTGTCAAAGCTTATACAAGTCAAGTTGGTCGAAACTGATGCAACGGTGTAGGAGCATCCATATATAAACATACATACATACATACATACATACATACATACATACATACATACATACATACATACATACATACATACATACATACATACATACATACATACATACATACATACAAATTTGTTACTAACAATTATTTTTGCACTCATGGGCTCTCAAAACACGGGGTCTAAATTCAAACTGTTTGGAGGAATACCTCAGCTCTGTTTCACCACCTTCAGGCATCCCAATACTCCTTGACGATGCAAATGCTCAAAATAGGACAAAATCACTATTAATTTTCTTTGCTCCCAACGTGCTACAGAGATTTACAGGAAACTGTGCAGATTGTGTAAGACTTGACCGCAGGCCTTGCGATAAAAAGTGTAAGGGAACGGGAAAATTCGAAGGGCAAGGTCCAAATCTCCAGATAGCCAGCAGAACAACGATAAGTACAGCATTAAGCTTCGTTCACTAATTAGGACAACATTTGATAAACTTTATCAGTGTTTTACTTTCGATAGCTCAGCCACAAAAGTTTAGTAGCAAAGAATCCATTTTATATAGTGTCTGCCTTTACCCAAAAAGTTATACCACATTCATTCCTAAATAAAAACAAATAAATTCTGACGTGCCACTCTTATTTTTCTTGTAAAAACGGTTTTATTATAGATTTCCATGTTGGTGCAGTACGAATGGCAGAATATTGTAGGCTTCAGCGATCGTAAAATGTTTTAGGAGCTGTTCCTTGTGGGTTGGCTTTGACATTTCATTTTATGGATTTCTATGGTCAGGGCTGGAAGGAAAAAAAAAATAACGACTTACCCTTTCAGAAAACTATTTGAAAGTTCTATTACCAATAACACGAAATATCTCAAAAACGGTAATTCTTCAGCGTAAAAAAAGAAATAAAAAAAGAATAATCAAACAAACATAGGTTGTTGGAGAACAAGCAATTAACTTTAAGGGATTGTAGAGCGGTATGGTCCAAGATGATTTTGTGCATGTGAAAATATACAACTACGAGGGCTGTTCAATAAAGAAAGTTTACATTTTTTTTTAACGTGCCTTTACTCATCCTCATAATTTTGATGGTCCCTCTCAAAATAGTCTCCCCTGAATGCGATGTAATTGTCCGAGCGTTTCTGCCAGTCTTCAAAGTGTAAGTCAAAATGTAACTAAGCAAATCAAATGCATTATGTACAACATAAGATAAGTACAAGCTGTCTGAAGAATGAATGCAAACGGCCTACGGGGAAGATATCTGCATTACGTCACAATTCCCTGTACCGTTCGGCAATACAGCAAATGAGTTCTCTAATATTCAATGTGTTACAGTTTTGTAAACAAGACAAACATAAAGGTTTAATTATACGTTAAATAACGCTACAACAACGGACTGTACATAACATAGTGACAGAGGTTTAAAATTCAAAGTATACGGAAGAAAAACTTTCAACATCTTCCACATCCAAAAAGGTTCGAACTAGACGAGTGTGAAAAATGTGTTGTGTATACAGAACTTTTCTCGGCCTTTAAGAAGAGAGAAGAGAAATTCCTACAGTACGTAAAGTTATGAAGGGAGAAGGATACATTCTGGAGAATACTTAAAGACATGGGATATCGATTTAGCAAGTACAAAAATATACGTCATGTTACGTACGCTGTACTGATGGTCAGACTGTACTGTACTATATTCCCATCTTCACGTCTGACAGGTGTTTTAAATGTAAACATAATATGTAATGAGAATCCTTAGTATAAAAATGGCATCAACATCCCCTGGCGCTAACGCACTATTGTGCTTATCCATTGAAACAATTTGCTATTTATAAGCTGTGCAAGGCAAATCTCAGTCGCATTCCTGCTTGAGCGTTATTTATTCACTTCCAGGAACCGTAGCTGCCTCACACATACAGTAATAGCATTCCAATTTGTGAACTCTGATTTTCTCAAACATTTTCCTTCTAGGAAGCGTCAGTGTATCACGAGATGGCACTCTATACATTTGAAGAAAGCGCATGACGTCACTGTGCGATAAACACCCTTGGCTATAGAGAAGCAGAGCTGTGTAAAATAGCTTTCATTCTTATTTTTGTATATTTGTATTCTTATTTTTTTATTTTTGTATTTTTGTATTTAAAATGTGCTTGAGAAAACGGTGATAATTTTAATTTCTAAATAGTCCATAAGCAAAACATTTACATTTAGTGAAGAGGGTACACTAATGTGTATGGACTTAAGTTCAGCATCTTTAAAGAATGGTACACGAATATTATCCTAAATTCCCCCATCCCAAAATCATGTCGCATGCTTGGACGACATTGATCGGAACTTTAGATTTGGAGTTATACAGTGGGCATATGCATACCAGCGTTTTGATGCTTTTGGGATTCAGGAAGACTCAAAACGCATATTTATATTGAAATCTTGACATCGAATGGAATGTGCAGTGGTACGAAAAGTCAAAAGATCAACAGTGAAAGAAAAAAAAATCCAACTTTTTTTTTTTTTTTTTTTTTTTTTTTTGTAACGGTCATTTCCGTGGTTGGTATACATGGTATACATGTTCCTGATGTATGTTTGCACTTTCAGCTGTTTTAAATATTTGGTTTATTGTGGAGAGTGGAAAAAGTCGAACCTGTTTTAGAATGCTCAGCAAATTTTCCCTTTAATTACAATAAATGTTGCTTTTAAAATGAAATAAAGTAGAAAACTGTATTTGAAATGTTAACTTGGCTTTTGGCGTATCTATTATAAGAGGAGAATTTAGGAGTGCCAGAAACGTTTCAAAGAGGGTCGACGACCGCTCTAGAGCTCTCGCACATCAATTACTGACAATGTGGAACAAGTAAAGAAAATGGTTCTGGAAAGTCGGGGAATCACCATCAGACAGGTGAAAATACTCGTGGAAATTGCATCCGATAATATTTCGGCTCATATCTCAATGTTTGTGATTTTTTGTCAGAAACAAAACTTTATGTTACTTCAGCCACCGTAGTCGCTGGATGACTCCTGCAACTTCTTTCCATTCCTGAGACTGAAGAGAACTATGAAAGGACATCGTTTTGTCGACATTGATGAGGTAAAACAATCGCTGAAGGTGTTGAACACCGTAAAGAAAAGTGAGTTCCCGAAGTGCTTCCAAGATTGGAAAAAGCGCTGGCACAAGCACGAGTATATTACATTTGAAGGGGACAAAGTTGAAGCTGATTAATAAATGAAGATTATTTAAGAAAAATGAAAATGCGCATAATTTTTTTGGCTACACCCTTATAAGTGTTTTTATAAATTTGGTTTAAGCTATTCCTTTATAACGAAATGTAAAAACATTTAGTCATACTTTTATCTCAAGACATTAAGCAGATGGAACAATCTGTTTCTTACAAGAATACTTTGTACAAGACGGTCTTGTGTCTTGGCCAAGTCGGCCGGAACATGGAGCTCCAGTTCCCGGCCATAGGTGCATGACTCCAAGTACCAGTGGAGGACCAGTGAACGCACATTCAGCCTGAGGAGCTGTGACCGCCAAGAAAGTCAATATTCCGATTGGGGGATCTGTGATGGTAATCCTATCAGCTCTCCATATCGGTCGGATCATTGCCCATTGTGCTGTTGCTCGTGGTTGAGAGGCTGGTAGACCTAGGTCCGCCACAGTTGTAGCGACTTTACTTTTTGTAATTTATGTCATCCAACATTGGTGAAATGATGCTCAAATGAGCCCAGGGTCCATAGAGCTTAGAGTTACGCAACATTTGTCTTTCAGGATACGGAAACCCCCGGAAAAAACCTTCCCCGGTAACTCACCCTGACCCGAATATTGGAGGCCCTAAGGAAACCAGTCGCAGACTTCTCTTCTCAGTTGTCACCTCTATCTTGCTCTATGGTGTGAGCATCTGGAAAAAGGCACTTGACCGCAAGCTCTATACCACAAGGCTCCTCAGCGTGCAGCGCAAGGTTGCGATCCAGATTACCAGTGCCAATCGAGCGACTTCAACCGAGGCATTACTGGTCTTGCCAGAACGCCTCCTATCACTTTGCTGGCCAAAGAGCGCCTATTAAGAGAGCAGACTGAGACCAGCCGAGCTGAGGCCCGGCAGCAGCTATTGGAACAGTGGCAGGAGTTATGGGATATGGATGACGGAACCGCCCGCTGGACTCGACGATTAATTCGAGACATCACAACTTGGTATACGCGCCGAAGAGGCTGTGTCAACTTTTACCTCCCCCAGTTCGTCACAGGTCATGGATGCTTTCAGGCCTACCTAGATCGTTTTGGGCTAAGCGCCACTGACGAATGTATCTACTGCGACAAAGTCGACACCGTGGAGCACACGTTCTTCGAATGTGTTCGATGGCAACATCTGCGTCAACAGGCGGAGTTAAAGCTAGGTCACTTTACACCTTCTCAGGTGGTCTCCAGCATGCTGACATCTTCTGCGAACTGGAACGTGATTTCTCAGCTGGCCCGACAGATTTTATCCCGTAAGCGCCGGGAAATGGAGGACGTTTAAGACCTACAATGACTATATGAGACCGTCATTAACATCTTGAATCTCCTCTTCTTGAAGTAATGCCACTGTGCAGTTCCAAGAAGAAGCACACTCTGATTCCTACAGGGGTTTTTTAGTTGGTAAGAATTCAAGTCGCCAGAGGCGTCTTTCGTAAGGTTTTTCCCGTGTCAAAAAAAAAGGTACCACCACTATCATCACGATTATTATTATTATTATTATTATTATTATTATTATTATTATTATTATTATTATTATTATTATTATTATTATTATTATTATTATTATTATTATTATTATTATTATTATTATTATTATTATTATTATTATTATTATTATTATTATTATTATTATTATTATTATTATTATTATTATTATTATTATTATTCTGTTGTAGGCTTTACGTTGCAGACGCTACATGAAAGTAATCCTGTTCAATATAAATATTCGATTCTTCAGTTTACTCGCCTTCTGTAGTATTGTTCATTTCAACTTCATCGTAACCAATTTCACTTCAATCGACCTTGGTCCTCTTCCCACTCTTCCAACCCTGTGCATGTCCAAGATCTCCCATCCCGTTAATACAATTCCCAACTTATCTTGGAGAACTCCTCTATCGTCTCCCAGGTCATGCCTTCTCTATTTTCTTTCATACAAATACCACAAGATTTTGTTTTCTTCTTCTGTACTCCGCTCTTTCGATTGCCTCTATTCTCCGGCCACATTCTCTTAGTTCTTTCTCTGTTTCATCATTTTTTTCCTTTTTAACAATACGTTCATCTCCGGGATCTTTTCAGCTATTTTTCCTTCAGTTCTCTTCTCCGTTCCCACCATCCTATCTATTTTCTTCTCTAACACCTCTCTTTTATCCAGTTTCTCCATCCTTATCAGTATCTCTTCCAGCACATCTTATTGACATCTTCGTTTCGGGTTCAGGGTTCAGCTCGACTCCTCCAATCACTAGCAGTATCATCACAACCAAAATGGTCCATGCAGCATCTCTCGTTCCTTCTTTAACAATGTTGTGCTTTAGTGCAAAAACGCCCGATTCTGGTATTATAAAGCTCCAGTTGCACACCCATGTTCTCCCGAGCATAAGCATCGCCACGACACGTCTTACCTCAGCAACGTCTCGTCAGCACCTCCGACAAGAAAGTATATGAGCGATATTCACAGTCTTTTTCATTAAGTCAAAGAAACTCATGTGAATTTAACGCATCAGTCGGGGTCGTAAACAGTGTGCTACTACTCTGCGGGAAGTGCGTAATAAAGAAAATGAAAAAAAAAAAAACCACACATGAACAATCAAAACTGTTTTATTTATTCTGTTCATATATATATATATATATATATATATATAAAGTTTAACGTCATGGTAGCTTATACAGTATGGTTAATGAGCGAAATGGGTGAAACCCAGCTCAAGTGGGTTGGAGGTTCCTAAGGGAAGACCTCGAAGATGGTAAAAGAGTCCCAAGATAACTCAGCGTGAACGAGATTCTAAGTGAAATCATGCCCCATGTGGAAATCTGCAATACGTAAATAAACACAAGATTTAAAGAAACATCTGTTTTATCTCGGTTCATGTAGCGTAGATGAACTCAAAAAGTTACGCCCTATTTAGTTCAATTTTCCAAAACCAGAGTAAATGGTTGGCACGTTTGATAACAACTATCTTATCTATGTGAAATTAACACGCATAACTGTTTTCTCCGTATCTTGTAAATAACTTATTTTGTACTATAACTTCCATTAGTATCATTTTTACTTTTTCTATTATTTACCTTTGTATGAATAGGATAATGGGCACACAGAGACTAAATGTAATGTCGCTAACAGATGAAGTAAACGAAGCACAGTAGGCTACCAGAATATTTGTGGAAGTTCTCCGTGACATTTTTGTTTAATGAAATGAAATGTGTAGTGTTTAACGCCCGCTTTTACTACATACGGCACCGCAGGCGATGACACTGATGATACATGAGATGAAGATGGAGCACCGGTGGAATGAGATGGCGGGGGAAACCGGAGATCCCGGAGAAAACCCGCCCCAGCGCCGTGTTGTCCATCACAAATCTGACTTTGGGGTCGCCTGGGATCGAACCCGGGCCGCCTTGGTGAGAGCCAAGCGGTCTAACCACTGAGCCACGGCGCGGCCTTTTGTTTAATGGTTTGCATTTTAACCCCCTTGCTGCCACGCCTCTTAAGAGAATTTCTGCACTTAAAGGCCAATCTCTATAACTCTGAGCTATACCGAGCGAAGACTGCCAGCGTTCGTCTAATCGACGCAGTGTTTCTGAGGCTGTAAACCTAATTTTGAAAAATTCTACAGGGATCCTTTTATGACAATGAATACAGCAAACCTTACTAACGATATGTTTCTAGGTCATTAGTAGGGATCTTTTGTTATTTGAACCAATATACACACTTCGACCTTATCCTGTTCGGTTCTGTTTATAATTTTTAAAAATCAACATGGCAAGTTATTCTATCGATTTTATATAGATACAAATACTCTGACACTGAGGAAAGTGGCTAGAAATGCTTAACTTTGCAAAGTAAGGCGCATCTTTTTAATTAATGTTTTATACTTTAATTTCTGAACACATAGGTGATTATTATAATTGTTTTTATGTTTATAAATATAGAGGATTCTTAGACTCGCAACATAACTTTAGAAATAGTGTTGGAAAACAGCATCGATAGACGAAGGGTACGCCGTTGCGTAGTTTATAATTTAACTAGTCCGAATTTCGGTGTCGCCGCTTCCAAATTCTGCTAGGTATAATTTTATGCAGCATTAAATATTACATTATTTTGTGATTAGGCAGTGCAGGAACCACTGATGTGCGAACCTCAAAAGTTGTTATAGGGACGCACCGGCCACGAAAACAAAAACATTACTCCTTGCTCTTCATCAGTGACCCTAGCCTCGCTTTCAGGTAATGGGGCAAAGGGCAGTAATTTGTGAAAAAGTCGACTAATAACTCGGACAGTTGCAAGGTTGGCCTTCAGTGTAAAACTACACATTCCGTCCTAACAGGGAGGATTTTGCGCGTACTTAGATAGCAAATCCAAGCAATATGGACCACTATACGAACGCTGAAATGATGATATGGTTTTGATGGATGGAATAGCTGAAGGGAGTTCAACGAACGCAAATTAAAATATGAATTGTAAAAATAGTTACATCAATGATAATTTATTTAACTTCAGAGCATCTTAATTGTACAATACTTTCAACCACTTACTGTAAATATCAACAGCTTCATTTTCAGTTACAAATTCTTTATTTAGTATTATCAAACACGTGAAATAAAATGCTTGTATCATTGTATAAGCCATTTAGTGTTGGTTAATTTATCTACAATTCTTTGGTGTTGTTTTCTGTTCTGTTTATCATTTAATACTTCCATCCTCAACCTCACTAACATTAACTTTCCTCTAAAAGGTGTAAGTTGCGTATGTCCACCAGCTTATTAGAAGTCATGGATTGCTATAACGGAATTTTGGAACACGTTAAACACTCATAAGCAATAATTAAGAAATAACTTCTCTATTATGGTTCCATAAGACAAAGAAATTCTTAATAGTAACAAGCTACTGCGGAGTATGCCGGTATGTTTACAGTTACAGCACGCGGCACGGCGTGTGACCTATACCTGCGAACTCCGATAGCGTGAGGCACGCGTTGTTGTTCCTGTAACTGCCTAATCCACACTCATTCTGGGGCATTTTTATGCGGCTCTATTGGCGGTAATGACTATCTATATGTGTCGCATACAAGTTTAACAGTTGGTGTAAACCGTTCTAAAATTATCAATACGGACGAATTAAATTTTGCATACTTTTTGTGCAACATAACAGTTATTAAGATGTGTTGACAATTAATTAAATATATGAAACACTTCATTTCAAATTACAATAAAATTAATACTCCTTGTAAATAAACATGCGGTGGATATATATTTGCTATCTGATGATTCTGTTAGTTAATTCAGTATTCAACAGACATTAATTAGCAAACTTCAGCTTCTAGATTCATAATTTTGCTTTAAAATTACATTTGTTCTGATTTTTTTCTCTCAGAGCTAACATAATCATACGTACTTTTCACCAGTGCCAACATATCTAAGGTTGGCATTTAAACATTGAATGGGCACCGTTGATGTAATCGACGTGCGGCAACAAGAGGGTTGAAAGGCCACAAATGAGACGTAGTGACCCATTTTTTTCAAAAGATATGGCTATCGCTCATGTTTTTCTTAACATGGCTTAGGTAAAGAAATAAACGTTTGTCCGTACAAGGGTAGAGAAGGTCATGTCAGTATAAAACATCCGGCTTTTTTGTCACCTTCATTTTCCCTTTATATGGAGAGGATTTTTCTTTAAATTCATCTCAAAATAGTGTTTATAATTTTTGTACAAATATCATACATTTAAGATAACTTCATTACAACTAAAATGTTATGCTGAACGTACTAAATTAGTCTTCGTCGTCAAAAGCAAATTCAAAAGCCGGAACTGACTTCTCGAAAACTTCGATTCTGCTTGTCTTTTAATGTTAAGGAGACATTAGGCAACAAATTCCCGTATAGGTTTGATGAAGCTAACATATTTAATAGTTGTTAAACTTTTAACATTACTAAAACCATTTTCCCACTCCTCTTATTATTACCCTACTGCATCGAGAGATGTCTCCGTGGTAACACGTAAGGCTCGCATTCCGAAGGTACCGTGTTCGATCCCTGGTGACGCTGTCTTTTCTGGTCAACCATACGAATGCTGGGGTGCTGTGTCGCACATCTCCAATCTCATGTCATCTCGCTTTATCATGTTACGGGTGTAACTCGGGGCTTTATGTGCCGGTCGGGACGGTGCCCAGTTTCAGTCTCCACTGCCGTAGCTGAGCTCTCCCCGGTTCGCGTTGAAGGGGAGGCGCTGAGCCACCATCCGGCGGTTTCGACAGGCGCCATGAGCGCTAAATGTTGGGGAACACTGCCGCTTACATTGTCGTTCTTGTATCCCATAGGTCTTCTGTGGTTGCATCATCTCATTCGTTCTTCCCGTGGGTGTTTACACAAAGATCCAATTTAATTTACATCTACCTACAGGACCTACAAGGATATGTGCTCAGCCCGAATGAGCAGTTGGTGAAATGAATGGCGGGAGAAAACCAGCTTTGTTTCCTCAGATCTAAGTGGGCCACGACGGCATTTGGTGAGCTGATGCTTGTTTGGGTTCTGAACTCAGTCCAATAAAACATTCTGTTAAACCAAGTTACCATAACAACTGACCTTGGTAACACGTTAGCCTTCGCCGACAACCAATCCTCATATAAATTTCACAAAACCAGACTGTGCTGCCAAAAACATTTACACTATATCTTACATTCTGGTTTGCCTTCCTTCCCAAACATCCCAATGCAGACTGATTTTAAGTGTGCACCATTCTAGTGTTTATGACATCCATAAACTTACATATAGATATCTTACCGAAATGCATATTTTGAAGTTCCCTTTACAAAAACAGTAACCAAACTTTACCCTCCCGTCACATATTCCTTGCAACTTTTATTCTTGTACCTATTTCATGTACATCGGCTTGCAATTTGTGTCAGCCTGTAGCGTGGTGGTTCAAGAGGTTCAAGAGGTCCCGAGTTCCGATCTTGGTCAGGGTGAGTTATCTGAATAAGGCTTTACCACGGTTTTCCTTATCCTCATAGATCAATGCGTCTGGTAACTATGCACCGTTGAATCATTTCAGCATCACTTCATTCATCGTCCGATTTGACTTAACGTTGGAGGTTTTGTCTTATCGTGAAAGATGAATGTCTGGTAACTCTAAGCTCTATGTACCCCGTACTTATTTGAACATCATTTCATTCATCATCCGATATGACTTAAATTTGGATTTTCCCTTACCCTGAAACATTGTCTGGTAACTCTAAGTTCTGTGTACCCTGTACTCATTTGAGCATCATTTCATCCATTTTTCGATATGACTTGACGTTGGAGGTTTCCCTTACCCTATGTCTGGTAACACTAAGCTCTATATACTCATTTAAACACCATTTCATTCGTCGTCCGATATGACTAAATGTTGGAAGACGTAAATTGAAAGAGGTACATACAATTCCACGGCACAATTACATTTACGTGCCTTTGTAACGTAAGCTAATCTACACCGTAAGCTAATCAGTTGCTGCACTAAGCTAGCCGAACTACTTGGTAACGCTTGACTCTCCGGCTGTGTAAGCATGGCACTGAGTGGCACATTCCTTTCAGGGACTTACTTTGCGATGGTGGACAGTAAATGAACTGGAGAAAGAAAATAGAGTAAATGTGGCAGGCCTTCTTTCTCGTTTGAGACGATAACGCATGGGCCAATCCCACCTTTTGTGTATACGTCACTGGGAGGAATGGATGAGATGAAGTAACCGTGGTAGACGTAACACTGCCTAACATCATTGGCTTGACTCCCCTATAGCGGGAACCAGTGACAGCTATGTTCGGTTTTTAACATTCAGAAGGTTACACTTTGTAGGAGCCAGTAATAGTTACAAGTTGCAAGCTTCTGCGCCATCTACACCCAGCCATGGGTCCTCCTTAACACGAAAAACGGAGACGAAGTGATGGGGAAAGCGCGGCGGTCACCAGAGATCGAAACCGGAACCCACTGAATGGGAAGTCGAGCAGGAAAGATTTGTCCGAGGAAGTAATGAAGGTCCTTGAAGCGAGATCATTAAAAGCAAACCCCTATCACAATGCAGTCACGTGATACCTTCCCATTCATCCGGTGCATGCGTACGCTACCAATGGAATGTCCATTCATTCTTATCGGGACCGTAGTAGCTCTTCCGTCTGCCTGCTTGCCTGTGGTGGGAAACCATTTGATTAGAAAATCCTGAGAAACCTTATCTCTACACACTTAGTGTCGAATTAAAACATCTCACTCGAATTACTTTATTTTACTAAACACTTATTCCTCTACCTAATTCATGTTAATCTAGATAAACATTAGCTTATTGTACGTACAAGGGACTATAGTAGTCTAAGTGATAGTCAAATGTTTTGAATAGGTGGTCGCTATCTGATGGCTTTGAAATTCCTTCACTTCCCATGCTCAAGAGATAAAGAAAAGACGACTATTGTTTAAAAAAAAAGCTGTATCAGAAAAAGAAAACAGAAGAAATATCACCACATACAGAAAACAATTTGGCATAAATTGTGTAGTAAGATTGTCTCTAACGGTTTATCAGTTATACAAAAGTAATTCAGAATGAACAGAAATGTGAAAACATTTCCAAATAATTCAATATACACATTTCATTTGTTATTAAAATATATTAAACATGTATTTTAAATAAAATCCTTAGGCCAATTTTTAAGTAAATCAAAGTGTTTGAATAATTCCCCTCGTACAGGACAGGCCGCGCCATGGCTGAGTGGTTACACCGCTCTACCTTCACCAAGGCGGCCCGTGTTCGATCCCAGACGACCGCAATGTGAAATTGCGTGACAACACAGAGCTGCAGCGGAATTTCTCCGGGATCTCCGGTTTCCCTCACCATCTCATTCCACCGATGCTCCATCTTCATATCATGTATGTAGTAAAAGCGGCCGTTAAACACTACATATTTGGTAAAGGACATTTCGGGATGGGGGATTTCCTTGAATATCCTGGTGTTAGATCACTGAAACATGCTAATACCAAATTTCATATTTATACGACTTATAGGTAGTTTTAGTTATGATGCCTATAGACACACGCACACAAAACACGCTCGGGGGACCCCAAAACGTTTATTACAGGTGAAATCACACTATCCTTTTTTATGGAATGCAATACTTATTATGTACGTGGTACAAAAAAAAAATAAAAGGAATAAGTATATACGATGGCTGCTTTTACATCGTACCTTTACTCATCCTTATAATTTTGATGGTACTTCTCAAAATAGTCGCCCCTGAATGCGATGCACTTGTCCCAGCGTTTCTGCCAATCTTCAAAGACATGCTGGAAACCATTTTTGAGAGATCCTTCAAAATCGCCTCCGCAGCCTTCACCACTGCTTCTGATGGATAATGCTTCCCACGAAGGCGTTTCCTCAAGAAAACAGTCAAATGGGGCTAAATCCGGACTACACGGAGTGTGAGGGATGCACTTCACGTTGATTCTTGCAAGGTATTCAGCAACAACACTGGCAATATGCGGCCGCGCATTATCTTGGTGCAGCATCCAGCCTGCTTCACGGAAATGTGGTCTTTTGCACCTGATATGGACCTGCAATGTTTTCATGACATCCCTGTAGTATTGCCCAGTTACTGATGTGTGTGCAGGTACAACATACTGATAAACCATTCCATGAATATCAAAGAAAGAGATGACCATAACTTTCCCAGCAGAAGCAACCACTTTTGCTTTTGGGGGGTCGGTGATGAAGTAGATTTCCACACTGAGCTTTGCTGTCTGCTCTCAGGATCAAAATGATGTAGCCAAGTTTCATAAGCAGTGATTACGTTTGAAAGAAACTCCGCAGCTTCCTCTAACATCAACTTTAACTGCATACAGACCTGCATGCGAATCTCCTTTTGTTCGGGAATCGACAGTCTTGGAACCCATCGCGCACAAACACGTCTCATGTGTAATGTTTCTGTCACCAACGTGTGGGTGGCACCCAATGAAATGTTCAGTATTTCAGAAACTGATCTTAAGGTAATTCGTCGATCCTCTCTCACAATGGTAGCAGCAGTGTTGATGTTTTCTTCCGTAAGAGCAGTAACTGGAGCGCCGGGTCCACCTTCCTTTAAAATTGTCTCCCCTCTTTAAACACTTTAAACCACCTTCGAGTTGTGCTGTAGGGAAGAACAGACTCTCCATAGGCCTCCTGTAACATTGCATAGGCCTCAACTGAAGATTTGTTGAGAGGAAAGCAGAATTTCAAAGCCGCATATTGTTCCTCGCGTATTACCTCCATTGCAGCGGTAGGCGATACTGAACATGTCTGAACTTGCCTAGTTCTTGCAGGCAGAAAACAGGAGTACCAACAATGAAACTACTACGGCGTGTTTGTTTCTCATTAAGCTAACAGAATATAATAAGATTGCATTTTGGTGCGAAAAATTATGACCATAAAAATTATGATCATTCTTTATTCAACAGTCCTCGTATGTGTAAACATATTCTTTTCCGAGTAATAGACGTTCTGTGGGAAGTAAAGCCGGTGCACCTGTCATAAATTTACGGTACGTAAAAGAACCTCAAATCTGATAAAGATCTGTGAGCAAAATTAAGTGGTCTTTCACGTCCAATACAGAATGGGACTCTAAACAAAGCAGTTGAAGAGCGTCTTTAAATAAATCACAATTGTTCTAAATTAATCGAGTTAAGTTGTAAACTTACTGTACGAATTTTAAGGAGCATGATCGCCGTGAAATTCCATGGACACGACAGTTGTTTGACATTTAGGCAGGAACAGCCCCTTTCATATTTTGTAGCTTATAGAGATATATTGTAGTAACATATATACGCGGACATTTCATAAGTCATGGCCATTATTTTTTATTAGCCAATAAACCTGCAGCAACCTAAACTAACTGTATACGATGTCCTTCGCCCTGCTGGTATCCATTTGGGATCCGGGCTATGGATCATGGGACATTGAAATATGAAGAAATGCAAATAAAAATCGTACGTTAAACCACACAAGGAGCTATTTCGGAGATATTCTTTGTTAATAGATAACAATACTATACCTAGATATCACATTTCCTGCTGGTGTAATGTAGCTACAGTATTTTGAAATACTTCATCACGTGAGTCAAAGCCCAAAAATACACACACGAGCGCGCGCACCAAAACATGCCATTAATCCGATTCCCGACAATGAGATTTACGGCGCAGGCACAAATACAAACATGCTGCTTAGGGTAAATACAACAATGCTGGTCACTTTCCAGTACTTCGGTGCATTTCAAACTTTCACACAAAAAGTATTTAAACGAGATTACCAACGAATATACCTTTAGAGATACCCCGATTTTTAAAAGTAATATTAGAAAAAGGCCAAGTGTGCGTGTGTCTGGTTGCACCCTCCTTCAGTTTATAGCATATGATAAGTCATATCGGACGATGAATTCCTGTAAGGGAGGGGATCCGTCCCTTTCAGCTGCTTTGGTGCGAGCTCTACGGACCCCTAGCACTCGTGGTATCTCTGACGTTACTAGAGGAACCTCGGGCCGAACTGCCGAGCCCCTCCCGTCGTTCAGTTGTTCGGATTGGGTTGGACTCGACGGGGCAGTGTGTTCCCTTTACCCGCGGGAAATCGGGCACCTCCGGCCAGGCTACGGCCGCCTGGAGAGGGTAGAGGGTTGCCTCATAAGTCCCAAGTACTAGCCTGCAGAGCTATTAGGTGTGTTAGATCACCAGGCGGCCCCACCGAGGTTTTCGGTAGTCTTCCCTGCTGGGTAAGTGGCGTATCCACTTCCATCCCGTCTTGACGTTGTCGATGGGGGGGGGGGCTTTTTATGTAACCAGGTATTGCCCTATGGAAAGAGCCCCAGAGTTTTCCATCGCTCCCGGGTAGGAGAAGGCCAGGGTCTGCGGACGATTGCGTAGACCCTCTGCGCATAAAAAAGAATCGGACGATGAATGAAATTATGCTCAAATGAGCTCAGGGTCCATACCGCTTAGGTGCCTTTCTATGATAACGGCAGTCAGCAACGAGCCCTGAGGACATGGACAAAATACCGTGCAGCCGGTTCGGAGGCTTTTGACCCTCCCGCTATATAAACTGTGCGTTCTTGAATTTTTTATGAATTAATATATGAAATTCTAATAGTTCTCAGTGGTTTTTTTTTAGCTAGGGGACCATAATAAACAAGTATATCGCAAATCTTATTGAGCCAAAATGCAGAGCTGAAGCAAACGTTCAACTTAGGTCCAATAATTTTATCGTAGCATTAGCCATTCCTGAGATATTAATGTATAAACTGATTACCCCAATCTGCAAAAAAACTAACAGGAGCTTATATTTCTTACATGAATTTTTGTGAAAATTAAGAAATAAACGCCCGCCTCAGTAGCGTAGCTGGTAGCGCGTCCACCTCACGTGTCCTAAGTTCGAATCGCGGTCAGGTTGAGTTACGTGGATAAGGTTTTCTCCGCGGTTTTCCCTTATCCTGATAGACGAATGTCAGGTAACTCTAAGCCTCATGGACCCCGGACTCATTGGAGCATCATTTCACCCATTTTATTCATCGTCCGATATGACAACGCTGGAAGACGTAAATTAAAAAAAAAAAAAAAGGTAGAGTTCGGTTAAAAGCAGCTACTATCTAATACAACTTGAGTAATTTATGGAGACATTAAACCTTATGCTTCGTTACAGATGCTTATGTCCCTGCGAGTTTGGCTTAAAAAAAAAAAAAAAAAAAAAAAAAACTCCTCCAACATTAAGTCATATTGGACGATGCTGTTCAAATGATCCCAGGGACATTTTATCTTACAGGATAAGGGAAATCCCTTAAACTCACCCTGGGCCGCGCCATGGCTCAGTGGTTAGACCGCTTGGCTCTCACCAAGGCGGCCCGGGTTCGATCCCAGGCGACCGTAAAGTGAGATTTGTGGTGGACAACATGGCGCTGGGGCGGGTTTTCTCCGGGATCTCCGGTTTCCCCCGCCATCTCATTCCACCGGTGCTCCATCTTCATCTCATATATCATCAGTGTCATCGCCTGCGGTGCCGTATGTAGTAAAAGCGGGCGTTAAACACTACACATTTCATTTTTTTTTAAAACTCATCCTAAGAACCTCTTGAAGGTGAGGCAGGTACGCTACCGTCTACGCTATGGAGGAGGCGCGAGTTTGTTTTAGATTTCTGTTAATGTTTTCTTTACTGTAATTCCTTTGTTACGACCAAGTCTAAGGGAAATGTGTTGGAATGGCATTTTCTGGGGAACTAAACACACATTACACACCTCAACCTTGTGGAGCAGGTGTGACCTAGGGCACCCAGATAATCCACCCTGCCTTCCTCTCCTGTATGGGAGTGAGCACTGAAAACATTTGAATACCGTGGCAGAGAAAGGATTTGTCAATGTCAGTTTCGCGCATCAACTCCATGAACCTTGACCAGTAGTCGTTGAGCGCTGCGATATTTGCAAGTTGTAGACAAACCAGTTCTCCCGAAATGTCACTGGGCGAAGGCACAAAGAATGTCTCGGTGGAAATGAACTTTCATGGCCATTCCTATAAACACTGTCGGCAGTGTGTCAGTATGTTAGGACCTCTGCGCATTTGTCAGCTGCTGGAATGTCTGGCTGCCACAAAAAAACATCCCATGTGTTGCATTCGCATGACCTTCTCTACGTCGCTATGTGGCAGCTTTGTATTTGGGCTCCATTTGCATGGCCAGGGACCAAAATAAATAATGGTTAAACATCTAAGGAAACCGAGAATATTGCAAAATTAATATCAGTAATAAAGAAAATCCCGGATATGTTAACTCTTGCTTTAACCAGAACTATATTACTCTTCTTGTTCTTTTTCCTTCCCCATTTTTGTAACAAGCTTTTGTGTACCTATTTCTTAGAAATCACCTTCGAAATCACACATTTTGAATAAAATGCAGCTAAAAAGAACTGAAAATCCAACAAAATATTATTTAATTACTAAAATAATGCAAAAACATAGTCAAATGATTTGCTCATATATTCCGATAAAAACAAGAAATGTACTGCATTGTACAATAATGAAACTGAAATATCACCATTTAAATGATAGATGCATAACAATAACTCACAATGCCCGCCTCTATAGGGTAGGTGGTAGCTGTGTGCCTCAAGTTCGAATCTTGGTGAAGCTAACTTACCTAAAAAGTAAATCATAATAAAATAATAATAGGTAATAAAGATGAATGCCTCGTAACTAAGCTCTTTGGACCTTGGACTAATTGGAACATTATTTCATTCATCGTCCGATATGACTTAACGTTGGTGGTTTTCCCTTATCCTGAAAGATGAATGTTAACTCTAAGCTCTATGTACCCTGTACTCATTTGAACATCATTGCATTCCTCGTCCGATATGACTTAACGCTGGAGGTTTTCCCCTATCCTGAAAGATGAATGTCTGGTAACTCTAAGCTCTATGTACACTGTACTCATTTGAACATCATTGCATTCCTCGTCCGATATGACTTAACGTTGGAGGTTTTCCCTTTTCCTGAAAGATGAATGTGTGGTTACTCTAAGCTCTATGCACCCTGGACTCATTGGAACATATTTCCTCGTCCAATATGACTTAACGTTGGAGGTTTTTCTTATCCTGAAAGATGAATGTCCGCTAACTCCAAGCTCTATGCACCATGGACTCATTGGAACATATTTCCTCGTCCGATACGACTTAACGTTGGAGGTTTTCCTTATCCTGAAAGATGAATGTCCGCTAACTCTAAGCTCTATGCATGCTGTACTCATTTGAACATCATTACATTCCTCGTCCGATATGACTTAAGGTTGGAGATTTTTCCTGATGCTAAAAGACGAATTATGGCTATACCTGAAAGTGAGTTATAAACCTTCACAATCACGTGATAAGTTAGAGTTAAAAAACGGAAGATCTACCGCCGAATTGAACAAAGTTAAGAGCTTGGTACGTGCATTTAACTAAACTTTATAGAAAGACATTTTATTTATTTAAGTTCTTGTGTTTCTTGCTAGGGAAGGACACACTTGGGTAAAATTCAAAGTTTTTTGTGTGTAATCTTTACAGTTTTTTTTTTTTTTTTTCATTTTGCACGCTTTTGCAACACTCTCAGAATACGCCACTGCTTGCTCGGTTTATAGAAATTCCTTCAGCATTGACACGTGAAGATAATAAAAGGGCAATAATATGAACGGCTATAACTTCTTTCTCATAACATAAAAATAAGTATAACTACAGCAATAAAGTAGATTATGGTTAATCAGTGACACAAGTCATTCAGAATTTCAGAGGATATTCTCAATAAATTCAAGATATACATTTCATTTGTCATGAATAGGGGGGCGGAATTTTGCCCTATTTGCCTATTTTATTCCTTTGTTCAGAAACGTAGGCTTTTAAGTTATAAGCACGTTTCGTACAATCATTTGCCTAATTTCTTAGTTTTATAGTGCCTGTAAATGCCTATTTCACACCTTTGTGCCTATTCTGCTTATTAGTGTCTAAAACTGCCTTTTTAGCCAATTTCTTCTGCTTGTAATTTGTGACAACAGCCTTTGCATTTGTTGGTTTCAATGTGAAGTTTTCGGGGAAGAGAAATTTCTTACTGCTGCATCTTGGATATACAAAAAGGGGTTTATTAAGGAGACACATCTGTGCAAATTGGCCCAAAACTTACAATAATACCAAATTTAGCTTTTTTGTCTTAAAATTAATATAGACATTTCAATAATATACATAGTTTTTTCCCCCTGGCGGCACTACACAAAAACGTGACATGGATATTTAAATATCCCTACACCTGTATCGTAGCTGCTCTTAAGTAATTTTAACCTCAGATTTCTCAGATTCCATATTTTCTACATTTTTTTAATTTATCCAGATTTATTGAACTTTATTTTACACAGTGGTATATTAGGGTTAGAGTTGATACACAAAAATATACAATTTTAACAAAAATATTTAGTTAGTTAGTTAGTTACTAACACTCCCCACATGGCAACCTTGGCCTTCGGGGTAACCTCACCCCACCAAGTGATGACCGGACCCATTTCTCAGGTGGAGGCACCCAGAGGGCGGTGTCCATTACCTCCGATGATAGGGTGATAGTGAAGATGGCGGTGAGGTGAGAGGACCTACAGTTTTTACCGTGGACTCCGAACCACGTTGGGCATAGGGGATACTTCACGTGTGCTAGACAGAGGTGAAGGCGTGGATAGGGCCGACTTAAAATCGCCAACCCCAGAGCCGGGAATCGAACTCGGGACCCTTAGAACGGGAGCCGCGAACGAAACCACCGCGCTACCCCGGCGCCCACAAAAATATTTTAAATACTAGAAGGAAGAAATGATGTTTTATTCTGATGCATATTAATTTAAACTATTTCAGACGTTTAAACACTGAGTTTATAAACATCATGAAGTACTTATACTGTTGTGGCTTCATTAGCAAAGATGTGAGCGGAGCAGAGAATTCAGTTCCTAGAAAGTCTAGCTTGAATATTAATTCTTGTCTTTCTCTCCAGAAAATGGGACAACAAAAAAGGAGATGAACCACAGTTTGAAATTCTTCACCACACATGCACTCGGGGTTGGATGTTAAGTGAAAGCGCGATAAGTATTCACCAAATTTACCATGTCCACTTAAAAATTGTGTCAAAACAAAATTTGGTACAAGAGCTTCACATTTTCCTCTGTCATATACACTAGGGAAAAATAATGTTTTTGTTAAGCTTCCATTTGGAGTTGTTAGCAATTGTTGGTTCCATTCTTCAAGAATATGTTGATGTATTATTCTCCTTAGAGTAGAAATAGGACATGACTATTTAAATAACCCTAAACCTCTATCGTAGCTGCTGTTACGCAATTTTAACCTTAGATTTCTAGATTCCATATTTTCTACATTTTCCTAACTTCAAAATGTTCCACAGGATACAGTTTTGCATTAATCTGTATGAAATTATACACATGCCTGTAAGGTCAACTGCATATTAAGTACCCATTTACATTTGTTGTGTTTTTGTTATTTGTATTGAAAAGTATTATAATGTTTACTTCTTACTGAAAACGCTTAGGAAAATAAAAATTGTTAAATAGGTATGATCATTTTTTTCCCTTCGTTGATATGGCGAAGACTATTTCACATAGGTACAGGTCATTAATAGGTTAAAATGGGTGCAGAAACTTATATCCCAAGCAATAATTTTTTAAATTACAATATGTGGGACATTTTGAAAAACGCCTGTAATTTAGACATAAAGTGTTAATTCCTCAGAAACTATTGTAACTAGAAAGCTGGAACTTGGTATTATTCCATTCCTGGTATAAATTTGAAACACATCTAACAAAAACTTCAGATATTTCAATTTTCACCCTTAAACCAGCCCCCCCCCCCAAAAGCCCATGTTTTTGTTTTTTGACATAATTATTTACTGCACACCTTTCTGCACTTTATGATTCCTACTTAGTGATGTGCATTTATATGTACTTTAATTATACGACAGTATCTGTTATTTTAACTTGTTGTGGAACCATTTATGAAATTTGTAATAAATGTACAACTATTTCACTTAGGGAAGCGCAAAATAGTGTGTGTTTAGCGAATTTGTTGCAGCATATGTTGCGATGATTGTCATTTTGTTATAGTACATTTATGAGCTATTTTACTGTCTTTCAAAGTGTTTCCTTAGCAAATTTTTAGTGCCTATTTAAGTGCCTATTTTGCCCATTTTTTGTGTCTTTTTGCCTGCCTATTTCACACATTTTAGCACCTATAAATCCGCTCTCTAGTCATGAATATATCTTGCATATCGTGAGAGAACGTTACCACAGCTCAGCACTGTATCAACCGACAGCAGATTTGTGAAAGATCGAGATATATACTTGTGAGGGAATTAAAAGTGACGTACGCAGGGAGAGAATACCACAGGTTTCAAATAATACAAAAACCTTCAACATCTCTCGAAATAAAGGTGAAGCTGGTGAATATATAGTCCTCAGAGCGTTCTAAACAGATAGATTCTCTTTTGTTTTGTTACACTTCTATTTTCTTAGTACGCAAATCATGATTCCTATACTATATTATTTGGTAAGAAATGTATGTAGCGTTTGCTTTATTTTACATTCATTTTCTGTGAAGTAAACGTGGAAGCCTTTCTCGCAGGTAGAATGCTACACACTATTGCACTTCATCCCCTAATGGGACAATAAAACAGCTGATATATCTCATTGTTTGTTTTCCATTACAAATAAATTTGCAGCAATTTTTGTCAGCAAAAGTTTCCAAAGTAGTCATGGGCAAATTAAGGAAATTAAAATTACATCTTAACGGCTTAAATGGTGAGTATCCAACATTTCTGTACTTCCTGATCAATCTAGCACAAAAACAGTTTGAAAACACAAAAATCAAAACTAGTTACATGTTTCAGTAGGACGCTTTAGCTAAGGGTCTCAATGATATACAGTTTAGATTATGTGACGTACAGCTGCGTAACTAAATGGATGAGGCTGCACTTGCGCAGAGTAAATAACTAAATCTTCTGGAAGTTTTGCCATCTAAAACGCTCTAGAACTGTGGAATGGCCCTATAAGCAATCGGTATGGCAAATTAAGTGTATCTAGCACAGTTAGCGAGTCAGTGACTGCGACGAAATGACCTTTTGGAGCGAAAAATTGGGATATTACTGCAAGAAATTAGATATGTCCTGTGTTTGACTCCCCAGCGAATGAACAGTCTGGCAGTAGAGCTCGGAAGATAAATATAAATGTAAATGTAAAAAAAAAAAGTGAAGTGACAGCTGATAAACTGGACCCAAAGCACCAATGTAACATCCATTGGCCAAGCATTACTGTCATAACAAATTAAAACCCAAAGTCAGCAAATCGTTACTTGTAATAGAAGTATATTGTAAATGTCATAGAACATGGAGAGAAATGTTTTAACTTACTCTTTAACCAAACTTCTGTCACGTCTACATCAATCAGCTTTGTCTGATCTGAAACTCACCTGTAAAGAAAGAGTTTAAAATATTAACTTCTTTGTAGTATAACTTCTTCAAACTTCCAACTGACAATTAAACATAGCAAGCAGCTCATAATTAACTTAAAACGTGTAAGTTACAAGTACGTTATCCATTCATATTTTAAAGTATCACTACAAAAGTCACTTTCATTATATTCAACATGATCTGAACTTCTAAAATATTAAGTTTCATCACACATACCTTTCTCTACTCACTCTTGGATAAATTACTCTTACAAACACTTATAGTCCTATCTACTTCATCTTTAAGGAAACAAAACATTTGTATAAATTGCTTAATTACTTGCATGTAGGTACAATGGGAATATGAAAGTGATACTGACATTTTTAAGACCTGGTTGATTTGTGATTATTTGGAAATTCCGTTCTCTTTGAATGACTCGGAGGGGAACAAAAAACGAATACCGTTTTACCACTGAAAAAAAAAGTGTTTTGGAAAATTCAAAGCAGTAATATGCAATGTGTCTAAAATAGCTCATTGCACAAATAAAGTATGACATAATTCGTATGTTTAGCGGGATCTACACTTTTATGTAGAAATATTTTGTCTACATTTTACATTTTACCAGTTATACAAAAGCAATTCTGAATGAAGAGAACTTCCCAGAAATGTCAAAATATGCGTTTCATTTGTTATGAAAATAACAAGCATATTTTAATAAAACTCGTCTGGGCTATTTTTGGTGGACTGCAACAGCACTGGGAGCGTGCCCTCAAGGAGTAAATACTACAATAATTTCCACAACTGTGCCAACTAGACGAGGGTGTACAAACAATAGAGCTAGCGACCTTGATCCTACTTGGAACACTGCCATAAACACAATGTTGTGAAGCACACCGGTTCCACTACGTGTCCAATATTAACTGACTCAGGGCAACGCTTATGAAAAACAAATCTATATCCTTACTCTGACAATACTTCACCTTTTCACAGCAACAGTAAGTTCATACTCAAAGATCCAAAAAACATCCCAACTGGCGGATATTTTGTTTTAATTATTACAGTGTGTGTAATAGCGGAGAGTTAGGTCGGGGGACCGAGGGAGCCACAAATCTCTATTAATAATAAAATTCTGTCCCGAAACACAGTTTCAATTGCTATCATCGAACCGTGCAGTCCGTTAGGATGTTTCTGGGTCTCTCGGTATAACTCCTCATCTCTCTGATATCGATCACGCAGTTTTGTGTAGGGTTATTGGGAATAAACAAGGTTCTATTTGATAGAGTCGACATGAAAAATTCAATCCACGGCCGGGATTTGAACGACGGATCTACTAGTTTCCGACCAGTCGCTCTAACCCGTTGAGCTACCATGGCCAATATGCCGTCATGACATATTCTCAAATCGACTCACATACTTCCCCGGTAGACCACAAGGGACTCTCACATCCGAGATAGACCGTTTGTGGCGACTTACTATTGTAAGTACTTGAGTCCCAGGCTTCTCATTTAAGTCAATTGATGGAGATTATTCATTTCTTCACACTAGCCGTGTACAGGCTAAGGTACTGAATTGATAGAGTCGACATGAAAAATTCAATGCCATGGCCGGGATTTGAACCACAGATCTACTGGAACATATGAGTCATTTGGAGAATTCAATGTCATGATGGCATATTGGCTCTGGTAGCTCAATGAGTTAGAGCGACTGGACGGAAACCAGTAGATCCATGGTTCAAATCCCGCCCGTGGAATTGAATTTTTCATGTCGACTCTATCAATCCAGTACCTTAGCCTGTACATGGCTAGTGTGCAGAAATGAACAACTTCCATCAATTGACTTAAAAAGGTTCTATTTACTTTACTTAAATTGCTATCATTTGTTCCCAATGATTAGATATTTTTGCTATAAATAACGACTACGTAAACAATGTATAAGCCAGTCAGCTGCATTTACGAGAAATGGCTCTCCATCAGTGTTTATATAAAATAGATTAACGTGTCATCAAGACCAATTAAGCCCGCCTTGGTAGCGTGGTGGTAGCATGTCTGTCTCACGTTCAAGAGGTCCCGAGTTCGAATCTCGGTTAGGGTGACTTACCTGGATAAGTTTTTTTCCGGGGTTTTCCCTTATCCTGTAAGACGAATGTCGAGTAACTCTAAGCTCTATGGATCCCGGGCTCATTTGAGCATCATTTCATCCATTTCATTCATCGTCCGATATTAACGTTGGAGGACGTAAATTACAAAAAAAAAAAAAAAAAAAAAAAAAAAAAAAAAAAAAAAAAAAAAAAAAACAGTTACATGATTTACCACTAGTCATATCTGGTTGCTGATTTTCTCACATATACTAAGCAGGCTCTTATTTTTTTAAATAGTTATATTAGGACAAGAAAACGCAAAAATTACATTTTAGGAACTTTATTTTCACTAGTTCTACTACGTACAGTCAGTAGGGGAAGCACCTATTTCATTGCACTCAAAAATTCTATATCAAAGATTTCATCCGAAATACATGCTTTTGGACCCATCACATCTAAAAGCATGCACTTTTTAGGAAAAGGTCTGTCTCCCTCTCTCCATGTGTGTGCACAACATATATCATCATTCTCTACCCCTTGTGCCTTTAGGCGTCGGTTTGAGGAACACTAACTCTGGATGAGATAGAGAACCCGGGATGGGTGATCAGCCCAATGCCTGGTACGAGAGTGACAGAAGTGCCTAGATGACAGAATGAAGACGAAATGAATGAAAAGGAAGATGACAATGGAGCAACTGGGGAATGATGACGGGAGATTCCGGAGACAGCTTGACGTGCATCATAAAGCAGTTAACTACCAAACATGTATTTACATTCAACCGCTGTCAAGGTTGCAGCGCTAAGATTTTCAACAAAATTCCCCCACCCCAAATTATGCTTTACGTAGAAATATTTTCGGAAATTTTTATTTCTCTCAATGTCGCAAGCGGTTTTGATTAAATGCCACATTTAACATGTATTCATGACAAATAAAATATATATCTTCATTTTTCTGGGAAAATGTCCACTGAAGTGCTCTTCATTTTGAATAATGTTTGTACAGTAAGTGACAGACAAAACCTTACTAGACAAGAAATGAAGATCGCCTTAAAACAGTTAACCGGCTCATAAAACATTTGGCTGTCACTTAAGCCTACTGGACCTACAAGGAATCATGTAATAAAACCATTTCGGTAAACATCTACAATCTGGATTAACTTCAAGTAGATAGAAGCATGAATAGTTTTACAGGAATGTTTAGAGAAAATTAGTTTATTTTCCTTGCCTTTTAAACAGAATGGAATTTTAAAGCCATCACGTAACTCAAATGCGGATACTTGGTTCCGTAACTGCCGCCTCTCACTGTTCTGTAATACAAAACATTTCCTTATTTGAAAGGGTTCAGATTGCAAAAGGGATAATGCTCAGTTTACGTTTTTAGAACATGCTAGAAAAATTTACCATCAGTTAAATGTTTCTCATTTTGACAACTACCTGTTCATTTATGACCGATACCAACTGCATATGTTAAGACTTAACACGAGTTTAGCAATAGTTAAAAAAAAATTGCATTTCACCAACAAGTGTTAACTTAACACTCGTGTTAAGTCTGTTGTCAAACTAATAAGTCAAATTTCTGATGTTAAGTCCTTAACAATTGTAAATAGTCAAGATGGCGGGCATGAACGCAGCTGTAGATGCCGATTTGCTATAGTTAAGACCTTCTAAATGGCATTCCTAATACAGTACGGTATATGAGCAGAAATTATTTCGAGGAGCTATCAGAAGAAACTTTTCTACAGAGGTATAGACAGTCCAAACAAGTTGCTATGAAGGTTACTGCGACAGTACAAGAGAGGTTAGAACATGCATCGAAAGGAATATGCCGATCTCGCCTTTACTTTAAGTATTAGTAACTTTGCTATTTTATAATTCACTGAATTATGTGGATAATACACTGTCCACCTGCCGTCTCGGAACGTTCAAGTCACTCGTTACTCGTCCTTCTTCACGCCTCGTTTTAAATTTACGCAATACTGACGAAGTTGTTTGGTGCCTGTAGTAGTGACACATGCATTTGAATTAAATTCATTTCCAATATTTTCCCCGTAACATCTTTCTCTTTTACATTCACCGCATCCGTCCTCTTATTTTCCACGATATCCTTACACTTCGTCACCAATTCAATTAACAATTCTTTCTCCATCTATGAGAAATTTGTACCACGGCTTCTCTTACGATTTTGTCCACCCGCCATTTTTTCAGCTGTGTGCAGACGAAAATAAAAACAAAAGCGCATCGCAGTACGTTCAGAAAATAATATGACTCATCTATAGCCATCTATAGCTGTAATATTTAAAAGTTTCTTGGCGTTAACACGTGTTTGTTAACATTTTCAGAAAACAGGTTGGTGAAATGAAAGAAATTCAACAGTAGTGTTAGCGCTGTGACAGTTGTTGCGTTACATTTGTTAAAGTCGATTTTAACATCAGTTGGTGCAATCGGGCGTCAATATCTTTCAATTACACAAACTTTCTCACTGTTTTCCCCACTATCTTATTATGAACAAAACACAATGGCTAAACCAACTGATAATGAGAAATATCGCTTCCTAATACTCAAATACCAGTTACTCCTTATCAGGCCATATTTATATTACAAAGCGTAATAAGAGGAAACCGCTGTCGGTATTTATATGTATCAACAATAAGGCGGTACATCATATAACACAGTCCATCATTGAGAAAAACAATATTATAATACATTAGCAATGCATTTTTACTATCAGTGTTGTCTGAGCTTATCCAGGTGTTTAAATGCAGAACGATTTCAAAAATGATACGAACAGAAGACAGTATGATGATCGAGATTGATCGCCCCAAAAATGCATATTTCAGTTCAAATTTTTCCAAGTTGCGATACTTGCATTTGTTTTAAAATGAATCCTAAAATTTCATTGCAAGTAACCTTTGTCGCTCAATTCCCACCTTGTAGCGTAGGTGGTAGTCTACCTCACATTCCGAAGCTCCCGAGTTCGAATCTCGGCCAGGGTGATAAGTTATTTTTCGGTATTTTCCCGAATGTCGGGTAACTCTAAGCTCTCTGTAACCTGGGATCATTTGAACATCATTTCATACATCGTCGGATAAGACTTATGCCTACAGATGTCACCCAGAGTATTTTCTTTCAGTCCTGTAGTTCTCGGAACACTCTTACAGGTGTGTGGGTCACGTAGCTTCTAAGGAATACATCAAAGTTAATATTTCTTTGTAGTTAATCTATCAGTATGTGTACCTGAAATTTCCTTCTGAAGTGTCGCCTTTGCCCGGCTTGGTAGCTTAGATGGTATCGTGCCTGCCTCACGTTTAAGAGGTCCCGAGTTCGAATCTCGGATAGGGTGAGTTACCTGGATAAGGTTTTTCCGGGGTTTTCCCTTATCCTGAAAGACGAATGTCGGGTAACTCTAAGCTGTATGGACTCTGTGATCATTTGAACATCATTTCACCCGTTTCATTCACTGTCCGATATGACAATGTTGGAGGACGTAAATTAAAAAAAAAAAAAAAAAAAAAAAAAAGTGTCGCGAAGGCGACCTTTTTGGTTACTGCTTTGCATAGCGTTGGCAAGTGTCCTTATACACTTGACTATATAAGCTCGAGGGTATCTACCAGAGCAATCCACACAAAGTGAAGACTAACCTCCCCTCTAATGAGCAGGGAGTCCCAAAAGGGGCACCCAGCGCCTCCGTGGGGCTTTCCATAGGGCAAGACCTAGAGACTAACAAGTCGCGCCAACCCCAAAGAGGAAGGCTACCGATCAACCTCGGTAGGGCCGCCTGGTGATCTAGCACACCTTCACACACCTTTTACTAGCTATGCTGGCTAGGACCCGGGAATATATGGCTTCCTTCAACCCCATCCGGAGACTACCCGATCTCCCAGGGGTATCGGCAACCACTGTGCCCCTCGAGTCCAACCCAATCCGAACAACTCCCGGACGGGAGGGGCTTGGCAGTTCGGCCTGAGGTTCCTCTAGTAACGTCAGAGGTACCACGAGTGCTAGGGGTCCGCAGCGCTCGCACCACAGCAGCTGAAGGGGACGGATCCCCTCTATGGATTGTACATTTAAGCAACGCCAAACCCTAAAAGAGTAAATTTGTTCCGTTGCTTTCTACCACGCGTCACGTGCAGCCATTAACTCTGAAACTAATGACCGAAGTCGAAAATTACAATTTACAATATGACAAAGGTAGGAGTTGATTTAGTGGACACATAGCGCCAGAAAAATATTTCAAGACCAAACCCTGGCCTATGGTTGTGTGCTAAATATAACATATCAACACGTCTACATTTACAAACCAAAGAGGAAGATGGCGAACATTTAGCTATAGATTGAACATAGGTCTAAAATTGCAGGAATTACAAGACGTACTCAAGAACTACTTCATGTTTCATAACCAGCTGTAGAGGAATGTAAACAAAGAAAGCATCCCGAGGACGTTGTTATGAAATCAAAGAGAAAACAGTGTACAAAGTGCACTAAATGGGCTTGTTTGAGAGACATGTGCGTAAATTGTTTATAAATGACTGAATTGTTGATGAATGCTAGGAAAAATTAACTGGAAGTTTGTGAAATATGAGCTGGGTAAACCTAACAATAGACGATACATGAGAGGGTATCTAGTCAGGTATATTTTTAAATAGAGCAATGTTAATCCAAGCTCAAACATTATTCTGAGAATTAGTTTTATTTTTCATCAGTATAGTCCACAAGACCATTTGTATTTAAATACTGACCTTAACCTGTAACTGGTGAGGTGGTGACTGTACTGTTAATCTAGATGGCTGATAATTCATCACCTCCCTATGAGCTCAGAGGCAAGTAGTTGTGCTATCCAGTGCAATCGTTTTCTTGTATCTCATTGACTGGGGTGGCACACACCCCACCTGAACAGTTACGGAACATTGTTTTTTTGTTTCATTTGATGGTCATATCGGCGGCCGTTCTCCTTTGGAAAATATTGGAGGTGTTAACTCGTATTCGTTGGGTTTTAATCATTACATCACTCTCATTCTTACTTCCAGGGTCTGGGGAAGATGAGGAATTATCTTGGACGGAGAAAAATACCCACTCCTACCGCCGGGAATCGAACCCGGGACCCCTAACAGGGCAGTCAGGTGCTCCACCGACTTAGCTACGGGGCCAGTCACGGAACATTTCATTTGGTGTTGAAATTAACTGTTAAACAGCATTTTGGCAAATTCAATGAATAGTATAAGGAGTAGTGATCCTAATTTCACTGCTTGGTTTAATGATATTCTCAGACTTGGAAAGTGACTTCAGGGTTGAAGGTGATATTGTGCCGCAAGAATTTTGCGGTGAAGATGTTAGTATTTCTGAGGAAAGTGCAGCAACAAATGAAGAAGGCGATGCCAGTGGACTTGTAGGAGAACATGATGCTGATAAAACTGATGAAGAGCAACACGCAAAGAAAAAGAGAACTGAGCAAAAATATTTTGATGGTAGAAACAAATTGAAATGTTCATCTCTCAGAAAATGAAAGAAAGCTTGGCAAAGCAACACAATCTGTTCTTCGTCTTATGAAGCCCATTCTAGGGACAAACCATAATGTGACAGCAGACAATTGGTTTACATCCATTGAACTTGTCTATGAGTTGTGAAACAGTTATTTTATGTTGTCCCCAAAGAGTTTCAAATATTGTATTATGTGAGGTTAAGTAGAGTGAGTCATGCACAGAGAAGCTATGTAAGTGGAAATGACGTCACAAAAGTGTTGAATAACAAACTTATTTGGGATTGGTGTGACGCGTATATCGTAAAACGTGGACCAATCAGATATAAAAGATTTTACGTTGCCATGGAGGATATTCAATATTCCTCTAGGGGGGTCGAACTATTAGCGAAATGCTAATGTGTAGAAGAAGATGAACTGATGATTCTTCTCCTAACAGTCACCGTGAACGGATGTAAAATTCTCTTCTTAAACGCCGTTGTGTGCGGAAGAATATAAGTCTATTCTCATAACAATCATCGAGTATAACTAGATAATCTTTACATTAAATATCATCGCTAGAAGACACACAATTTAATTATTATACACGGTAGTGAACAACCGTATAAAACTTTTGATTCTTGCACGCATCCAGATATAAACGCGTCACATCAAGTGAATCTTGTGTAAGAATAGTGTTATAAATGTTGTATCATACATTTTGTTCGAACTGGTGTTGATTGAAGTAAGGAAATAAAAGTTTCTACATTATTTAATACAGAGAAAAATGATTACTCATTTTACGTAAAATTTCCTTCCGCCGTACCACCCCTGTAAAAGAAGATATCTTGCTCAACCGACTGAAGTCACGCCGAGGTAAGCTGGGACTTCAAGAACCATCTATTCCATCCACCAAAATGTCGCCACATCGAGGGATATAATTACTCCATCACCCATTGACGTTGGGAATCTACCCAAACCACTTCAACCCTGTTCCAAATGGTCACCTCAACGAGGGGCATAATTCGTCATCCATCAATACGATTCGACACAAACTCTGTAGCAAATGGCGCCCCAACGGGGACTCGAATAGGCAGAAGGAGGATTACACCACAGGAGAATAAATGGTGTAATGGACAGGTAACTTCGAATCAAGAAAGAAGAAAGAAGAAAAGTGAGTACGGAAAAATCTTAATAGATAATTAATAGAAAAAGTGACAAAATTATAATTTTTATTTTTATGTTATTAAGAAAGGGAAAGATATTACCTAAAATGGAAGGTAAAAAATTAACAGACAATAAGAATAAAAATATTGGGGAAGGAGTGGAAAGACTAGTTAGTGATAAGAGAGCAGAAATACAAGAAGTCAGGGAAGTAGTGGAAGGAATGATTAGTGATGATGCAGGAACAAGTAGAACAGAAATTATGCAGAGTAAAGATAATGAAATGATAATAGACAGGTTAGAGAAAATGATGAGTAATTTTGATGCTAAAATGGATAATTTAAATGCTAAAGTAGATCAAAGTTCAGAGAAATTAGAAGCTAGGATAGATCAAGGTTTAGGTAACCTAAGAAATGAAATTGAGAAGGGAAGAGAAGAGTGTAGAGAAGGCATAAAATCTTTAAAACAGAAAATAGAATCTCATGATGGAGAAATGTCTAGGTTAAAAGAGATGTTTCAGGAAATGAAAATAAGTCAGGAAAATGTAGTAAAAGATATAAGAAGTGAATTGGCTAAGGAGTCAAAAATCCTTAAGCAACAACAAGTAGAATTTGTAGAAAAACAAAAAATAGAAATAGGGGAATTAGAGAATAGAATAAGACAAGAAATAGATGTAGTCTTATTAGATAATTCACGGAAATACCATGAGGAAAATATTGAAATACAGAATAATTTTGTAAGAGAGGTAAATAGTATCAGAAATGATGTTAAACTAATTGCTACTGAGGTGCAAACACAACAAGATGAACTAAAAGTTAAATATGATGAAGTCAGTAAGTTGAATAGTGAAATGATTACAAGAATAGATTTGGCACAGGAAAGTTTTGAGAGAGAGAAAGAAAACATTAGCAAGCTGAATCAAGTTGTGATTGCATTACAGGCAAGCAAAATTTCTGAGAACCAGAGGGTAATAAAATCTAAGAATATTACATGTATAGACTTACCTGGTAATTCAGGTAATATTGTACAAAACTTAGAGAATTATTTGGAGAGTGACGATACAGAATCTTTGTCACCTGATTGTGAAGTAAATGGTAATAGACAAATACAAAACATGCACACACATACAGAGTTACACAGTCAAGGTAACACAAATTGTACAAATTATTTGTTGCATGACATAAGTCCACCTACTTTCGAAGAAGAATCGGGAGACAATCCCAAAATATTTCTAAAGGAATTAGAAGAATATTTTAAAATTAAAAAGATTCCAAATGAATTTAGGATGATGATTGTTAAAAGGTGTTTGAAGAAAAATGCTTTAGAATGGCTGAGGTTAACATTAGCTTCACATGAAACGTATAGTATGTTTAGGAACGTGTTTATAAATAGGTTCTGGGGTCCAGAAAGACAGAGAAGAATTAAAGTCGAACTGGCCACTGGTAAATTCGAGTTCAGGAAGGGTGTGTCCATGACTGAATATTTCCTAAAACTTGCTAACAAAAGCAAACTTGTGAATCCAGATATGTCAGAGACCGAGATCGTGAATATGCTAATACGACATTATCCACCACACATTAGAAACCACCTAATTGTGGCTAAGCCCGTCGACTTTACTGATATGATTGAGTTATTATCAGAATTTGAGGCTCATAACCTTAATTCTGATTCTACTCATAGTCAAGTTGATCCTGACAAGACTCATATAGAAGAAAAGCAAGTAAATAGACAGGAAGTAAGACCAACATTCGGGGAAAATCACAACCATACTAACCAAAACCAAAATAGTTTTAACCAAAATTGGGGCGGGGCACGTTCAAGAGACAACTATGAACGAAGAGAGTACAACCCCAGAAAGACATATGAATCGGTAGTGCCAGGTATAGGAAGGAGAATTCCAAATACTCCTAGGAGGAATTATAATAATAACCAACCTGTGGGAAATGTGAGGAGTAATCAGGTGAATCAACTGAGGTTTTACAGGGGAAATAACCTAAGAACAGGTTATCAAAGTAGAGGAAGAGGAACTAGCATTGAAAACTCTTCATTAAGAGATTTTGGGGGTCCTAGGTTTGAAAGGGCAGACAATAACCTAGAAAGGACACAGACTCAGGGAATAGAAAGAGAAATAAATAACGATAGTACCAACCCAACTGCTAGTGTAACTACCGACCGCACTAATGCGGAAAATTGAGTACCAAATCATTTTGTGCCTTGGAAAGTGGTTCGGTAGAAATGACACAGGGCAAAATCAAAACTCAAAATTTACCAGAAGATAAGCTCACTCTCTCCAGAAGTAAAGATCGGGAATTAGTAAATCCACCTCAGATTAACCTTCGTATAGGCGATAGCGAATATAAAGTATTGATAGACACAGGAGCTAGTTCATCAGTAATAAGTGAGAACTTATTCAAGGAATTACTATCCAAGTTTAGGATTGAATATTTAAACGTGTGTAATGTATACTGTAGCACAGCTATTGGGAAAAAGAAAGATAAAGTTAAATATCAAGCGTTAATTCCTGCGCGAATAGATGATAGGAATTTCAATTTTATCGTATTGGTAATACCAAACTTAGCTCGTGATATTATTATTGGCAATGATGTATTGTATGGTTGGCAAAGTGTGATAGATTTCGAAAAACATGAAATGAAGGTCAAAGGAGATAATGAAGTAATAAGAATAAATTTGTTAGAAGAAATTATATTAAAAGAGGATGAGAAGGATAGTATAAATAATGATAGGTTTTTTGTAGAAAATATAATATTATACGAAGAAGATATAATTAATAATGAAGAAGATGATAGTGGTAAAGAAAATTTACTTTTAAATAATAAAGAAAATGATACGTTTGACCTTGGAGATCATTGTTGCCAAATAAACACATTAAATACCGACACCGAGCGAAAACAAGAAGAGGAAGAAATGATATTCCAAAGAACTTTGAAAGAAAAGTTAGGGAAAACATACAACTTAAATCACGCGCAAAGAGAACAGTTGAGGTTATGTATACTAAAGAACAGGAACGTTTTTAGTACGAAACCTGGATTGTGTAATAAGTACATACATACATTTAAGGTGAACGACATTGCTCCTTATACTCATAAAAGTAGATCTGTGCCTATCGCTATTAGACAACAAGCATCTGAAGTAATAAACGATATGCTAGAAAATGGAATTATAGAGATTTCTAATTCTCCTTACCTACATCCTTTGTGTTGGGTACATAAATCGAACGGAACACTGCGTATGACGATTGACGCAAGAAAGATAAACTCACTAACACAACCCGATCACTTCAGACCTCTTGGAGTTGATGAGGTATTATCAAAATTAGGACGTGGAAAATATTTTTCAAAATTAGATTTGGTTTCATCGTATTGGCAGATACCACTAGATGAATCTGTTCGAAAATACATAGGATTCAATTTTGGAGGAAAAATATACCAATTCAAAACATGTGGTTTTGGATTATCCACTAGCGGAAGTGCATTACTTCGAGCGTTACATAATATTTTCGGAGATACCATAGAAAATTTCGCTCTACAATATATTGATGATTTTCTTATTTTTGATCAAAATTTCGACGATCATATATCGCATTTAAATTATATATTTACAAAATTTTCTGAAAGTGGTATGACAATAAATCTGGATAAATCGCAATTTATTGCCAAAGAGATTGAATTTCTATGTTATATTATATCTGAAAAAGCCTTGACACTCACCAGAACAAATAAAAAAAAAAAATAATAATAATATGTTTATGAATTACTGAAAAATGTTTTGTTTATTATTGTTGTGTTCGAATAATATCTGATTTTATATTGTTATTTTAAATTGTATTAATTGTTCATTGTTGTAATAATGTTTAATTATTGGGGCATTCTTTAGAATATATGGAACAATATTATTGGAAGATTTAAGTTAATTTTCCATATATTCTGAAGAGGGGCATCTGAAACAGTTATTTTATGTTGTCCCCAAAGAGTTTCAAATATTGTATTATGTGAGGTTAAGTAGAGTGAGTCATGCACAGAGAAGCTATGTAAGTGGAAATGACGTCACAAAAGTGTTGAATAACAAACTTATTTGGGATTGGTGTGACGCGTATATCGTAAAACGTGGACCAATCAGATATAAAAGATTTTACGTTGCCATGGAGGATATTCAATATTCCTCTAGGGGGGTCGAACTATTAGCGAAATGCTAATGTGTAGAAGAAGATGAACTGATGATTCTTCTCCTAACAGTCACCGTGAACGGATGTAAAATTCTCTTCTTAAACGCCGTTGTGTGCGGAAGAATATAAGTCTATTCTCATAACAATCATCGAGTATAACTAGATAATCTTTACATTAAATATCATCGCTAGAAGACACACAATTTAATTATTATACACGGTAGTGAACAACCGTATAAAACTTTTGATTCTTGCACGCATCCAGATATAAACGCGTCACATCAAGTGAATCTTGTGTAAGAATAGTGTTATAAATGTTGTATCATACATTTTGTTCGAACTGGTGTTGATTGAAGTAAGGAAATAAAAGTTTCTACATTATTTAATACAGAGAAAAATGATTACTCATTATACGTAAAATTTCCTTCCGCCGTACCACCCCTGTAAAAGAAGATATCTTGCTCAACCGACTGAAGTCACGCCGAGGTAAGCTGGGACTTCAAGAACCATCTATTCCATCCACCAAAATGTCGCCACATCGAGGGATATAATTACTCCATCACCCATTGACGTTGGGAATCTACCCAAACCACTTCAACCCTGTTCCAAATGGTCACCTCAACGAGGGGCATAATTCGTCATCCATCAATACGATTCGACACAAACCCTGTAGCAGTTGCAAACAGGAGCGTTGATATATGTGGGAATAATGAAAAAAGAACAAACGAGAAATACCTACAGAATTTCTTCCCTCAAGAAATAAACCAGAAAATTCAGTTACGTATGGACGCACAAATGATTGCACGTTTATATATTTTGTACTAAAGAAAAACAGTGCTATTATGCTTAGCTCCTCTGTGCACCATACAATATGTACTGACAATATAACCAAAAACATAACTCGTACAGTTTTATAATAAAACTAAAGGAGGCGTTGATGCTTTGGATGAAAAGTGTACAAATTATTCAACAAGCCGACGATCCAACCGCTGGCCATTGATTGTATTCTTTACAGTGTTAAATATTAGCCTAATCAATGCTTACATTATTTTTAAGCCGTCTCTAGGAAATCCTGACGTAATCAGACTTGATTTTGCAAAGTCTTTAGCGCGACAAATGATTGAGCCACTGCTGAACGTAGATTCCTAAACGGACAACTACCTCGAGAGTTACGTCAAAATATAGGATGTATCCTAAACAAAACTCTTCCCACAGAAGACAGACAACAGTTGCTGAAACAGGTAAGATGTAGCATGTGCTCTAGAATCAAAGACAGAAAGATACGAATTACTTTTGCTGAGTGTGAAACTCAAATGTGCTCAAAATATGCATTGAGCATGTGTGAACATTTTGTCAAGTAAACTGTGTTCAAAAGTGGTGTAACGTATTCTCAGAAAAACAAATTGTTAATTATTGGTTATATTTATCATGCTAGATGTCATTATATAAGAAGTTATCAGTTTTAGAAATATTTTCTGTCTGAAATGCTCAAAGAACAGTGTTCCGCTTTTTCATTCTTATTTACATTGTCCAAATGCGAACTATTTAAGTTCTGTGTTTATTATGGTTTGTCAAAAAATATGATATTGTTATGTTCATTTTACTTCCCTTCTTATATCATTTCAGTATTGCATTAATATTTATAACCATTTTCTTGTCAGCCTTAATTAAGTTCTGGGGTTTGTCTAACCCACCTCACCAAGATACGTTCCAAAAAGCTTACCTCACAGTTACGGGTTAAAGCAAGAATGTAAATAGGGTTTCACCTGGGAGTGCTGAGGAAGTATCGCTCAATTTTTGCTAAGCTGGTGCCTCTCGCCGTTTCTTATTACTGTCAAGCGTTTTGTCATTTCCTTTACAAGTCTTGGTACGTACGTGACAATGAACTGAGGACGCAGTTGGTTCACATGCCGAACGTTCGTGTTACATTTCTGGAATGTCGAGTTGTCGCCTCAGTGCCGATTGATCCTTCGCATTTCTTAAAAGCCTGACTCACTGCTGTGTTGTATTTGAATTACAAGAAGGAATGCTGAGAGCAGCAAATAATGAAATGGCTCCAGCAACTTCTACATGACCCTCTCACCTTTCAATTTCTTGAAAATGAAGACTTTAGCAAACCTATGTAAAGATGCTGAAAATCTAAACATTGAGGAAGGCACACCAGTGGCGTATTCCTGATGTTCCTGTAAAGTCATGAACACCAAACAGAGCAATTCTACAAATTATCCACAAATAAGCCAAATCGTTCTACTTCCCTAGCAACAATCACAAGAACTTACCTAAACAATCTTTCTACAAAGTATATCCGAGGGCTGTTCAATAAAGAATGATAACATTTTTTTTTTTTTTTTTTTTTTTTTTTTTTTTTGACAACGTACTTTTACTCATCCTTATAATGTTGATGGTCCTTCTCAAAATAGTCTCCCCTGAATGCGATGCACTTGTCCCAGCGTTTCTGCCAGTCTTCAAAGTCATGCTGGAAACCATTTTTGAGAGATCCTTCAAAATCGCCTTCGCAGCCTTCACCACTGCTTCTGATGATGGGTAATGCCTCCCACGAAGGCATTTCTTCAAGTTAGGAAATAGAAAAAAGTCACATGGGGCTAAATCCGGACTATAGGGAGGTTGAGGGATGTACTTCACGTTGATTTTTGTAAGATATTCAGCACCGACATTGGCAATATGCAGCCGCGCATTATCGTGGTGAAGCATCCCGCCTGCTTCACGGAAATGTAGTCTTTTGCACCTGATATGAACTTGCAATGTTTTCAGGACATCCCTGTAGTATTGTACAGTTACTGATGTGTGTGCAGGTACAACATGCTGATAAACCATTCCATGAATATCAAAGAATGACATGACCATAGCTTTTCCAGCAGAAGCAACCACTTTTGCTTTTTTGGGGGGGGGGGGTTGGTGATGAAGGAGATTTCCACACTGAGCTTTGCTGTTTGCTCTCAGGATCAAAATGATGTAGCCAAGTTTCATCAGCAGTAATTACGTTTGAAAGAAACTCCGGATCTTCCTCTAACATCAACTTTAACTGCATGCAGACCTGCATGGGAATGTCCTTTTGTTCGGGAATCAACAGTCTTGGAACCCATCGCGCACAAACACGTCTCATGTGTAATGTTCCTGTCACCAACGTGTGGGTGGCACCCAAAGAAATGTTCAGCATTTCAGAAAGTGATCTTAAGGTAATTCGTCGATCCTCTCTCACAATGGCAGCAGCAGCAGTGTTGATGTTTTCTTCCGTAAGAGCAGTAACTGGAGCACCGGGTCCACCTTCCTTTAAAATTGACTGTCTAGCCTCTTTAAACATTTTAAATCACCTTCGAGCTGTGTTGTAGGGAAGAACAGACTCTCCATAGGCCTCCTGTAACATTGTATAGGCCTCAACTGAAGATTTGTTGAGACGAAAGCAGAATTTCAAAGTCGCATATTGTTCCTCGCGTATTACCTCTATTACAGCGGTAGGCAATACTGAACAGGTCTGAACTTGCCTGGTTTTCACAGGCGGGAACCAGGAGTACCAACAATAAAACTACTACGGCATGTTTGTTTCACATTAAGCTAACAGAATATAATAAGACTGAATTTTAGTGAGAAAAATTATGATAATTCTTTATTGAACAAACCTCGTAGTTTAATGTATCAAGTTGTTTACTTTGTTCAGAAATTCTCCAATTTATCACATGATTGTAATGGTACATCCATAATTTGAATATTCAGTGACAAAAACAGCGTTCATATCTTGTCACCCCACACCTCACCTAGGCTCTTCGTGCCGTCCAGCACTTGGTTTACAAACACCTCTCCAGTATTCGAGTATTAACAAGAACATAAATGTACACGTTTTGCTTATCAGTATCATTCAGGCGTTCAGTGAGTAGAGGGTAAGAAAATTACATCGGCATTTTAACTTCTTACGCACTCCGAAGTTTTCAATGGCTATATATTAACCCAATACGACGAAAAATGGAAACAACAAGTAATAATTCCTTTGATAGATAGTCAAAATGAAAAATTCAATTCTACGGCCGGGATTTGAACCACGGATCTCCTGGTTTCCGTCCAGTCGCTCTTACCCTTTGAGCTACCATGGCCAACTTGACCTCCTGACATTAAATTCTCCATTTGACTCATATATTTCCCCGGTAGAGCACCAGGGGCTCTCGTATCCGTTTGTGGCGACGTAGTATCTTAAGCACTTGAGTCCCAGGCTTCATCACTTAACTATTATTATTTTAGTTAATTGATGGAAATTAATCATTTCTTCACACTAGCCGTATATAGGCTAAGGTTTTTGATAGAGTCAGCATGAAAAATTCAATGCCACGGCCGGGATTTGAACCAAGGATGGACCGGGGAAATATGAGTCAAATGGAGAATTTAATGTCATGACGGCAAGTTGGCCATGGTAGCTCAATGGGTTAGAGCGACTGGATGGAAACTAGGAGATCCATGGCTCAAATCTCGGCTGTGGCATTGAATTTTTCATGTTGACCATCTATCAAAAACCTTAGCCTATATACGGCTAGCGTGAAGAAATGATTAATTTCCATCAATTAACTAAAATAATTCCTTTACAGATGAGCTATTAACTACAGACATAGGAGAATAGCAAAGAACACGAAAAACACTACCCTCTAAATGGAAGTTTCGACATTTTTAATTTCTAAAAATCTGCTCAAACGATTTTAACTTATTTCAGATTTTTCAAGAAAAAATAAGCGTAGGTATATCTTGAAATTTCTATGAATAGCCTGGTCATTCCGAATGACTTGTGTAACTATCAAACTGTAAGAGAAGACCAAATATTACTACAAAAATATGTAGATCTCCTTACAGTACACACAAAATATTTATTTATTGTTAATAGTTTCAATTTTCAAAAGGGTTCATTCTGAAGCAGGAATCATTATTCCCTTTTTTATGTCTTGACTATACAAAAAGAATGAAATATTAAAAGTCATCACATATCGACCAGTTCTAAATGTATACTGTATTCTATTTCAAATGTAGCTATAAGCAAGGATGTAAAAGCATTTCCACAAATGTTCCTCTCATTCACATGAAGTACATACAAGAATAAGGCATCGTAAAGACAGTTGTTGAAGAATAGGTAGAGAAGGTCATGCGAGTGTAAATTATGAGATTTCTGGCAAACAGTACTCCAACTTTGAAGCAGCTCGGTCCAGAATCTGATACAGTACATTAACTTCAGGCTCCTGCAGGGAATTTCAAGACCCTTAAAGGGCAGACGATGATGGACACCAATCGCACTTAGACGCGTGGAAGTCTGCTAGAGCCGTCAGAGAGGATGAACAAGCGACCTGTCGACCGGGCAGCGCTCTAAGGCCCACGGGGTACCCCCATTTGTCTGACAAGGGGAAACCACGGTGTGAGCGAGACGCACACATTACCTCCTCCCTCGGTATGCCCCCACCCCCCTGTTATAGTCCTTCATCAATAGTAGTAAGCAGACAAATAGCATGAAATGGGAAATCCCACATTTAGAGAGAATGGAATTCGCCCACGCGCTATTTTATTATTGCTAGTGAATATGCAGTTGCGAGAAACGTGAGACTCGTTGCTGAATCCTTGAAGAAAGGTAGTGATTGTGTTTGTGGTCATTAGAATGGGAAGGGGAAAGAGTTACTTCACAAGCTACACGGAAATAACTACAGATATGAAACATGACCTTAGGACAGGAAACAATACCATGATGCCGGAGTGTTGTATAATATCAAACTGAGAAAGATGTAGTGACTATGGCACATTGGGAACTCTGTGCCAGCGTACACACCAGCAGTGCTCATCGGAACTTTGATAACTGAGAACTCCCACTGGAATTAACATGTGTTTATCACGTCTTTAAAATTAGTGTTGCTATTGGTTTTCAGAGACGAGCACTGAAATTTTCCGTTAACTGGGTTGTGAAGATAGATTTATGACAGCCATGACGCGTGGTAAGAGGGGTTTCTTTTGTAAAACAACTGAACTCGTTTCATGTACCAAACATACCTCATATATAGGCAAGGCTGGAACACAAGGCTAATTTAGCGGAAAGGGTTGCTTTCCAAATTCCAGAAGAGTGGCCACTAAGTTTATGTCTTTCAAACATGCAAAGATTCTACAGACTCTTCAGTTACAGTTTCCAGAAGAAAAGCATTGGGAAGAAAAATTGCTTGGGAAAATTTTCGATTTCGCTTTTATAACGCATTCTGAGTCAATTTCGCATTTCATCGCACTATATCGCACTATATCGCATTTGCGAAAAATCACCCCCCCCCCCCAGTGACATTACTGAAGTGGCACTGTGAACTAAGTAAACTGACAGTGAAAGTTGAATTAGATTATATTACTGCACTCTTAAAGTTGAGTCTTTAGTGAAGTGAGAGTTGAAGTACGAGGAGATCACGGCAGTGAACTGACTGTGAACTAGGTAAACTGAAACTTAAAGTTCAGCTAGATCACAACAGTGAAGTCACATTGAAGGCTGAGCTGGATCACAGAACTAGATAAGATTAATGAACTGGCAGTAAAAGAACTAGGTTCACATTAGTGAACTGAGAGTAAAAGGTGAAATAGATTCATATTAGTGAACTGAGAGTAAAAGGTGAACTAGACTAATATTAGCGAACTGACAGTAACAGGTGAACTAGATTCATATGAGTGAACTGACAGTATAAGGTGAACTAGAAACATCTTAGTGAACTGGCAGTAAAAGATGAACTAGGTTCATATTAGTGAACTGACAGTAAAAGATGAACTAGATTCATATTAGTGAACTAGCAGTAAAAGATGAACTAGATTCATATTGGTGAACTAGCAGTAAAAGATGAACTAGATTCATATTAGTGAACTAGCAGTAAAAGATGAACTAGATATTAGTGAACTAGCAGTAAAAGATGAACTAGATTCACATGGTTGAACTGGCAGTTAAAGATGAACTAGATTCATATTAGTGAACTAGCAGTAAAAGATGAACTAGATATTAGTGAACTAGCAGTAAAAGATGAACTAGATTCATATGGCTGAACTGGCAGTTAAAGATGAACTAGATTCATATTAGTGAACTAGCAGTAAAAGATGAACTAGATTCATATGGCTGAACTGGCAGTTAAAGATGAACTAGATTCATATTAGTGAACTAGCAGTAAAAGATGAACTAGATATTAGTGAACTAGCAGTAAAAGATGAACTAGATTCATATGGCTGAACTGGTATTAAAGATGAACTAGATTCATATTAGTGAACTAGCAGTACAAGATGAACTAGATTCACATGGTTGAACTGGCAGTTAAAGATGAACTAGATTCATATTAGTGAACTAGCAGTAAAAGATGAACTAGATATTAGTGAACTAGCAGTAAAAGATGAACTAGATTCATATTAGTGAACTAGCAGTAAAAGATGAACTAGATATTAGTGAACTAGCAGTAAAAGATGAACTAGATTCACATGGTTGAACTGGCAGTTAAAGATGAACTAGATTCATATTAGTGAACTGGCAGTAAAAGATGAAATAGAATAATATGGCTGAACTGGCAGTTAAAGATGAACTAGATTCATATTAGTGAACTGGCAGTAAAAGATGAAATAGATTCATATGGCTGAACTGGCAGTTAAAGATGAACTAGATTCATATTAGTGAACTAGCAGTAAAAGATGAACTACATTCATATTAGTGAACTAGCAGTAAAAGATGAACTACATTCATATTAGTGAACTGACAGTAAAAGATGAACTACATTCATATTAGTGAACTGACAGTAAAAGATAAACTAGATTCAGATTAGTGAAGTGGCCCAGAATATTGGACTATTTTATATAAGGACAGAGAGAGAGGGAGGTAGAAAGGTGGGGGAAGGCTGAGAGGGAGAGAATGATTGGTGTCACAAAACCTGTGATGTTCCACAACAGTCATTCAGAATTAATTGCACTTCAGAAAATTCGAGCTATACACTTAATTCGTCACGAGAATATGTTAAACATACGGTATTTTAGTCAAAACCTACAGAGTGATATTTTGAGAAAATCAACATTATCCTAAAAGAGTTTGAGGGCGAGGGATTTTGTTGAAAACAGTGGCGTTGCACCCTTAAGAATTCTGTAAGTTTGGTATTAACATCAGATGTAAATATTAACGTGCTAAGAACCAAGTTTACATGCATGTCACAACACACCTGCCGGCATGCAGTGGATGTTAACACATTAGGTGCAATATGCAAGTACGCTGTGCTCATCTAACTGTACACACAATCGCCTCGTCCAAGTGCTGCATTTGAAGCCCTTATCCAACAATAAAACAAAACAAAAGATGTTTATATAAGATCCCTGTGTCTATGAACTACCTAACGCACATCTATAGTCTCCGCAGCTGCCGGTCAGCTTTGCAGAGATTGTGGCAGGCAATAATAAAGAAGTCGAAAAGGTTTTTACATTAATGTATAAGAGTAGATTCTAGGCTTTAGTGGGGCATACATCAATCCCTTTTACCTTTATTTTATTTATTTTAATCTCAATTTTACTTTTTGGTTTTGCCATGATAGATTGGGTATCTTTACACTTTTGTGATTTTCGTATTAATGTTTATACCTGGTGGTTGCCATGATTGTTTATGTTTTATATTTATGCTTAAATATTATATTTTGTAATGAAACTTCTCATACCACCCTCGTACCAACTTACCGATAACGTAATTTCGAATCCTCTATTATACGATATTTTATATGCTCAATTCCCGGTACTTTCTTGACAGAATGTGTTACAAATTTAAAGCATTTGACTATCACTTAAGAGTCTACTGTATTTCCTTGTACCTACAATAAGATAATGTTTATATGTTAAACAGGTACATTTGTAGAAGAGTGGCCAGAAAAGCCAAGTGACGAGACACACACACACTCCTCGCCACGTGGTTCACAGTTTGCTACGTTCCAGGAATGCGCGTAAGAAATCGTGGAACTGACTGGCTAGCTAAAAGTTCATGCAACACTTGCTCTATTTGGGCTAGATCCTCGGCCACCGATCAATCCCAGTCAGACGGGGTAGGCGTTTGATGATAACCCTAGGCACATCGTGGTGTAGATATAGAATGAAATTATGCTCTACGTCATTTGATGAGAAACCGTAGCACAACCTGGACCTTCATGTTCGGCTTAGAATCGTCGCGAAATGAGCGTTTTAGTGAATGCCTGAGCACATTGTATTTATCACCGAGTTCAAAAAACTTTCCATTAAACATTTTGAGTCTTGAAAATCATGTAGCGTCCTTGGATAACGATTTTTTTTTTCGTTTTTGAGGACTCAATGTACCTTCTCATCCTCTCACACATACAAAACACTTTTTTGGAATTTACAGGACCTCAAAACGGGCATTTCTAGTGAAATTTCTATTTTAGAGCTTGTATGCAATACTTTCCCCTACCTTCTGCGGCTATGACATGATCCGGAAGTCTTTGGGTCACAACCTATAGATCTTTTACGCCTATCTTCCTAATAAAGCACCATTCGGGAGGAAGGGGTGAAGTGAGAGTTTACTAAGGGTGGTCAGATCTGAGGAAGGACGACACGGAGAACTCCCCCGATTTGAAGTACGAGGTTGTATAGAGAGCAAATTCTCTGCTTTACAACGCCGAAACTCTCGTCGACCATTAGATCCTTTAAAGGTGAAGTGTAATGGAGGACACCCAACAGTCATCTAGCCTGCGACGTACCGAACGTGGGCCATAGATGCTACAGCCTGAGCCATCCCACTCGATCCCCCGTGTCAACTTTTCTTGTGTTTTGCTGAACGAACGCAACTATAAATCAGTTATTACTGTTAACACAGTGAGTGTAATTCTAACCACTGATAAGGGGACAGGTAAATATTTAGTTGCCACAAATATCACTATCAGCTGGGAATAGGTTTGCAAACGTTTTCCAGCTTCCAGCTAATAAGAAGCAATAAGCTTTGCATACAAACGACATCCCGGTCTGTTAACAAACTTGTAGCAACAGTGACGTAACAGTGTTGCTAACAAGATTCAAGGAAAAACTTGAATACTTATACAAATTTATAACCGTTACGTTTATAAGGTAAAAGTCGACAGATTGAAAAAAAAATCTCATCTCTCTATGGAATTAGATAATCCTGTACTGTTACGTTTACGGTCGTATCTTTCCTTACACTCTCAATATGTACAGTGATGTACATAAAACTGGTCCAAGATGGAATGCAACTGATTATGCCAGGATGAGGTGTTTTGTTCCTTAGGCGTAGTCTATAGGCCCTGGATTGGTCATTGGTTCGTTTTTGTGCTCCTGAATTGTTTTTTAGGCTAGCCACAAAGAGAACTGGTGCACCACCGACTGGGTGCACTCAAACTCAGTATTGCCATTTTGGGGGAAAAGTTGCTAAAGCTACGACAGCGACTAAAATTCATTTTTGGGTATATTAGGGGAAAATTTGGTGCAAGAATATTATCATAGTGTGAAGAACTGAAACTTCACTTGGATATTGTCAGATCTAAAGAGTGAACTGGAGAGGGTTTTCAGCCAAATGAGAATAATAAAATCAAAATTGCCTAATAGGCTGAATATCGATGCTCTGAACTCGATTCTTACACTAAGAACTGGACTAAAGCGCATACGAAGATATGAACCACTTGACTCCGTATTGAAGTTGAAGGTGTCTTAGACATGGAAACTAGGCCAGTGCAGAAGATAGAAATGGCCAAGAACTTTAGAAAGGACTTTCATACATTCCTGAATTCTACAAATTTTGAATTATTGTAGAACTAAACATAAATAATAATGTAAAACTTAAACCCTTATTTAGCCAAAGTAACATTGACATGTAAATGATAACTTAAAAGAACATTAAGGGGTAGAGTCAGACTGAAAAATTCAATGTCATAGCCGGGATTTGAACCACGGATCTTCCGGTCTCCGTCCAGCCGCTCTAAACCATAGAGCTACTGTGGCCAAAGTGCCAACATGACATTAAATTCTCCAACTGACTCGTGTTTTTCCCGGTAAAACACTAGGAGTTCTCATAAACACATGAGACAACTACCTTAATGGCGACTTACTATGCTTTAAGTACTTTAAGGCCCGGGCTTTACAGTTCGGACCACTATTAGTTCAATTAATGGAAATTAATTGTTCTTTCACACTAGCCGTGTGTAGGACGCACTATGAAAGGGTAGAGCCAGACTGAAAAATTCAATGTCATAGCAGAGATTGAAACCACGGATCTTCTGGTCTCCGTCCAGCCGCTCTAAACCATTGAGCTATTATGACCAACGTGCCAACATGACATTAAATTCTCCAACTGACTCGTGTTTCTCCCGGTAAACCACTAGGAGTTCTCATAAACACATGAGACAACTACCTTAATGGCGACTTACTATGCTGTAAGTACTTTAAGGCCCGGGCTTTAAAGTTCGGACCACTATTAGGTACAATTCGGACCACTATTAGGAACAATGTTACAGTTTCCGTTTCATGCCGTGGCGTAGCGGGCTAAGGCAGCATGCCTTGGTCCCTGGCCACGGAAAACGGCCCGGGTTCGATCCCACCCATGGACAGCATCGTGAGGAAAGTGAGGAGCTTACGCTAGGTAAGCGGCCCTGGTCACGGAAACCAACATTCCGGCTGGGGGATGCCGAGATGCTGACCACATCTCCTCCCCGTATCGGTTGGATGATCGTCCACCTCTGCCGTGGGTAAGTGGGCGTGAGGCCGGCAGTCGGGTTGGTAGGCCTTGGCTCTCTAAGGGCTATCGCGCGATGGGTTATTATTACTATTATTATTATTATTATTATTATTATTATTATTATTATTATTATTATTATTATTATTATTATTATTATTATTATTATTATTATTATTATTATTATTATTATTATTATTATTATTATTATTATTATTATTATTATTATTATTATTATTATTATTATTATTATTATCTACCCTTTCATAGTGCGTCCTACAGACGGCTAGTGTGAAAGAACAATTAATTTCCGGTATGTATGTCCGACATTACGTTTTTTGAGTTAATGATGTTAAGACACAGACTGAAGCCATAGCCTTAACACATAAAATCCTCCAAATTTGGAGTGGAATGCAATACTATAAGGGCGTAATAGATAAAGCACTATTTATCTAACGAAAATTCAGGCCTCGACTCACGCAAATCGACGTCGAAACTGCTCCACAAATCAAACTGAAGACAAAAATTATCACTTACAGTTAAGCTCTATTTTTTATTATCCTTAACAGCACAAATACTCGTTTCATAGCGCGCATAAGCCATAAAACACAGTATTCGGTTTTAATGAGCATTGAAACCTGATAACATGGACATTTGCTTGGATTGCTCTTTCCGTATCATTATGTCTTGGAGCTATAGGTCCCAAAAATTGCATTAAAAAGTATTATAAACATACGGAAATATACCATAAAACTAACCTTACAGGTACTAAAGAGAACGTAAAGTTACAAGTTTTCATTTTAATAATTTTAGTTGTAATCATAGGATGTCTGATATTACTTCAGCAATTGCACTGTAAAAGGAAATGAGCATTACTATCCCAAAATGCTTATTTATAGACTCATTCTTAATTTACATTAACACATACGTGTACACTTTATATTCAAGATATCCTCGGGAAACAAGCCAGGTGAAGGGACGATTAGAAATCGACGTTTCGGGAGGTACATCGCTCCAGTCATCAGGATATAAAAGAATAAGGAATGTTATAAACACTAAATTGAGATAAAAAAAAAATGAACGACAAAACACTATGAAAACTCGCATTACTGAACAAAAGACTGGTTTTAGTAAATTACATGCCAGGTCAGGAGATGGTGTGAGTATAGAAAATTGATTGGGTCAAAGAAACGTAACTACTTAACTTGATTATCAAGCTGTATAGATCTGTGCTTCTTAATTCGACAGATTTCCATTTTAAGGCCGGTTTCCAAGAGGAGCTGAACTGAAGTCCAGCATCATGATTAAGCGAGCTCCTCTCGGAGGAAATGGCTAAAGCCTCCTTAACTCTCCGCTCCCGGAAACTGTTGCATTTTGCCAAGATGGTCGTCTCACGAAAGTTGCCTCTATGGTCGTTATCAAAACAATGCTCTGCCAGCCCAGACTTCTCAAGTTGCATTAAACGAATGCTCCGTTCATGTTCGTTTATTCTGGTAGCGATGGTCCTTCCGGCAATTGTCCTATATACGACTTTTTATTATTATTATTTTTTTAATTTTACGTCCTCCAACGATAAGTCATATCGGAGGGTGAATGAGATGGGTGAAATGTTGCTCAACTATGTCCAGGATCCATGGAGCTTAGAGCTACCCGACATTCGTCTTTAAGGATAAGGGAAAACCCCTGAAGAAACCTTATCCAGGTAGCTAACCCTGATAGAGATTCGAACTTGGGACCTCTTAAACGTCAGGTAGACACGCAATATACGGTGTGCCACATTCACAATGTTTTGTTGTTGTTACTGTTTATTATTATTGTTATTATTATTATTGTTATTATTATTATTATTATTATTATTATTATTATTATTATTATTATTATTATTATTATTATTATTATTATTATTATTATTATTATTATTATTATTATTATTATTATTATTATTATTATTATTATTATTATTATTATTATTATTATTATTATTATTATTATTATTATTATTATTATTATTATTATTATTATTATTATTATTATTATTATTATTATTATTATTATTATTATTATTATTATTATTATTATTATTATTATTATTATTATTATTATTATTATTATTCATGAAGTAGAGTTTTTCCCTGACTTCGAAAGCATGTTTCTAAAGAAGAATACTAATCTTCGAATCCACTCAAGAAATTACGAAAAAAGGATGTAAAAAAAGGGGTAAAAAATCCTCATTTCAAACTTACCATCAAACTGGGTATTTGTGACTGACAATGCACAGCTCTGAGATGCTGGAATCTCGCTACACATTCGCACTGCTGTCGACGAGCCGCCACTGAAGGAATTTCCGGTTGGTAGGTGGCGGCAACCGTAACAATCGGGTCTGATTGTGGTCCGCTGTAAAAATTACTGATAGCGGAAACGTGTTGCTGCGGGGCCTTTACGAGATAATCTTGACACTAGACGATCGCGTGCCGCAGCCTTTTGAAGAAAGGTTACTCTGTCTGGGATTTTAATTCTCCGAATTCATCAGATTGTCTGGGATGTTGGCACGCTTTCCATTAAACTGCTGGAACCAAGGTTTCTGTATCAATACAAGACCAACGCTCAAGATGTTTACAACGCCATATTTCTAGAAACAAATGATTTACGATTTGATTGCCTTAGTTATTTTTACTTGCTCTAATGGTTTAATTGTCATTTAAGGATTTTGTCTACCCAAAAATGAATTTGGAGAAGATACCTAGCTATGACTTTTTACGATTTTAAATCATCATTAACGCCTAAAACAATGAAAAGATTGGGTTAGAAACGCACTAGGCTAAGATGTATGAAAAGTCCGCTGGTAAACGCGGGCCTCACCAAAAAAAACCTTTTTCCCTTATTTCTCAACATAATCTCCAGAAATGCTAGTTCATTTGTGTTCTAAATTAATTAAACCATTTAATTAAACTGTAGTGTGATTTATCATGGTACTCAAAATAGCTGTTTACTGCATCAATGACCTCGTTGCCGTGAAACCTTCGTCCTCCAAGAAATGTTTTGACATTCGGGAACAGGTGGTAGTTACTGGGTGCTAGATCTGGCGAAAAAGGTGGATGTTCAAGCAATTCGAGCTTAAATTCGCACATTTTTCCCATTGCAATGACTAAACGAAAGGCCAAATTATGGTTAGGATTTTATTACGGAGGGGATTAGGTACGTAGGTTACCATGCCGGGCCCATTCTGCCTATGCCCCCAAGTGGGGCACACCCGGGAGGAAGGATGAGGCGAGAGGAGACAGAGGGCGATCGTCTCAAGTAGCCACGACAGTGCAGAGGGTAGGGTCCATACAGTTTACTTGGATAGAGACTTCCCCCGACAGACCAGGACAACGGACACGCTCCCCTACAGCGAGACGGCGAGCCCAGCAGCCGAGCCCCAAAGGTTCCTGGCTGGCGGTCCCGAAATGGTCCCAGCAGAGGTGCGGAGACCGGCAAGCGACCTACCGGAGGAGGAAGTAGTTTACCTCAGAGCATATCATTCTGCCATGCACCACCGAGACACCCGCCGTCACTTCTACCCTGAAAGACACCACCAGATGAGAGGTGTGAAATGATAAAGGAGATGAGATGGAGGGACAGGAAGTTCAGGGGATGTAATTAACCTACCCAGCATTCCCTAGCGATCCAGGAAAACCCCAATGGTCAGATAGGTCGGTCACGGAATCGAACCCGGGCTTCTAGAATGTGCAACACAGACGAAACAGCCTGAGTCATCCTGCTCGGTGCGATGGGCCGGAACACTGTCGTGAAGAAACAAGTTCTTCACTCTCTCTCCAAATCAGGTCCTTTTCACCTCATCACTCACACGTTGTAGTAAGCTTGCATAGTAGTTACTAGTTATACTTTAATTCTTTTCCAAGTAATCAATGAAAATAATTCTCTGTACATCCCAGAAAACACTCGCCATAACCTTTTAGCTGACAAAATTGACTTTGGCTTTTTTTGGAGTTTCTTCACCTGGCGCAATCCACTGTTCTGACTGCGATTTACGATCTGGAGTACAGTGATGTATCCCAGTTTCATCCATGGTAATAAACCGCCTCAATAATTAATTGGGAAATTCTTGACAGAAACAGTTTTTCTTTGCCACTTTTCAATCAAGTATTAACAAACGTGGCACCCATCTTGCACAGACCTTGCGAAAGCCCAAAATATTACCTGCACGTTCTTTTGATATGTTTACAGCCTCTGCTAACTCAAACAACTTTAATCTGCGGTCTTGCAGTAGTAAACGATTAATTTTTTTTGTCACTGATCTCTGGAGTTGTGACTTCCACAGGACGTCCAGAGCGAGGTTCATCACTAGTGCTCGTACTCTACAACCCACCTTTTAATCATTGTATATGAAGGAGCAGTCTTTCAATATACTGTCCATTTCCTCCTTCATTTCTTCAGACGTAAAGCCTTTCAAATGGAAGTATTTAATCACTGCTCGTTTTTACAAATCTTCCATTTTCGTGAAACCTCTACACTTGTTTTGTTTAAAACGCTGTCATTCAAAAACTAAACAGACTATTGACCTGTAACTACGGAAAGAAGCTAGTCTATAGTTAAACTATATGATGCTATCCGTCAAACTGGTCCGGTGGCGCCTACTCTATGCGACCCGGAACATATCAGCCGACCCTCGTATTTAACACATTTATAATTTGTACACGGAATTCAAAACAGATGGATTTTGTTTGTGATGAATTTCGTGAAGGACTAAACCCAATACTGATAAAAATATTGCCCTGTTCGAGTAATGCTTGAACGACAGCTTATGAATGTATTGTCTTAGCAACAAGAGTTAGACGTGAGAAAACTTTGTTGACGAATTCTACGTAGCCTGACTCCTTATCAAAAGTATTCATTGGTGTAGGAAAATTCTGGAAAAACTCCAAGGCGGTACTTCAAATTTGGTTTGGAGTATCGTTACTAGAGATGAATCTTAGATATATGTTGGATGGTTAGGTGCCGGCATACTGATGCCAAGGTTGCACGTTCAAATCCGGTCCAAATATTGGTTTTTAAGTGTACTTAAAAGCTATAGCCTCGTATCAGTACATTTACTGGCATGTAAAACAACTCCAGGAGAGAAAATTCAGGTCATCTGATAGCAAACAAAATATTTATTTTCAAGTTTTTCTCGGGAAGCAAGCCAGGTGGAAAGACGATAAGAATTCAACGTTTCGGGAGTGTGCATCTCTCCCATCTTCAGGATATGTATTAAATGTTATAACTACAAATGAATCACTGGGTATAACGCAAATATAAACAAAGACTATCAATGAAAGGGTAGAGCCGGACTGAAAAATTCAATGCCATAGCCGGGATTTGAACCACGGATCTTCTGGTTTCCGTCCAGCCGTCAAATCCCGGCTATGGCATTGAGTTTTTCAGTCTGGCTCTACACTTTCATAGTGCGTCCTACACATGACTAGTGTGAAAGAACGATTAATTTCAATTAATTGTACCTAATAGTGGTCCGAACTATAAAGCCCGGGCCTTAAAGTACTTACAGCATAGTAAGTCGTCATTAAGGTAGTTGTCTCGTGTGTTTATAAGAACTCTTAAGTGGTTTACCGGGAGAAACACGAGTCAGTTGGAGAATTTAATGCCATGTTGACACGTTGGCCATAGTAGCTCAAATGGTTAGAGCGGTTGGACGAAAACCAGAACATCCGTGGTTCAACTCCCGGCTATGGTATTGAATTTTTCAGTCTGGCTCTACACTTTCATAGTGCATTCTACACACGGCTATTGTGAAAGAACGATTAATTTCCAAAGATTATCAAAATTCGCATTACTGAACAAAACACTGTTTTCAGTAAATTAAATGCCAGGTCAGGAGATGGCGTGAGTATAGAAAATTAATTCGGTCCGAGAAATGTAACTACTTATCTTCATTATCAAGCTATATGGATCTGTGCTTCTTAAGTCGACGGATTTCCATTTTAAATGCCGGTTTCCAAGAGGAGCTGAGCTGAAATCAAGCACCACGATTATTTATTCTTCATCCACCATACAGTCCCGTTCGATATTAATGAAAATATCTAGCTGTTCTGAGTTATTTAGCCACCAACGAGTCATAGTAACGTATCCGAAGTCCTAGACTCGCTATCAGACATGAGAGTGATCGGTAGGCGAATGATGGGGATTCCTCTTGCAGCACATTTTTGTAATTTGTTTGTACAGTTCTTTAAATGAAATATATTTTAAAAATGTTTTCCTAGTACACTCGCATGCTTTATCGTCTTAGCATTCCAAATAATAGCGGAACATTCGAGATTTTCTCTAACAAATTAGTTATAAAGTCAAATTCAAGTTCTTTTTCCTTTAAATTAATAAGAATTTCGAACAATGAGGCCTAGACATTAACGCATTTCCTACGATTAAATTAATATGTCTTAGGAACCTGAAATTTGTTGTAAAATTTAAGATAAGGACTTGGCAATCACATTTGGACAGTAAAACGCCTGCTCATTTATACTGAAGCCTTGGTGAAATTTTTGCGTATTTATGGAAACCTTCTTTATAATCTCTCCAGAATTACTCCATTTGACTGCCGTCAACTCTAGCAATTAATTTAATTGCATGCACAGTCACGAAATTAATATTACTTTTTTTGTAAAAGCCAGAGAATGTATATATTAGCATACAAAGTGGTTCTTTAATTAAAAATAATTTCATAGGTTCGTGAAGACCCCCGTGTACCCTGCCAACCGTTGCTAATGAGACGGGGAGTGTGGTAGGCAGGTAGATTATTGACTGAACCAAGGGTTCCCAGTCTACACGTGGTACATGAACTTCAGGGCATATATTCAAAACTTACTCCTCTATCTGCTTCATATTAATCGAGATGAACATTTTCTTATTGTGCATACAAGGGAATATGGTAATACAGTAGACTTTAAGTGACAGTCAAATGTTTTTGATGCTTTTTTTCTCATTGTATGGTCCAGGGAGAGGAAGAGACAACGAGGTGAATAAAGAGATCTTAACCACATCTACATATTTTGTCGTTCTCTTAAGGTTTAACAGTTAAGGTCGAGGGTTTCTCACGTTATTATCAAATAATTCAATAGAGATAAATTTCCTTTGCCTCACAATATCTTGAAATATCTCTATTTTAATCTAAACTTCAATAAAAAAAAATATATCACAACTTTGGGAATACGCTCCATGTAAAAAACAAATTGCACAACATTTTGTAACTTCAAAATTGCTTGCAATAAGTACTATTCCCAAAACATGTACAATTCTCTGTTTGGAAATAACACTTCAAGCAAATATTCTATTACAAATATCTTCAACATCGCGTAATATTAAACTACAATTATTATTTATAAAAAAACTGAGAAAGGGTAGAGCCAGACTGAAAAATTCAATGCCATAGCCGGGATTTGAACCACGGATCTTCTGGTCTCCGTCCAGCCGCTCTAGCCATTGAGCTACTGTCCAGCAAAGCAAAGAAGGTCCCTGAAAGGTATGTGCTGCCTTACACAGTGGGACAAGGACAGCGAATGTGTGTGACAGAGAACGCCTGCTATACAAGGAGCAGACCGTTAAAAAACATGCGCCCTATTCAGTCTGTACACTAAAACCGAGAACATTCATTCCCAAAAGTAGAAGCTATCAGAATGTTTTTGAATGGTCTGTAACTGTACTGACATGGGGTGTCATAAAACTGTCCAGGGAGGGTGTGGGAACCTTCGCCAACCACCCTGCGTCTCAGGCCTCGGAGACTATCTTTCCTGTGGAGGACAGTACTATGGCCAACGTGCCGATGACATTAAATTCTCAAACAGGAAAAAACACGAGTCAGTTGGAGAATTTAATGTCATATCGGCACATTGGCCATAGTAGCTCAATGGTTAGAGCAGCTGGACGGAGACCAATGGTTCAAATCTCGGCTATGGCATTGAATTGTTCAGTCTGGCTCGGCGTCCTACACACGGCTAGTGTGAAAGAACAATTAATTTACAAAACAAACTGACTTGATCCTCTTTCCTAAACTCTAACTCCATCTGGAGGTAATAAGCAAGAAATACCTTTCTGGTCGCAGAACGAGATTATACCGATACACTTTTTTTTTCTCTTTTTCTTATTTAACCGATTTTTATTTATTTCCGTTTATTTTCTTATCTATTTTCCTAATTTCACAAATATTCACTATACACATAAACACCCATGCCCAAGGCGGGACTCGAACCCGCGACCCTCTACGCGGCGGAACACTAGACATATGCTTTAGCGACCATGGCTACGAGGGCCGGCACTCTAAACATCGACCGTCTGTCCCCGAAGCTCAATCGGTAGATCACCTTCCTGCCGTGCTAGAGGTTCTGGGTTCGTTTCCCGGCAGTGGGGGTGGGGATTTTTCTCCGACCCAGATAATTCCGCATATTCCAGTAGTATGAATGAGAATGCGAATGTGAGCGCCATCTAATGATTAAAGAAAGCTAGCATCCCTGTATCAGGTAAATTCTTTACCTACATATGCACTGAAGAAGGAATGAATTCTGGATCGCACAGTTCAGGTTATGTAATATTTAGTCCCACTTTCGATTTCTTGTTTGGTTCGCCACTTATGTTTCGTCTACTACGCCATTGTTTCTCGACCAGATAATTACTAACAAGAAAGAATCGACGATTGTTTAAGTGCTCAAAACAATGGTTCCGTGTAGGGAGCTATTCCATTCAAAACTTCTCAATTACTCTGTCCCGACAGAATGGCACCTAACTCATCTGCATGACAAACTTGCTGCATTTCCGCCATCCAGTCCTCTACAAACACGTCAAACTTTTTATTTTCTAAAATATGCTTTAATACATTTAATTGAACCATGGAACATCTCTGGTTAACTGCATGACAAATAATATATTTTGATTTTACAAGAGTACAACTTCTAATATTGTAAGTGATGTTACAATTTTACTATTTCTCGAAACTGATTCTTAAACATCGATACTCCACAGTCTTAAAGCTGTAAAGTCGATACTTTGTTCTCTGAAGTAGTTTTCTGTACATAAACATAGGTAATATTTTTTAATCATTTTTAGATGTTGCTACGCCGTGTTCTGACAGCCATGGTTAATAACACTGTTGTAAAACAAAATATTCATATAAATTAGTCGTACGGTAGAAAAACAAATTAACAGATGGAGGTAAAGAACAAATATTTCTGTATTATCTCACGTCTCATTTGTTTCTGTTGTATTTTAGTCAATATGTAATGACCGACAGAGCACGTCAGCTTCATTCACAACTCAGTTAACGCTACATGAGTACCTCTACTCCATTGTTTTGTATGTTCTTATTTAGACACAAGAGTCTATGATGTGTTACATTCATTCAATCACAGGAAACAGTCACGAACTATAGTCCAGCAAGTGTTTGCGGACCTGTACGAGGCAACAACGCAAAGATTCGTCACCTTTCATTCCTTATCTAACATAAAGTTAAATGCAACAAATGATAACAATGCGAAACTAAAATTTTTTAGAAAGTATCAATTTCTTCAAACAACAGAGTACCGATACAAAGGAACAGGTATCGATGGTTTGGAGATCCCATCGCTAGTGCAATTTAGTCTTTGTAGTCTACGAGGGCTGTTCAATAAAAATGATCACAAACTTTTTTTTTTCCACAACATACCTTTACTCATCCTCATAATTTTGATGATCCGTCTCAAAATAGTCTCCCCTGAATGCGATGCACTTGTTCCAGCGTTTCTGCCAGTCTTCAAAGACATGCTGGAAACCATTTTTTGAGAGATCCTTCAAAATCGCCTCCGCAGCCTTCACCACTGCTTCCGATGATGGATATCTCCCACTAAGGCGTTTCTTCAAGTTAAGGAATAGATAATAGTCACATGGAGCTAAATCCGGAATATAGGGAGGGTGAGGGGAGCACTTCACGTTGATTTTTGCAAAATATTCAGCAACAACATTGGCAATATGCGGCTGATTTCCACACTGAGCTTTACTGTTTTCTCACAGGATTAAAATGATGCAGCCAAGTTTCATCAGCAGTGGTTACGTTTGAAAGATCTCCGGATCTTCCTGTAACATCAACTTTAACTTCATACAGACCTGCATGCGAATGTCCGTTTGTTCGGGAATCAACAGTCTTGGAACCCATCGTGCACAAACACGTCTCATGTGTAAGGTTTCTGTCACTAACGTGTGGGTGGCACCCAATGAAATGTTCAGTATTTCAGAAAGTGATGTTAGGGTAATTCGTCGATGCTCTCTCACAATGACAGCAGCAGTGTTGATGTTTTCTTCCGTAAGAGCAGTAACTGGAGCACCGGGTCCACCTTCCTTTGAAATTGATTGTCTCCCAGCTTTAAATGTTTTAAACCACCTTCGAACTGTGCTGTAGGAAAGAACAGACTCTCCATAGGCCTCCTTAACATTGTATAGGCCTCAACTGAAGATTTGTTGAGACGAAAGCAGAATTTCAAAGCCACATATTGTTCCTCGCGTGTTACCTCCATTGCAGTGGTAGGCGGGAACCAGGAGTACCAACAATGAAACTACTATGCGTGTTTGTTTCACATTAAGCTAACAGAATATAATAAGCTGAATTTTAGTGCGAAAAAAATATGACCGTAAAAATTATGATCATTCTTTACTGAACAGTCCTCGTAAATTTGTACATTTAACTGTCATACCCTATTTGTAGTGAATAAATAGATTCATTAACTACACCTGATCAACCTAAGTGAATCTTAAACTGGCAACACCCACAATGTACACTCACGAGCTGACACTGACAACTACGAAGGACAGTACTACACTTCGGACATGACTTAAGGTGAACTTCTATTATACCGATACGTTGTTTATAAGCGTTTTCATAATATAGTGATTTTAACAATAAAATACAAATGTGTAGCTATTTTACACCCAAATGTCTTATTACAGAGTGCAATACTTTAGTATTTTTACAACAAAAACTTAAATCTATAGAACTGCCCTTGTAACACTTCGTGTATCATACTGATTAGTTTTCGTAGACTCTCCCTATCCTTTAACACGGGCATATTTTACTGTAGTGGCCAGGATTTCGAAGGTGAGACAGTATTTCATCTCGGAAATAATTGTGTAAGGTGTATTTAATTATAGGGATCATATTCATGTGTAGTTATGTAAAATTGCAACATTGTAACACACACAATTGTGAATTCTATATGTAGAAAATATTCGCCTAAGTGAAAACGTTCAAGGTTAAATCTGTCTTTAGAAGCTAAAAGGCGCGATATCTGCAGCAGATGGCGAAGAACGTCGTATTTCAGCGAGGGATACAAATCTATTGAGCTATTGTGATATGTTCAGAGCACGTGACCAGGAGAAGGTATATAGTAGAATCTCGAATAGTGAGGGAAGATCCGTGTCAGGGGAGTCGTGATGTAACAGTAAAAGTATAAGAATAGATTAAAATAACATCACGGCAAATCAACTCTTCCAACCAATAGGAAAAAAGGGTATGGAACTTAGGCTTGAAGTAGACATCCTACAAATAAGCGTTGAGACATCGTCAAACCAATATTTTGCTCAATCTCACTTCTAAAGGGTCAGTCAGTGAAGTCCACATAATTTTTTGTTGTTGTAATTTACGTCCTCCAACGTTAAGTCATGTCGGACGATGAATGGAATGGGTGAAATGATGCTCAAATGAGCCCGGGGTCCATAGAGCTTAGTGTTACATTACATTCGTCTTTGAGGATAAGGGGAAACCCCGGAAAAGCCTTATCCAGGTAACTCATCCTGACCAAGATTCGAACTCGGGACCTCTTGAACATAAGGCAGGCATGCTACTACCATGCTACCGAGGCGGGGTCCACATCATTGAGGAAATACATTCGCGCGAAAGTAATAATTATGCTCTGCGAAAAGTCCGCTTGCCCTAGAGTGATTCTGGCCTCATCAATGGACAGTGTTTAAGAAGCACCGATACAAGAATAAATTCTGTAATTTTTAAGAGCACCTGCCTGCCGTGCTAGGGGTCCCGGGTTCGATTCCCGGCGGTGGGGGTGGGGATTTTTCTCCGACCAAGATAATTCCCCATCTTCCCCAGAGTCTTGAAGTATGAATGAGAGTGTGAATGTGTACGTGATCTAATGATTAAAAACCAAAGATAACGAGTTAACACCTTCAGTATGTTCCAAAGGAGAACGGCCGCCGATTGACCAAAGCAGTTAAAGGCGGGGTATAAATGGAACAAGTTAAAAAAAAAAAAAAAAAAAAAAATCCTGTAATTTTAAATGAAGCACCGACTCGGCAGAAACATATCCGTGTGGTAATTGAAACTGACCAAGGAAATACAATAGAAATACATTGTCAAATTAGTGCCATCATCAGAAGCAAGAGATTTTGATTTTAGCGATTTTTTCACGAGTTTTCGCAAATGTTTCCTTTTTTCGAGAATATTTTTTAGCGATAAATGAGAAAATTTTACATTTATTTCATATTGCATAAATATAACTTTAATTTAACATTCAGTCTTCATAGTATGAAGTTAGAATTCGTGGGGAAAAAATGTTAAAAAATTTAACGAAAATAAGATAAAATTTAACACTTAACAAAGCCAATAAAGTGACATCATACGCACTGAAATAACAGCTAAGCGGTGCAACAATAAACTGACACCACAACATCCGACTGGTCCATGATACTGAGAAGTGTTTGTCGTATGTTAACTAGAAATGTTATTTATTGGATAGCACACCGTGCACAGCAGAAACTCCTATTATGTTGACAAAGGTACTGAGAAGGTACTGAACTTCTATGAAGCTACTCTCAGACATTACATTAACATGAAAATATTGTCCCTCAGGGCTTAAGAATGTGTTTCGAAATGCCCGAAAGTTAAAAAATGAATACAAACAATACCTCACTGAAAACCACCCAGATTTAGAAGCTAAACTGTTCCTATTGCCACTGACACACTGGTCTAGCTGGTTTAATTCGGTAGTTTACATTGCCAGCTATTTTGATGTAATTGTTGATTTCTTTTCTGAAAGAAAAGCTTTCAGTTCCAGCGCAAAATTTGTTAAATGATCATTTTTACGATGCCAAATGCTGCAATGTTGTAAAGGTACAGGCAACATTTGTTTCTGAAATTTGCAGAATGGTAACAGATCCAATATTAGAATTTCAATCTAAACAAAAGGCCGTGGATCTCTGGTTTTATCCCGAATTAACTCTCAGAGAGCCAAATATGAAATATTAGAGAGTGGTCACTTTGGAAACAGAGTAAGTGCACTTGTAGATCATATCATGGATCCCAGTGTTAGAGAAGCAGTAGAAGAGAATCTAAAAGATTGCTGACGTATGACTTTGTCTAAATTGAACTCCATTATGGCAAAAGAAACTGATGTAATAACCATAAAAGCTTTAGATTATTTGTTTGGGCCTTCTAGGCTAGTTACTAAATCGAGATATAAATCATGTAATGGCAGCATTTAAACAACTAAATGCATTTAAAACCAGTGCTATTACTTGTGATTCTGATTTGCTACTGTGTTACAAAGTGCTCTGCGACGTTCAACAGCGAAACCATGTTAGTAACGATAACGCATTATATGTAGTAACAGTATTCTTAGCATTGGAGGCAAAAGCTAATTCTTACAGCAATTTCTGTGAAAAGTCTCGATGTCTCTGGTTGCCGATGTCAAACGCTGATAATGAGAGATTTTTCTCTACATATAACGTGACAGACAAAATAACAAGTACGAAGAGCAAAAATATCACAACTTGTTGTATGCTGCAGTTTGGCGATGTCTGATGTGTGATATTTGATTGTATTCGTGTTACCTACTATCTGCTGATTTCAAATCAAATATTTTAATTTGGAAAAAAGGGGTTTTAACAGTTTTGCTAGTCTGGTTACCTGTTACTTTTCATTTCAACCATGTTATTAATTTACCCGAAAATTTGCCGAAATTAATGCGAGTTTATGAAAAAACCACCAAATTATTAATTCTTATTAATTATTAATGCGAATTTTCTAAATAATTGTCACCACAAAATCTTGCCTCTGGCCATCATCATCAGCGGCTATCTGCTGCATCCGAGATCTCCGTTAAGCAAAGATCCTTCTCTGCCCACTTAGATAATCCTAGTCATCCGTACCAGAAGGGCTTCGAACCACGAGTCAACCGCAGGTACTATCACCTGAAACCACAGGTAATCTCCGAGGCACAGCAGCCAACTTGTCCCTGCCCTTAAGAATCACATGTAGACGAGTTAAGGAATTACAAAGAGATGTAATATGTAGCAAAACAATTGAAGCACCAGAGGGTTAAACGGATATCGGGGTGAAGAGCTGCAACGTGGGAAGTATTCCCTCTCGCTGGCAAACTCCGAGGAAGTTCGGATATTGGATATGAAGGAAAGAGCTGATTAACAGTTCCCTTGTGAATTTGACACAGTTTTATCAGCTGTATTATCTGGTAATACAGTTATAATTACGTTACCTTCACCAAGGCGGCCAATTCCGAAGCAGCATGGAGCAAAGTTAATCCAATTTCATGTTTACCGCCAGATATAAACCTACGCACTTGATTACGCCTTGTGTGTATCATCTTCTTTCACCCTCAAACTTCATAGTGTGATCAACAACTACAAACTAGTCTTCTTACAAAACCTGACTCTTCTCAACAAACTTCATCAATCATTGACACAGTTCCTTCTAAACTCTGCTCTTCCGCTGACGTATTTCCCATTATTGGCTAATGTTCACCTTCGAATGATGTCAAAGAAGCCGTGTACAATACAAGGATAGTGGATATAAACACTACCACGATTTACTACATGGCAAAGCGAGAAGGCGCATCGGAAAAAAATCGCAATACAGAGATGTTTACCTCAGCTTATCTCACATACACGACGAGTCCAGTTTATCAATTTTCTGTTCAGATATAATCATGACTCTTTTATTATTCAACGATCGATAAGCAGTACACGCTTTACAGATCCTTGTTAACTAATTGAATCTTTATGAACTATATAAGAATATGTAAGGAAAACCAAGATGATTCCTATGATCTACTAAATACTGTGAAACGAGGATGACACGCAAGAGAGAAAGAAAAAACTGATAAAATACAAGTAATCAAAGAGATAACAAGAACAATATCCATATTGTAAAACAATATGCATAGTTTTTCAGTCAGAGTCACTAAGGGGAGTCGTCTCCTCAGGCGTGTGGGCTGGCGGGTTCGAACGCCGATGTCATACATCACAGCTCCTGGAACATCTGCCAGGTTTGAGAAGAAGCGAGAGGCGATCTGATGGATGTACTGGTGAAGAGGAAGGAGACCAAGTTCTTTATGCAGTTGTTGATTTCTTACGTACCAAGGGGCATCCGTGGCGATGCGCAGAAATCGATTTTGCAGGACCTGTAGCCTACGGAGATGAGTGTTGCTAGCAGTACCCCATTCCTGGGAAGCTTATGTGATAAGTGGATGGACAAGAGATTTGTAGAGAAGCAGAGCATTCAATCCCAAGAGGAGTGTGTCTATCAAGAAGCGTACCGAGTTTTGAAAGTCGTCCTGCTGCCAACGAGATAAGTCGATCAATATGTGCTCACCAAGAAAGTTTGGTGTCTAGCATTACTCCAAGGTATTTGACGGAGGTGGTGGGAGATAACCAGGGAATTGATTCACGTAACGTAGGCTAAAAATCTTAGCTACGGTTCTTTGAGTGTTTAGACTATGCGCCAAGTATCAAACCATTCAAAGAGGCAGTGAAGAGAGGTCTGTAGCGTATGAATAGTTGCAGGGAGATCTGTGCCGGTATGATATAAAGCAGTGTCATCAGCGTATAAGGCTATGGAGGTAGGGGCAAGTCAGAAGATCATAGGTGTAGATACTAAATAAAATCGGGGCCAATATGGATCCCTGAGGAACTCCTGCTGTAATACGGCGCTCAGAGGAGTCCGTACCACCAGTGCGAACAGTAAATATGCGATCTGAGAGAAAACTACAAATGGTAGTGAGCAGATAGTGCGGAAGGCCAATGCTTATAGCGTTTGAAGACTAACCACTCATGCCAAACTTTATCAAAGAGCTGTGCTACGTCGAGGAACAGGGCGGCTGTGTGCTTTGGTTGCACACATTGAACTGCACATTGAACTGTTTGTGTTAAACGTAGTAATTGGTCTTAGGTAGAATGTCTAGAACGAAATCCAAATTGGAACGGTGGAATGAGGTTTTCAGGAGTATATTTAACGAGACGGCGAACAAGAATCTTTTCAAAGAGTTTGGACAAGGTAGACAGCAAACTTATCGGACGACAGTTAATCATGTCTTCTGGACAGAGATGTGTCATACATCGGCAAGCGCGAGAAATCATATAGACACACGCAGCTTTTAATCGCTCTCTTTGTATTTCGTAACTTACTGGACGTCTTGTAATCGACCAGATAAGACCCGATAAGGAACGATCTCAGCGTTGGTCACCTGAAGGTCGATACGCCTCAACGCTATGTCGAGTAATACGTCACCTGACAGGTTTAAACCGAAGTATCCTCCCATCTATTTACAAATATTCTAACTATATTAACCACGTCATTACATTTATCGTTCGATATGACTTAACGCTGGAGGACGTAAATTACAACAAAATTACACAATATTATTATAATAAATATTTTTATTGAGTTAATTCACATGGACGATGAATGAAATGGGTGAGATGATATTCAATTGAGTCCAGAGTCCATAGAGTCCATTCATCTTTCAGGATAAGGGAAAACACCCTGCAAAAACCTTATTCATATACCTCACCAAGACTGACATTCGAACTCAATACTTTTCCATGTACTCTTAAGTTAATAAAAAAGATGGATAACGTAATAAGAGGTTTGATAATCGGTTAAGACAGAACGAGTTCCGCTAAATATTGCGCCATTAAAGCATGAATGGGAACCAACCCACGTAATAAAGCTTCAGGAAGATAATGAAAGAGCGGGAGAATGAACGGATTTCCTTAAAGGTCGTGTGACAATTTACAGGCGAGGAGACCAAAATCTGTGATAAAATATGTTTTATATATATCACGGCCTGGAGCTATGGGTCGCCGCCATACTTTCACTTGCTCTGAACCAATTGGAAAGTTTACACCTTATGCAACATCCCACGTCCTTTGTTAAACCTGAAAATTAGACAACAAAAAACTATAAAAAAATATCAAACAACCTATTATTAAGTTCATTCAGTAAAGTTTCCATGTAGATGTTTTACAAATGAGACACTCACGTGATGACTACTTAAAAGGCTCAAAGGACGGTGGGCGTGGTGGACATTCAACTAGTGTTCTGAGAGCTCCCAGATTTTTCCCTAAATTTCTAGAAGTGCTTTTATAAATATTACTACACACATATTAATGAGTTTCGCTGTTTGCACAAGAATGCACACTTTTGTTTTTAAGTACCTGATGTGTCTCGTCCCTTTTTTAATAAATTGCTCTACATAAAATTGTCCTACACACGGCTAGTGTGAAAGAACAATAAATTTCCATTAATTGTACCTAATAGTGGTCGGAACTATAAAGCCCGGGCCTTAAAGTACTTACAGCATAGTAAGTCATTATGGTTGTTGTCTCATGTGTTTAGGAGAACTCCTAGTGGTTTACCGGGAAAAACACGAGTCGTTGGAGAATTTAATGTCATGTTGGCACGTTGGCCATAGTAGCTCAATGGTTTAAAGCGGCTGACGGAGACCAGAAGATCCGTGGTTCAAATCCCCGCTACGGCATTGAATTTTTCAGTCTGGCCCTACCCTTTGATGTTCTACATAAAGCTTATTCGTGTATTTACTTCATGATAACAGATAGAAAGGGTCTTATTTCACATAATCATTTCACCTTACAATGGAAATAAGGAACAGTAGACTTTAAGCTACAGACAAGTTTTCGCTATGTGATAGCTTTTAAATTCAGTTTTCGTTATATGGCAAACGGATTACAAAAACAAAAACTATTTTTGAAATCAATAACAATTTGAAAATTCATACCACTGACAGGGAATATCTCGGAAATGACACACACTCACACTCTCACACACACTCACACTCACACTCACACACACACTCACACACACACACACTCACACACACACACACACACACACACACACACACACACACACACACAAAATATTTGACACAAAATATGTGTTTTACCCAGCTCTACATTTCTTGTGCAATCTATTAGGGAAAAGTCATTTATAGAATGAAGGGGACTTACCTCAGAGGTCATTCCCACAACGTTAGAGAAGTAAATTTCATTTGTCATGAATGTATTTCAAATATATTGCATTTTAATCAAAAGTCGATTACATCCTTTTTTTTTGAGAGGGAGAGAGTTTTGAAAATTTAGAAAAAAAATTAGAAAAGATCATATTGGCATAGCATAATTTTATAAAAGTTAGTTTGGGACTGGAGGATTATATATATTTAAAAATCGTGTTGCATCCTTGAAGATTCTGAACGTAAAAACCAGTTTGACATTTAACAACACATACCCATACCGCCCGCCTCGGTAGCGTGGTGGTAGCGTGTCTGCACGTTCAAGAGGTCCCGAGTTCGAATCTCGGTCAGGGTGAGTTACCTGGATAAGGTTTTTCCGGGGTTTACCTTATCCTGAAAGACAAATGTTGGGTAACTAAGCTCTATGGACCCTGGGCTTATTGGAGCATCATTTCACCCATTCCATTCATCGTCCGATATGACTTAACGTTGGAGGACGCAAATTACAAAAAAAAAAAAAAAAAAAAAAACACACACTCACACACACAGAGCATACCAAAACATTAATTCCCAGTGAAACCTGCGTATCAAGTTTTGGGTATTATGCAATTCCTACTATTGAAAGTGAAGTTTCTGTAGAACAGAGAATGGGGACTGTTTTGCCTCGAGAGATGCTTGTATGCGGACCAAGTGAGTCTGTTTTGGAGGTATCAAGGGCGGAACTGCGGTAAGCTTACAATCGATACCTTAAACTGCGGACATTCACAGGATTTCTTATAAACTCTGACTTCACAACATAGTTACATGCTTATTAACGATTGATTTGTACTTCCGCACCGCGCCGCATGGCTCAGGCGGTAAAGCATTCCGGGGGTCCAGAGTTCCACTCCCGTCGCCTTTGCTAAGTTTCCCGTATCCATAGGCAAACGCTGGAAAGGCATTCATCTCTCTTATTTCACGTCACCCTTCAACAGCTTTCTTCTTTCAGGATTGCCCCGCGCCACCTCGGTAGCGTGGTGAATGGTAGCATGTCTGCCTCACGTTCAAGAGGTCCCGAGTTCGAATCTCGGTCAGGGTGATTTCTCTGGATAGCTTTTTCCGGGGTTTTCCCTTATCCTGAAAGACGAATATCAGGTAACTCTAAGCTCCATGGACCCCGGGCTCACTTGAGCATCATTTCACCCATTTCATTCACTGTCCGATATGACTTAACGTTGGAGGACGTAAATTACAACAAAAAAGGGGTAGCACCGCGTCGACATTTGTTTCGGCGATGCATGGCAGGGAAAAAGATCACTATAAGTCACCATAACCCAGCGGTGGCGTGTCAGGTTCCCGGAGGAATTTGGCCACTTCACAGGCTGTTTCCAAACAATTTAAGTTATACACTTCATTTGACGTGAAAATATCTTAAAACACATGGCACTGTAATCAAAATCATTTTTGAGATCACCGAAGTTTAAACAGTTTTGTCACAAGTAAAGCTTAGGGAGGGGAATTTTCTTGAAAATTTTCATTTCACGTCCTTGGAAGGTAAAACCCCCTTTTCATTTTTGAGTGAAAGAAGAACCCTTTTCTAAAAACGTAGTTTTCTATATTCAAGGTTTTCCAGAATATCTATTTTTCGGTCAAATCCCGATATGTAATTTTTGATTTGTATACAATAATTTAGTGTATGAAAATAAAAGAGATCCCTCTGTCAGCATGACAGTTATGCAATTGGTCTTTCTCCATGACAGCATAAACACAAAGAGCTGATACACAACTTTTGCTATTCTGTCTTTATCATCAGTACCACTCATTTGTATGTCAGCTTGCAGTTTCTAAACCACCACATCCAAAAATGTTCCAGGAGGGCTAATAATGGCGATATTTCACGAGACGTTTACGTAAGTATTCCTTATTATATTAAACAGGCGCTACTCTAAAGTGTAGAATAAAACCTCCCAAAAATTTACATATGTATTCCATGACTTCAAAAATAACAAGGTCCGTAAATTTTATACTTGCATAATGTAAGTTAAAAATCAGAACAATATGTCCTATATGTTGCAGTTTTCATTCAATTATTCTGAAATTTCTCATTTACCTAGATTCTAAATGTCTCAATTTTTAAACAGCATGCAGATGATGTTATTTTACTGTCATAACTTTTAACTCTCTCTTCTGGGATTTTCATTTGTTGGCACATTCTATTTACTAAATCGCTCACAGTGTAGTTTCCGGTGTCAGTCAAGAAAAAAATGAAACTGATTTTTCTTAAACATGTTATGTAATTAAATATAATAATAATAATAATAATAATAATAATAATAATAATAATAATAATAATAATAATAATAATAATAATAATAATAATAATAATAATAATAATAATAATAATAATAATAATGAGCATCTCTGAGAGCACCACACAGTGACTGTGTACGCCCTTTTTTTCAAAAATTAAATTATCGTCTCTAATATTATATCGCACAATGAATAAAATTGATGTTCATATTAATAAAGAGTACATGGAGCTTAGAGTTTCAGGGCATTTACCTTTTAGAATAAGGCAAAATCCCAGGAAAAACCTTATCGAGATAATCCAACCTAACAGATTCGAACATGGGACCTCTTGAAGTTGAGGCAGACACGCCACGACGTACGCTACAGAGGTGGACTGAGGTGTGCGTGTGTGGACGTTTAGGGCTCTTTGACATCTATGTCATTTGAACCCGTCTTCTTAAGACATTCCCATAACACACACATATATATGTGTGTGTGTGTGTGAGAGAGAGAGAGAGAGAGAGAGAGAGAGAGAGAGAGAGAGAGAGAGAGAGAGAGAGAGAGAGAGAGAGAGGGAGAGAGAGAGGGGAGAGAGAGGGGGAGAGAGAGAGGGAGGGAGAGGGGGAGAGAGAGAGAGGATCGTTTGCTAAGTCTGGTAAATTTCCATGAATGGATGGAACTTTTTTGCTGCAACATTGTGGGTGGTTAGTTTGATTACTCACAAGATTGTATAGAAAATTTGAATGTGCTACGATATACAGTCAATTGTTGACAGCCATCTGAAATTTTCAGTGTGACAGCTGCGATTGAAAATGGAAAAACAGAGTTTTGTGGTGTTATTAAATATTTTCATTTCAAGGACTGGACTGCCGCACAAGTCAAAACTGAATTGGATGAAGTTCAAGCGGACTCTGTACCAACATTGAAGACCATTTACTTTTGGATCAATGAATTTAAACGTGGTCGTAAAAGCACCGAAGATGAATCGCTCTCTGGTCGCCCAATTGAGGTCACCACAAAGGACACCGTTGAAAAAATACACGATCTGGGTATGCAAGGCCGCCGAATCAAAATTCCTAAGATTGTTGAGGCTATAGGCATCTTAACTGAGCGAGTGCACAATATCCTGCATGGAAAATTGGCAATGAAAAAGATCTGTGCAAGATGGGTGCCGCGATTGCTCACAGTCGGCCAAAGCGTATCCAGAAAAACACTTCTACCGAGTGTCTGGCGATGTTTAGTCGCAATCCAGAAGACTGTTTTCGCCGATTTGTGAACGTGGATGAAACTTGGATCCATCATTACACACCAGATTCAAAACAACAGTCAAAACAGTGGACAAAGGCTAGTGAAAGTGCAGCAAAGAAGGCAAGGGCCATTTTGTCAGCTGGTGAAGTGATAGCCACTATTGTTTTTGGATTTTCATAGGAATAATCCTCATAGACTACTTTAAAACAGACAGAACAACTGGAGCCTATTGTGCTTCATTGTTGTATCGTTTGCAACATGAGTTGACTGAAAAGAGACCGAGATTGAAATGCAGAAAGTGCTCTTTCACCAGGATAATGCACCATCGCACACACCAGCAATTGCAATGGCGAAGGTGCATGAATTGGACTTTCAATTGTTTCTTCATCCACCTTACTCACCAGACTTAGTCCCGAGTGACTTCTTCCTGTTCCCAAACTTGAAGATTTGGCTTGGTGGTAACAAATGTTCAGCAAATGAAGAAGTCATAGTCACCGTCAACGAGTATTTTGCAGACCTAGACGGAACCTATTTTTCCGATGAGATAAAAAAGCTGCAACATTGCTGGGACAAGTGTATAGCTATCAATGGATATATTGGTAATTTATGTCTTCCAACGTTAAGTCATATCGGACGATGAATGGAATGGGTGTAATGATGTTCAAATAAGCCGGAAGTCTATGGAGCTTGGAGTTACCCACATTCGTCTTTCAGGATATGGGGAAACCGCGGAAAAAACCTTATCCAGGTAAACCACCATGACCGAGATTCGAACTCGGGATCTCTTGAACGTGAGGCAGACATGCTACACAGGCGGGCATCAAGAAATAAGGTGAGATGTTGACGAATATATATATATATATATATATATATATATATATATATATATATACATATACATATACATAAATTGGCTTTTACCAGGTTCAAACTAGCATTTGTCATGAAAATATCTGGAACACAGAGTAATTTAATGAAATCGTAGAACCATTGTTTAGGAGTCAACATTTTAAAAAATCGTCCAACTAAAGGATAGTATGGGCTGTAAAGATTTCTGTCTAAATCCTTGCATGGGATTCTTAGGAATGCAGAACTTGAAATAGCCCATTTACTACTCTTCCCTTTTTATGAAAATGCTTTCTTTGTTATCCACAGTGTCTCAAATTCCGTTGGATGTAATACTTGGACTACTTAAAGTTCGCAGTAGAGAAATTAAAAACGATGGATAGTTGCATCAAAAAACCTACACGTGGAACAATGTGATAACGAACATTCAACCTTATCAAATACAGAAACGTCAGTCAGCAATTTGTACACAAAACTGCACACGCTGCAAACTGATATTTAGTAATTTTCAAGAGCAAAGTATAACGTCCTTGGTCGGCATATGCCTATGATTACTGCAAGCTAAGAGGTTTTTGTTTATTGGTTAAAACAAGATGGACCTTTTGATACACAGCTTTGGCAAATACTGCATTTGCTTTAATAAACCTTTTAGGATATTTTTTCAGATAAGAAAAGCACTTCGATCATTATGTGTAGCAAAGTTTAAGAAAAGGATTACGCAAGTATCTACGTAGATCTCTTAGTAACTTGAATATATCAAAGAAATAAGATAAAAAAATTATGAATGTTGTCATAAATATACGAGGGCTGTACAATAAAGATTTTTTGACAACGTACCTCTGCTCATCCTAAAAGCTTTGATGGTCTTTCTCAAAATAGTCTCCCCTGAATGCGATGCACTTGTTCCAGCGTTTCTGCCAGTCTTCAAAGACATGCTGGAAACCATTTTTGAGAGATCCTTCAAAATCACCTCTGCAGCCTTCACCACTATTTCTGATAATGGATAATGCCTCCCACGAAGGCGTTTCTTCAAGTTAGGGAATAGAAAAAAGTCACATGAGGCTAAATCCGGACTATAGGGAGGGTGATGAATGCACTTCACGTTGATTTTTGCAAGATATTCAGCAACAACATTGGCAATATGCGGCAGCGCATTATCGTGGTACAGCATCCAGCCTGCTTCACGGAAATGTGGTCTTTTGCGCCTGATATGGACTTACAATGTCTTCAGGACATCCTGTAGTATTCTCCAGTTACTGATGTGTGTTCAGGTACAACATGCTGCTAAACCATTCCATGAATATCAAAGAATGAGATGACCATAACTTTCCCAGCAGAAGCAACCATTTTTGCTTTTTAGGGGTTGGTGATGAAGGAGATTTCCATACTGAGCTTTGCTGTTTGCTCTCAGGATCAAAATGTTGTAGCCAAGTTTCATCAGCAGTGATTACGTTTGAAAGAAGCTCCGGATCTTCCTCTAACATCAACTTTAACTGCATGTTACCTCCATTGCAGCGGTAGGCGATATTGAACATGTCTGAACTTACCGGGTTCTCAAAAGCGGGAACCAGGAGTACCAACAATGAAACTATTACGGCGTGCTTCACATTAAGCTGACAGAATATAATGAGACTGAATTTTAGTGCGAAAAATTATGACCGTAAAAAAATTATGATAATTTTCATTAAACAGCCCTCGTAAATTTTCTGACACCTTCACTTTTTCCAAAGGTGAAGAGGTTCTTTTGTTATTTCTAGCCATTGAAATTAAATAGAATTTCAAAGCAGCTCTCAATACATTTGACTATCCCTTGGTCTACTATATTCCCTGCTATCTACAACAAGCCCGCCACGGTAGCGTAGCTGGTAGCGTGTCTGCCTCAAGTTCAAGAGGTCCCGAGTTCGAATCTCGGTTAGAGTGAGTTACCTGGATAAGTTTTTTTCCGGGTTCTCCCTTATCCTGAGAGACAAATGTCAGGTAACTCTAAGCTCCATGGACCCCGGACTCATTTGAGCATTATTTCACCCGTTTCATTTATCATCCGATATGATTTAACGTTGGAGGACGTAAAGGATATTAAAAAACCTACGGCAAGATAACGTTTATCTAGATTAATATGCACTAGATAGAGAAATAAGTGTTAGTAAGAATATGTGCAAATTGTTTTCCTCCAAACTACCCGTGTGTAGAGCACGGTTTGGATAGTTACAGTTAATTTCCACCAATTAACCTATAATAGATTAACTATGAACCCTGGGACTTAAGTACTTACAGCACAGTAAATCGCCACTAAAAGTGGTATCATATTGTATATGAGAACTCCTAGTGGTTCACTGGGAAAAATACAAGTTGGAAAATTTAATGCCCTGCCGGCACGTGGTTATGGTAGCTCAGTGATTAAGAGCAACCGGACGGTAACCGGGAGATCCGTGGTTCAGATCTCGGCTTTGGCATTGAATTTTTCAGTTTTACTTTTAGAACAGTCTGTGCATGAGTAGAGCAAGTCTTGTAAGTGTAACACATCCTACTTTTGGAAAAGTGTGTGTGTGTGTGTGTGTGTGTGTGTGTGTGTGTGTGTGTGTGTGTGTGTGTGTGTGTGTGTGTGTGTGTGTGTGTGTGTGTGTGTGTGCGTGTTTAGCTTGAAAATTCCAATACTTAAAAATTTTCTCAAACAGGAAGTTGTTATTCTTTTTAAATCACCCAGCCATGTAAATACATATGTCAAAGCCAACACACAGCGACCCTCATTAAAGTATTTTACCATCACTTAAAGTCTGCAGTATTTTCCTATTCCCCTTATACGCATCGGTACAAATGCCTATCTTGATTGCTATGGAGATGTTTGTACATGTTTGATGTTTGTTTTCGGCAACAATTACCACTTTGCGACGCCATCCACGTCTCAATACGGAGTTGCAAGGGTGAGTCATACCTGAGTCAAGGGTCATGTGTCAAACCGAGGAGGGAAACAAGCGAGATATTAGCGGGACCCCATACACTCGAGACACTACTCCACGTGTAAAGTGGTCTTCCACATATGTGAGGGGAACCTATTGTTTTGTTCTGTGTTGATTGGAACATTCCTCTAAACAGTTCACCCAACTGATCCATTGGGTCATGTAAACAAACCCTGTGCCCTCTTCACAACAGCATAAAACCTACAGGCCAAGTCTTCCTATCGACGAGAACATCTCAAGTCAAATGTAACATGTTATTGAATATGTATACATTGGTATACTTTAAAGAGATGTCAAACATTACAAGGTATAATTGGGAAGCCGTTAGTCACTCCTGTGTCATCATTTGTTTTGGTGAGCATGATGGACAGCTACCGGACAGTAACCTCCAGCAAGAGAAACGTAGCTAAGATAAACAAGCTCTAATTAGAAGCGGCAGAGCGACCACGGTTGTATCTTCGGTGTACAGGGCAAGAGAAGAGAAGAACAACACGCTCAAATGAAGAGTGGCATAGCTCTAGGGGTGTAACTTCACTAGTCTATCCAGCGGGGAAAAACAGCGAACTTAAACAAAGCTCAAATCAACCGTGGTAGAGCTATCGTGGTAGTGGCCTTAGTGAACTGTCCATTAGGACAGACACAGTGAAGTTAGACAAGCTCAAATCAACACTGGCAGAGCAACAAGATTGTAACTTTAGCTGATTGTCCTTTAGGACAAAAAGAGCAAAGTTAAGCTCCAATCAACAGTGGCAGAATGACCTCATAGCAAAGTAAGGAATACGGAATCCACAGCGACATTCGTCTTGACTAAGTGGAAGTGGAATGAAGACTGCTGTAATGATGAACGTATCACATGGCCGAATGCCAAACATAAAGTTAAGACTAACAGACCTCATCTACGAGAGCTGTTCATTAAAAAATGATCACTTTTTTTTGACAACGTACTTTTACTCATCCTCATAATTTTGATGGTCCTTCTCAAAATAGTCTCCCCTGGATTGCGATGCACTTGTCCCAGCGTTTCTGCAAGTCTTCAAAGACATGCTGGAAACCACTTTTTGAGAAATCCTTCAAAATCGCCTCCGCAGCCTTCACCACTGCTTGTGATGATGGATAATGCCTCCCACGAAGGCGTTTCCTCAGGTTAGGGGATAGAGAAAAATCACATGGGGCTAAATCCGGACTATAGGGGCGGGGTGAGGGATGCACTTCACCTTGATTTTTGCAAGATATTCAGCGACAAATTGGCAATATGCGGCCGCGTATTATCGTGGTGCAGCATCCAGCCTGCTTCACGGAAATGTGGTCTTTTGCGCCTGATATGGACTTGAAATGTTTTCAAGACATCCCTGTAGCATTGTTCAGTTACTGATGTGTGTGCAGGTACAATATGCTGATAAACCATTCCATGAATATCAAATAATAAGATGACCATAACTTTCCCAGCAGAAGCAACCACTTTTGCTTTTTGGGGGTTGGTGATGAAGGAGATTTCCACACTGAGCTTTGCTGTTTGCTCTCAGGATCAAAATGATGTAGCCAAGTTTCAACAGCAGTGGTTACGCTTGAAAGAAACTCCGGATCTTCCTCTAACATCAACTTTAACTGCATGTTACCTCCATTGCAGTGGTAGGCGAATCTGGACATGTCTGAACTTGCCTTGTTCTCACAGGCGGGAACCAGGAGTACCAACAATGAAACTACTACGGCGTGTTTGTTTCACATTAAGCGAATAGAATATAATAAGATTGAATTTTAGTGCGAAAAATTATGACCGTAAAAAGTTATGATCATAGTTTATTGAACAGCCCTCGTATAAAGTGCAAGTACGTCTGCCCACCACGAAAAGGCAAGGCAGAGGAATGTATAAAGCAATCAGTTTTGCTGTGTTTATTGTCACCTTTCGGATATAAGGATGCTAGGTTCATGTAAAATATACAGTGTTGTCACATAACTCACCCATATACATAATGCCTATCACTGCAATTACTGAAACGAGCATTAGATCTGGCAGCATGGCTTGATCGGGATAATGCATTTCGATGAGATCATTAGTAGTAACAGTCACGATCAACTTCACTATAGCTAGATCAACAGATGTGTCAAGAAATTCACTAGTTCTTACGGGGTAGACAGATAACTGTTAGATATTTGCTTAACGAGGGTGAATTATAATGCTGACCTAGAAAGTCCACACTTCTTCCGTGACATGGCGAGAAGCAACTGAACGTCTAACAATTTAATCAAAATACGTAAAACGGTAGCGCAAAAAGCCTAATGTGCATTTCAAATCGCAAGAGTTCTGGACCGCAGCGAATAAGACGCCTTAGCGCGCTCAGTGTTACCACCTCGTTACCTTCCAGTCTTTTCATATTTCCCTCTCTCTCTCACACACACACACACACACACACACACACACTATACACTGCAGCACGCAGGTCTCCTTGGCGCTAAGAATAAGGGAACCCAAACTGAATTTGCGAAACTTTTATAATAATGCAGCTGTTGAAATCACAATTGCAACATGGATATTCGCACATTACCCTCACGTTCTATCGTAAATGCTATAATTGTAATAATATTTTATGAATTACATATTTTTCTAATCCAACGGAACTGCCAGTGGTGTACCGTTATAGCTGTGAATGTCATTTACGTTATTGATATTGTCTTCATCATCTGAGTATTACAAATTTATAAGAACACAAATTCAAAATCTTAATATAAGTAAACCATATGATAAATAATCATATCCAAATATATATCTTACATTTGTTCAACAAAAAAAATCAATATTAATTAGATATATTAAAGAAATTAAAAATAGTGATAGGCTCCAAAATCTCGAATCGTGCTTCTTTCCAAAACTCGTTTTCTTGTAGTTTATCTGCATATTTCACACAGTTTTCCCAGTCTTGTTGTGTATCCTTGTTAGTCACTTCGTGAATAACAAAAGTATTAAAAGTATTATTTCTGCTTGAAACATAATTTGAGCCCACATTAACTCAACTGGATTGCACTGGCAGTGGTAAGGGGGAAGGAGAGTACCTTATGTCCGATTTCAATTGCAAGTTCATCCAGCTAATACAATTTTCCCTGTTTTTTAAACGGAAGAATAACTGAATAATACTGCTTTCAACTCTCTAGAGTAAATAGAGATTACCAACTATTCATAAATATCTCATATGACGACTCACGTTCTGCAGATGCAGCACTCTACAGGTCAGCAGGAAGTGTAAAGTCGCGCTACTGGAACGGTTACCATGGATTTATCTTTGATAACAGAAACCTATCAGATACGCACTGATTATTCTTGTAAGAGTGAGAGGGTTACTGACGCGCCCGTCGTTCCTGGGCTAGGCACCAATGAACGCATCACTTCAGCCAATAGAATTCGCAGGAATCACAAACGATACATGTACACTTCACGTAGAGTAATCAGTGCGTTATCTGAGAGAAATCTATTACCAAACACAAATCCATTGTGTTCTCTTGCTGCTCGAACCGTTACCATGGATTTATCTTTGCTAATAGATACCACTCAGATGACGCACTGATTATTCCACGTGGAGTGAATATATATATATATATAATTTCATTTATGATTCCTGCGAATTCCATTGACTCAAGAGATGCGTTCATTGGTGTTTAGCACACGAACCAGAAGCGGCGGCAGTACCCCTCTCACTCTTACAAGAATAATCAGTGCGTTATCTGAGAGGTTTCTGTTATCAAAGATAAATCCATGGTAACTGTTCGAGTAGCACGACTATAACCGTTCGAACAACGCGACTATACTGCTCTCTCTCTCTCTCTCTCTCTCTCTCTCTCTCTCTCTCTCTCTCTCTCTCTCTCTCTCTCTCTCTCTCTCTCTCTCTCTCTCTCTCTCTCTCTCTCTCTCTCTCTCTCTCTCTCTCTCTCTCTCTCTCGTTTAATAGGCCGTGCCGTGGCTCAGTGGTTAGACCGCTTGGCTCTCACCAAGGCGGCCCGGGTTCGATCCCAGGCGACCACAAAGTGAGATTTGTGGTGGACAACACGGCGTTGGGGCGGGTTTTCTCCGGGATCTCCGGTTTCCCCCGCTATTTCATTCCACCGGTGCTCCATCTTCATCTCATGTACCATCAGTGTCATCGCCTGCGGTGCCGTATGTAGTAAAAGCGGGCGTTAAACACTACACACTACACATTTTACTCTCTCGTTTAAAAAAAAAGTCGGCTTATTCAAAGTAATACTTTTATCACGTCATGTTAAACGTTTATATGTCAGTTCTGAGTAATTACAAATATAGTTACATACATGCCAACCAATAATGATGTTCGTTACACTGGTTACGTTACCATCCACTTTTATATTGCTATTTTATTTGTATTAAGAAAACATCTGAGGTAAATTAGTGTTTTTTTTTTTTTTTTTTAATTTACGTCCTCCAAATGTAAGTCACATCGGACGATGAATGGAATGAGTGAAATTATGCTCAAATGAGCCTAGGGTCCATAGAGCTTAGTTAAATGACATTCGTCTTTCAGGATAAGCGAAAACCCCGGAAAAACCCCTTATCCAGGTAACTCACCCTAACAGAGATTCGAACTCGGGAACTCTTGAACGTGAGGCAGGCACGCTATCTACACTACCGAGGCGGGCACGGTTACGTTAGAAACATTATTCCGTACCTTCCTTGTGGATCACTTTCTGCAAAATTTGAAATTTCTGTCTTAGCGCAAATAGTATTTATCAGTTGACCCTCGTCACACACAACTTAAGCGAAATGCTATATAACAGCACCGCAGGATTCCGATTGGTTGCTGGTCTAGTAGCGTTCAAGGAGAAACAGCATCCCATTTGAAAATCACAGTAATATCATAAAGAAATTAACTAAATTCTGTATTTCAAAGTGCCTTATATTATTTGTGCGGCCCGTTTTTGTCTCTCATAGTATACCAGTTATACTAAAATGATACTGTATACATTTTGAAGAAAGAGAACTTTGCAGGCAGCTGCTAGATAATTTAAAATTGACATTTTATGACAGTGTGTAATACATGTTATCTTATAAGTCGCTTTTAGGAAAGTAAAAATTTGAAAAAGGTTTACCGTAAAAGGTAGCCCGCTTCTGTAGCGTAGCTGGCATGTCTGCCTCATGTGCAAGAGGTCCGCAGTTCGAGTTTCGGTAAGGGTGAGTTGTCTGGATAAGGTTTCCCGGGGTTTTCCCTTATCCTGAAAAATAACTATAGACCCTAGGCTCATTTGTACGTCATTTCATTCATCGTCCGATATGACTTAACGTTGGAGGTTTACCTTTTTTATTGTTATAATTTACGTCCTCCAACGTTAAGTCATATGGGACGATGAATGCAATGCGTAAAATGATGCTCAAACGAGCCCGGGGTCAGTAGAGCTTAGAGTTACCCGACATTCATCCTTCAGGATATGGGAAAACCCCGGAAAAATCTTATCCACGGCCGAAATTCGAAATCGGGACCTCTTGAACGTGAGACAGACATGCTACCCTCACGCTACAGAGGCGAACAGGTTTTCCTTATCCTGAAAGATGAATGTCCGGTAACCCTAAGCTCTATGTACTCTATGATTATATATATAAGCTCCAGGAGGCCACGCCGTGGCTCAGTGGTTAGACCGCTTGGCTCTCACCAAGGCGGCCCGGGTTCGATCCCAGGTGACAGCAAAGTGAGATTTGTGATGGACAAAACGGCGCTGGGGAGGGTTTTCTCCGGGACCTCCGGTTTCCCCAGCCATCTCATTCCACCGGTGCTCCATCTTCATCTCCTGCATCATCAGTCTCACCGCCTGCGGTGCCGTATGTAGTAAAAGCGGGCGTTAAACACTACACATTTCATTTATAAGCTCCAGGGTATCTACCAGGGCAATCCACACAGAATGAAGAATAACCCTCCCTCTCTAACGACCAGGAATTACCAAGCTGTTCCATAGGTTTTCCATAGGTCAAGACCTAGAGAGTAACAAGCCCCCCCCCCCTCCTCCATCTGGTCATATGGACTCAAGACGGGATTGAAGTGGATACGCCACTTACGCGCGCCAACCCCAAAGGGGAAGGCTACCGATCAACCTCAGGGCCCCTTGGGGTTCTAGCACACCTTCTACTAGCTCTGCAGGCTAGTACGCGTGAATATATGGCTTTCCTCAACCGGCTCCGGAGACGTACCTGATCTCGCACGGGTCTCGGGAACCACTGCTCCCTCGAGTCCAACCCAACCGAACAACTCATATTCAGGGAGGGGCTCGAATGTTCGGCCCGAGGTTATTCTAGTAAAGTCTGTTTAGTTAAAGCATGTGCACGTCGGCTTCTGCCTTTGACGAACCCTTATAATCGTTTTACAACCCCCGACCCTCCTTCTCCCAGACCGTTCTCCAAGGTTGCCACCTTTCTCGGTACGTCATGGGTATCGTACGAGTTTTCGTCTAAATAAATAATCTTATGTCCATTACTGCAAAATACATCAAGTCTACTGGATTCCATAATAACCCTTATCTTATTCAAAGTGCAGTATTTGAAACCCAGCTCCTTTAGGAGACCGCGCAAAGTGAAGCGCCCATAAGGAAAATCACAAATTTCTTGCAAATGTGCAACCAATTCGTCTAAGGTGGGCGCTCTCCCTTTTGCATAGAATCTATAAATTTCTCGACGAATTAAATAGCACATGAAATTTTCTACTTTAGAGAAACGTTTCCCTTTGTTTTCACACTTGATCGGCGTCTTTGGTATTCCTTTCGTCACAATATTTCTCACTGTACTTCTGTGAATATCCAGAACTTATCAGGTTCATTGCATGACCCCTTACCAAGATTATTTGTCAGCACATATTTATATGTGTTCAAAACAAGCGCTTGAATTTGCTTAGAAACAGTTCCCGCTATAACTTTGTTATTTTTTAGGTTTTTCCAGTAATATAATTCGGCCCAGTTATTCACACTGTCTTCACTTTGATTATTTATCTCTACTTCATTTGCATTTACCACTGCATTTTCCTCCTACGGTCTCCACATTGTGACACACAACGAATTTCTGCACGTAATGAAACAGATCAACTAAAAGTTGGAACTTTGGCAACTGAGACTCCACGTGGACTAGACATGCGTCTGTCACTTCGAGAAAATCAGGGTTGCTATTGGTCCTCAACGACAGTGTTCCATTTCTGAAGTGTGGAGATAGATTTATGACGGTCATTAGTGGGCGGGCGGCTCAGGTTCCTTTGACTCGGAACTGCACATGCGTTGAGTAAACGGACTTTAACGTCAGAAGTACCACGAGTGCTAGGGGTCCGCAGGGCCGAAGGATCCCCTCCCTACGGGAACTCTATGTTACTCATTTGAGCATCATTTCATTCATCCTCCGATATGCTTAAAGTTAAATGACATTACTTAAAATAAAAAATTAATTCCCCACTGCTCACACTAAAACCGGAAATGGGAGGACTTCCAATACGTCATTCTCCAGCCTGTTACGGAGCCCATCCCCAGCCAATTTGCCCCGGACAGTCCAACCCAATACGAAGAACTTACTCAATGCAGCTCAGCCCGTAGTTCTTCTAATCATGTGAGAAGTATCACGCGGCTCCAAATAACATTCCAACAAACATATGGGAGGAACAAAGAGGGACAGACGCTGTAACGGAACAGTTTTAGGCAGCTGACACAGGGACACAACATTGGAGGGAAGTAATTATGCTCCACGCATTCGCCTGTCCACCTAAGGAAAATCCGAAAAGAAACCAGAGTTAAGAACGTCGGTCACTGAGGAGTACAAAGTCGCGAGTAGAGGAATTTTCCCATGTTTGACATTTGTGAAGAGACACAGACAGACACGTGTATAACCTATGGGTTAGTGCGATGTTCAAGGTTACAGACAGGCGGAAGAGCTAGCAAATGGAGCAAAATGTCTGCTTGACAGATATTGCACACATTTAAAAGGTCGCCCGACAAGCTTTACGTAACTCCCACAGGTGTAATACATTTACACACATTGTCTCCTCTGTTTGATCGCACCTGGTTGGCCGTGTTGACTCGGCAATCTCCCGGTTTGTTTTTCCGGTTTCTCTCACCAACTGTCTTTACTTGCCAAGTAGCGGGCAATGAGGTGTTGTCTACCACCCAAAAATTACATGTCGAGATTTCACACAAAATACACAATCCAGAAATAGCATATACAAAAATAAGTGGTACCAAACTTGGAGTTATTTAGTTCAGTAAGATATATTCTTACAAGGACGTGGCAATGACAAGAGTAGCTATTGAAGCTTTCTATTTTCTAAAAAAATGGCTGTTTAGCGAACCTAATTAAAATAGCAAAGGTTTTAGATATTTCCATGCAAAATGACATTTATATCTTGAATTTTCTGGGAATGTTTTCAGAAGTCTTTTAATTTTGTAGAACTTTGTATAACTAGTAAACCCTAGGAGATAAAATGTAGGTATTGTTAAAGCATACAATTTATGTACAATACCTTTTTTCTTATGGAGAGAAACATTTTCTAGAACAAGACATGAAGCTTTCCTGGCGACGAATATGCTCAAGTTGCTCTCGGGAAGCAAGCCAGGTGAGAAGACGATTAAAAATCGACGTTTCGGGAGTGTGCATCTCTCCCAGCATCAGGGTATTTATTAAATGGTATAACCACAAATGAATCACAATTCTGAGAACTACGGCAGTTCCCATCTTACTCTTACAAGGATAATCAGCGCGTTATCTGAGAGGTTTCTATTAACAAAGACAAATCCATGGTAACGCTTTGACAAGCAGGACACAAAGGGATTTCGATTTCCTCTCCTTCCTCCTTGTTACAATCAGGTTATATACGATTTCTCCCTTCTGTCGATGTATGACACGTTTTTGTGATTGTCAGTGTCTTTACACTGACTGGCCGTGTATGTGTAACAAGCTTACGTAAACAACTCTGTTGTTTCACATTCCTTACGATACGCTTCCACGCTTTGCTGTGACCAGTATGTTTTTACGTCTATTACACGAATGGCAATACAGAAGCTGGCAGCCAATATTTGGATGAATGAATGCGTAGTGTTTAACGCCCGCTTTTACTACATGCGGCACCGCAGGCGGCGACACTGATGATGCATGAAATGAAGATGGACCACCGGCGGGGCAAACCGGAGATCCCGGAGGAAACCCGCCCACCATAAATCCCACATGCGGTCGCCTAGGATCGAACCGGGCCGCCTTGGTGAGAGTCAGGCAATATAACCGGTCGACCACGTCGCTGCCTCGTGTATTTGGACGCCTCTAGAATGATGGCGGCAATGGGCATTCCCAGCTTATCGTTGCAGAATGTTTAAATATACAATAATGATAAAGATAACAGAATAACTAAAATAATAAGAGGTAAATGATGAAGCCTGGGACTCAAGTACTTACGATAGTAAGTCGCCTTAAGCGGCGTATCTCCAATGCGAGAGCACCTAGTGGTCTACCGGGGAAATATGAGTCCATTGGAGAATTGAATGTCGTGACGGCGGGTTGGCCATGGTAAATCAATGTTGTTTTTTTTTTTTTTTTATGTCCGCCCAACGTTGTTATATCGAACGGTGAATGAATTGAGTGAAATGATGCTCAAATGAATCCAGGGTCCATGGAGCTTAGTTACCCGACATTCGTCTTGAAGGATAAGGGAAAACCCCGGGAAAACCTTATCTCGGTAACTCACCCTGACCGAGATTCGAACTCGGGACCTCTTGTACGTGAGGCAGGCATGCTACCATCTACGCTACCGAGGCGGGCTAGATCAATGGGTAAGAGCAACTGGACGGAAACCGGGAGATCCGTGGTTGGAGTCCCAGCCGTGGCATTCAATTTTTCATCTTGACTATCAAAAACCTTAGTCTATATATGGCTAGTGCGAAGAAATGATCAATTTCCATCAATTAACTAAAATAATAAGAGTTAAATGATGAAGACTGGGACTCCAGTACTTGCGATAGTAAGTCGCCAGAACCGGCGAATCTCGAATGCGAGAGCCCCTAGTGGCCTACTGGGCAAATATGAGTCAATTGGAGAATTGAATGTTGTGACGGCGGGTTGACCGTGGTAGCTCAATGGGTTAGAGCGTCTGGACGGAAACCGGGAGATCCGTAGTTGGAGTCCCGGCCGTGGCATTGAATTTATCAATGTCGACTGTATCAAAAACCTTAGTCTATATACGGCTAGTGTGAAGAAATTATTCATTTTCATCAATTAACTAAAAAATGATAAGAGATACGTCGCCGAGAAATGTCCCAAAATGTAATTTTCAGTAGCCGCCCAAAAGGCTGGCTGACATAAGAGAAGTTGCGAGCCTGTACCAGACACTCCACCTGGCTCCACCACAAAGAAAAAGCAAACAATTCCACGCGGTCGGTATCAAGATTGGCTCGTCCATTGTTTATACGCCAGACTTTCTTTGCATGCTCAAGGCCTATTGAATGAATGACAGGGTTACTCAAGCAATTCACGTCTCTTAACATGCAATAAGAGCACTAGACGCAAATTAAAAGTCAATCAGCCCTCCTCATTGGTGGAGCACCACTTCAACGGAGCTGCACCTGAACAAGAACAGCATCGCAATCAAGGATCATCCTCTAGATACTGGGTTCAACTCTCATCAGTCTGAGTCGTTCACACCAATGTTCAATACGAACCAAAACCAGGATTGCCGCAATGTTCTAAACCTCTACAGAGATTTCGCTTAATTAAACGGAATAAGACAAAACCTATTAGTACACTTTCCTTTATTTCTACAACTTCCCAGTAACCAATACAGTATTGATACATCAAAACAATAATTTATTTTGAGAGGTACTGTGGCTGCATTGTTGTGAAAGTTGCAGCTTGTAGTTGTGCATTTATCACTGACATTGTTAGAATAGTGTAATTGTTGTTGCTATGTCAATTGCTGCTAACAATAAACAGACTGGTATCAGATTAACAACATAAGTTAAAACTTATTAACAATTAAAATCAAATTAAAAGAACAATTCTGGATGCCAGTTTTCTCCAAAAATGATTTAATTGCCCTACACAATGTAACATTGCAGTCACACGACTTTCTTTACACGGTATTCTACAAATTACTTGTAGCTTGCTATTTCAGCTACTTGTTGATACCGAGGTGGTAAGTCCTCTTAAATGTCATAGACATGCCTATACAACATATTGACTACCAACAATGATATTAACTCCTGTACAGGGGTTTTATACCTCAAATCACAGGCACATTTACACATTCAAATTATGGGAACCGAGCTATGGGGTTAGCCCAACTTATCTTACTGAGAAAGCAATGACATATGACAGTGTCAACTTATCCTCTCTTATATTCAGTGGTATAACACTAATAATTGTAAACATTTTCCTGTGTAAAAATCAGCAAATTTGACCTCCAATATCGCGGCACAGTATTTTAATATCAGGCTGTGTACTAATGCACAAAAAAGCGAATTAATTCTATTTGATTTTAAGAGACGTCCTTTCGAACTTAAGCTTAATATAGGCAATAGTCTAATCCAGTGTGTAAAAAGTGTAAATATTTTAGGTTTAATCCTTGATGACAAGTTAACTTGGAGCAACCACATTGAAAAACTACAAAGTAAATTAAGCTCAGGACTTTTTTTGTTGCGATATTTAGCCAATTTTCTCTCAGTAGATTCAAGTAAGTTAGTATATTTTGTATTAATATATTCACATATGTTTTATGGCATCGAGCAGTGGGGACACACTTCCAAATTAAACTTTAACAGAATTTTTCTCCTACAGAAAAGAGCTATCAGATTACCTGGCAAAAATAACATGTACGAGTTCATGCAGGCCGTATTTTAAAAAAAATTAAACATACTTACTCTTCCCTGCATATTTATTCTGCGAACAATACGTTTGGTACATAACAGGAATATAACGTCCACAAATTCCGATGTCCACACATATGAAACATGGGTAAGAATAACCATATAGTTAAAGGTCACAGGCTAAAACTTTTTGAACATAAGCCCCAATACGGTACGGGTTTGGCGCACCCGGGGTCCCGAGCCAACAGTCTCCCTCGTGTGGGCTCCTCTTCGTGGTTGAGGGAGACGGTCAACAGGCCCACCCACGTGTAGGCCGTGCGTGGAGACCCGTGGAGAAGGTTTATAGATTCTTGTCTAGTTTAGAGTTTAGGATTTAGTGAACGAAATTTTTATTAGGTTTTGATTGATGTTTTTTATGTACGTGTATTTTTAATTGGTTTTGTTACACTTGTATAGTTTTTAGAAAGTTTTATATCTGGCTTTTGCCATGACAAGTTTTTTAAAGGGCGTGATGACCGCTGTAGTTGAGCGCCCTTATATATCATCATCATCATCATCATCATCATCATCATCATCATCATCATCATCATCATCATCAAAAATACTGTGTCAGCTGCTAAGTTTAAATCTAAACTGACTAAATTCTTGTTAAGCAGCGCCTATTACAGTATAGATGAATATTTTGATGACAACTTCGATGATTTTGGATAATTATGTTTTGTGTATATGTGTGTGTGTGTGTGTGTGTGTGTGAGAGAGAGAGAGAGAGAGAGAGAGAGAGAGAGAGAGAGAGAGAGAGAGAGAGAGAGAGAGAGAGAGAGAGAGAGAGGATGAATGACACTTTTTTGACATTTCTAATAGTTTACTTTTAAGAGAGAGTATGTATTACAAATGACGTCAAATAATTGTGTTGAAACACTGTATTAAGTTGCGATAAATATGAATATGAATATATCAATGTATAATGTAAGAGGCACACGTTGCTGTTAGAAAGCTCCGTATTTGTAAGTCAGAGCAGCTAAGGGAATTAGCCCGCCTCGGTAGCGTGGTGGTAGCATGTCTGCCTCACCTTTAAGAGCTCCCGAGTTCGCGGCTAAAGTCTTTTCCGGGGTTTTCCCGTATCCTGAAAGATGAATGTCGGGTAAATCTAAGCTCTATGGACCCAGGGCTCATTTGAGCATCATTTCACCTATTCCATTCATTGTCCGATGACAGCGTTTTTTTTTTTTTTTTTTTTTTTTAACTTGTTCCATTTATACACCGCCTTTAACTGCTATGGTCATATCGGCGGCCGTTCTCCTTTGGAACATACCCAAGGTGTTAACTCGCATTCGTTAGGTTTTTTTAATCATTAGATCACACACATTCACACTCTCATTCATATTTCCAGACTCTGGGGAAGATGGGGAATTATCTTGGTCGGAGAAAAATACCCATACCCACCGCCGGGAATCGAACCCGGGACCCCTAGCACGGCGGGCAGGTCCTCTACCGACTGATGATGACAGCGTTGGAAGACGTAAATTACAAAAAAAAAAAAAAAAAAAAAAAAAAAAAAAAAAAAAGGCAATTAGGCGTTTCAACACGAAATCTATTCCCTCGTGGTTCTGAGACATCATCAAAACTGTTACATAGTGGGAAAGACATTGTCATGGTAAAATGGGCATGTCACTTCCCTAATATTTAAACCTCTTCCAATATGACATCATTTATAACTATTGTAACTTTGTGGGTTTCGTAGAATTAAAAGTCCAGTTTGCAGAAATTCCAAAATGCTATTTCCGTAGAAACATACTTTGGTCAGCGCCCGCCTCGGTAGCGTGGTGGTAGCATGTCTGCCTCACGTTCAAGAGGTCCCGAGTTAGAATCTCGGTCAGGGTGAGTTACCTGGATAAGGTTTTTTTCCGGGGTTTTACCTTGTCCTGAAAGACGAATGTCGGGTAACTCTAAGCCCGGGCTCATTTGAGCATCATTTTACCCATTCCATTCATCCTCCGATATGACTTAACGTTGAAGGACGTAAATTAAAGAAAAAAAATCCATACCAAATTAAAGATTTAAGGTTAGTCTAACATTTCGACCAAAGGGTACTTTATACAGCACTTCTAGAGAGAGAAGGAAGTCAAGACACAGCACGATGTTTTACATCTTTTTATGGGAATATTTGGGAACTTTCATCTGTTTAAAAAGGAATACGGGAATTCTATCCAGAAAACATCTTTTAGGTCATTGTACGATAGTTTCATTAAGTAGGAGGCGGCACTTGAACGAAATTAATCCGTCGCGGATCTGTCGGATAAGCCGTCTGATATTTAAATATTAGTTGTCATGAAAATATTTTAAATATATTGTGGTTTAGTATCTTTTAAGAAAATAAAAATGATAACTTTTCTACGTAAAGGGTAATGTCATAGTCAATTGGACAGACAGAACATTTTTTCTAAAATATGTTGCTTTTGTATTAGTTTTGGAGTACAAAACGGCGTCAGGCGGTTTCTCCCGCTATTCATTTCATCAACTGCTCCATCATCCGCTTCCTCACGCATCTCGACAAGCGTCTGATCTCAGGTGTCCACTTGTAAGTCCTCAACACTAAGACAAAAAGAAAAGAATGGACAGAAGCAATATGGCTGCAGTAGGCACAACATTTACGTGCAGTTGCTGCAATTGAATTTTGGCACTTTTCTCAAGATGTTGTTATATAACAAGTTCACGTTTCCACAAACACGGCAACCGTGTCTCCGTGTTCGCCGATTGGTCCCTCACAAGGTCAGTTTCGCAATTGGAAGCACGCTAGATACACGTGTTTGCCGTTACAGAAACAAATGAAAGGTAACATCTGACTGATAAACACAATGATCCGCTCATCGTCGGCTTAGCGCACCACAATAACAAACGAAGCTAACATAACGTTGGAGAAGTCCCTTTCAATCTGAACATTTGTATTACTAAACCACAAGAGTGTGACAAAACTTAAAGCAGAAAACATTTAGGTATTGTGAAACCACATAATTATATGAAATAAAATATTTGTAAGGTTAACCGTTTCTGAGATATTCTTTGTTATTGGCTTGAATTCTCAAGTTTGTTTTTTATGTTCCCCATCACACAAAGTAGGTAGAGAAGGAAATGACATTCCATCCAAAAATTCGATATCCAGTTTTCGATGTAAATAAATTTTCTCACGACCCCAGAGTTAAAAGTAAAATGTCCGGTGTGAGAAAGAAAGAGAGAGTAAAAAACGAAATGCTGGATGAATATAAAACTTCATATATAATTTTAGTACCTTCCAAGGATGTCACACGAAGATTATCAACAAAATCCAGCATCCCAAACTTCCGTCGCTATGCATAATGCTTCCGAATTTTCAAGTGTTTTAAGAAAATCAGTAAACAATTTTGATTAAAATAACATATCTATTAAGATATTTACATGACAAATAAAATGTAGGAGTATTCCGAATGTTGTGGGAATAATCTCAGAAGTACCCTTCATTTGAAAGGAAATAATTTTACTCTTACTTAAATGATACATAAAAACTACAGAACAACAAATGTAGAGCTGTTTAAACCACATAATTTATTTCAAATCATTATTTTGGTAGCATTAGGCACTTCTGATACATTCTATCTATCATTTGATGTTATTCTAAGGTTGACGCCCTTTAACGGTTGTTTTGGTTTAGGCCCCGGGAGTTGGAATATGTTTAAATATGTGGTTTAAGAATCAATATGGACATGTTAGAATAAGTAAGAAAAGAAATTGTTAAAATTCAGTACGTCATAAGATGACGCAACATGTAAGTGAAATGATGTGAATGTTTTATGATTGGTAGTTTTAAAAATGAGATTATGTAATATGTGACGTGGAACAATAAAAATTAAGTTTGATTTGTAGTGATGGCAACGAGGGAAGGAAAAATCAATAATTTTGGAAAACGAGCTAGGAAAGAAAGCGTCTTTCGGTTGCGTAAGGTCGAAGAGAACAGACGTGTTTTGGACTGTGGAATATCGAAGTGAAAGGACTAAAATATTACAAATAGTTAACACAGATTTTCAGAAAGCTGCATCGAAGAAATATAATTATGTAAAGTGTTGTATAAAATGGCATAAAGTACCACAGTTAAATTACAAGTTTGTATTTTTATAAATGAAACAAAATTTACTTATTTATGAATTTATTCAACAAAATATTCCTTTGCTTGCGACCACGCTTAAAAATGTTCTCATGTAAGGACTGAAGCAGCACAGGAGATTTTAGATACATCGATACATCAGAGTGCCAGATCTTAACCAAAGACTCAGATCGAGAAGAATGTGTAACCCGTGGCTTCATCATCTTCTTCCCGGAGGGCTCCAACCCGTAACCCCAGTCGCAACGAGGGAGGAGTGCAGGTGAGAATACACATGATCGTCCCAGACTCGGAGACCACTACCATCGCCACCGTCACCGCCGCCGCCGCTACCACCACCACCAGCACCACCTTAAAGGCCTGTTACAGGTTTGCCCATTTTTTTCCCTCTATAATTTACGTCCGCCCCAACGTTAAGTTATATCGGACGGTGAATGAATTGGGTGAAATGATGCTCAAATGAGTCCAGGGTCCAACAGGTTTGCCCATATTGCACGATGAATGAAATAATATTCAAATGAGTAAAGGGTACATATAGCTTACAGTTACCGTTCATTTTTCAGGATAAGGGAAAAGCTCCAACGTTAAGTCATATCCGATGATGAATGAAATGATGTTTAAATGAGCACAGGGTCTATAGAGCTTACAGTTAGCAGACAGTTATGAATGATAAGGGAAAACCTCCAACGTTAAGTCATATCAGACGATAAATAAAATGATATTCAAATAAGTACAGGGTGCATATAGCTTAGAGTTACCCTTCATCTTTCAAGATAAGGGAAATCCTCCAACGTTAAATCATATCGATGAATGAAATGATGTTCAAATGAGTACAGGATCCACAGAGCTTAGACCTACCAGACATTCATCAGTCAGGGTAAGTGAAAACCTCCAATGTTAAGTCATATCGGACGATGAATGAAATGATGTTCAAATGAGTACAGGGTACATAGAGCTTAGATTTACCAGACATTCATCAGTCAGGATAAGTGAAAACCTCCAACGTTAAGTCATATCGGACGATGAATGAAATGATGTTCAAATGAGTACAGGATCCACATTGCTTAGAGTTACCAGACATTTATCTTTCAGGATAAGTTTTTTTTTTTTAATGTTACGTCCTCCAACGTTGTCATATCGGACGATGAATGAAATGATGTTCAAATGAGTACAGGGTCCACATAGCTTAGAGTTACCAGACATTTATCTTTCAGGATAAGTTTTTTTTTTTAATGTTACGTCCTCCAACGTTGTCATATCGGACGATGAATGAAATTATGTTCAAATGAGTACAGGGTCCACATAGCTTAGAGTTACCAGACATTCATCTTTCAGGATAAGTTTTTTTTTTTTAATGTTACGTCCTCCAACGTTGTCATATCGGACGATGAATGAAATGATGTTCAAATGAGTACAGGATCCACATTGCTTAGAGTTACCAGACATTTATCTTTCAGGATAAGTTTTTTTTTTTAATGTTACGTCCTCCAACGTTGTCATATCGGACGATGAATGAAATGATGTTCAAATGAGTACAGGGTCCACATAGCTTAGAGTTACCAGACATTTATCTTTCAGGATAAGTTTTTTTTTTTAATGTTACGTCCTCCAACGTTGTCATATCGGACGATGAATGAAATTATGTTCAAATGAGTACAGGGTCCACATAGCTTAGAGTTACCAGACATTCATCTTTCAGGATAAGTTTTTTTTTTTTTTTTTTTTTTTTTTTTTTTTTTTTTTTACGTCCTCCAACGTTAAGTCATTTCGGACGATGAATGGAATGGGTGAAATGATGCTCAAATGAGCCCAGGGTCCATAGAGCTTCGAATTACCCGACATTCGTCTTTCAGGATAAGGGAAAAGCCCGGAAAAAACCTTACCAGGTAACTCACCCTGACCGAGATTCGAACTCGGGACCTCTTGAACGTGAGGCAGACACTCTACCACCACGTTACCGAGGTGGGCTTCAGGATAATTGAAATCCTCCAGCGCTAAGTCATATCAGACGATGAATGAAATGATGTTCAAGAGCTTAGAGTTGCCAATCATCTTTTAGAATTAGGGAAAACCCCGGAAAAGACCTTAGATCACTCTGACCGAAATTCGCACTCCCTACCTCTTGAACTGGCAGATAGGGTACCAGCTACGCTACAGATTCAGTACTTTCGCAATTCCTTTACCGTCCAGTTAAACACTTGACTGTCACTGTTACCTTGTATCTCCAAATGTTTATCTCGACTAAACTTTAAGTAGACAGGTAAGCATTCGTAACAATAGCTTAGACAAACCTGAGGAGCGACAGACGGTAGAAAACGTGGCAAATATTTCTAAAATACTGATATTTAAATTTGGATACCTTCATACAGGTCATGGAGTGACGCGACAAATATATCTTATTAAGATCTGAGAACGAATTTAGTCGGAAACTCCGGTTTGTAAGCGTTCACATGCCGCAGCCTTTGCACCTACGTTTTGCGAAAAACATATGTTCCCGGCGGAAGCGATTTATCGCTTGAAAAGTCGCTCTAATGTCCTCGGTGCCTCGTATTTCTTGTGGCTTTATGACAATAGTAACATCGATAAGGCGTTTATTGTCGGCCCCCTGTTGGAGCACACCAAGGCCATCGGTGCCCCATAACCGGATGTCTACTTGTAAGCATTTACATTCATACACCTGCCTTTAAAGCAGTCACACATCTCCATTACCCTTAATTCTGTTTTCATTATCTTCATTTCAGTGGGAAATGAAAACCCACATGCCTACAAAATATACTTACAAACGCTTTTCCCTAATTCTATATATGTATTTCGTAATGAGTAAAGTAGGAGAAAAAGGTATAACCATGCAGCACAAACTTTGGTTTAGAATTTTAACTTTAAATGAAAAGAATCTGCTAAGACAGTGTCAGAATATCAAGAAAAGTGTTTAAAAGGCAAATGGATGGTGATATACTGTACAAATTAACCTGGAAAAGAATGACCTGGGAGAACATTGGAAAACGAGGGAAAACAATGTAGAGTTTATGGAAAGGAGTTAGAAGAAAATTTGAAGACAGAAATACAAATATTGTTTGCTGATATAGTTGGAAAAAAAAACGACTTTCCAAGAAACAGTGTTCAATATGTGGCAGAAAACAAGGTACTAAACCTAACCCACTGGTAACAGCCCAAAGTGGGCCTGAGCCTGCCGGCCTCACGCCCACATAGGTGAAACAGAGGTGGGCGATTACCCAACCAATACAGGGAGGAGATGAGGACAGCATCTAAGTACCCCCAGCCGGAAAGTTGGCTTTCTAGACCAGGGTTCGCCACCTAGCGTAACTCCTCAAATTCCGGACGATGCTGAGTGGGCACCTACATATGCCCGGGACTTAAAACACACACCTTACAGGGGTAGGATCGATCCCGGGCATATTCCGGGGGTGGGGAACCAAAGCACACGATCTAGCCCAATACACCACTACGCGCAGGAGAAAAGAATATATAAAGCACATAATGTTGGAGTGTAAAGGCTCAGGATTATGGAAAAGAGACTGTGTAAATCAGAAATGGCTCAAAATGGATAGAAAGAATGCATGAATTAAAATGTTCAGCAAAGACTATATGAAAGGTAGAGAGCTTTTCATTCAAGTTAAAAATAAATAGAAATGGTTGTTAAAAATATAAGTAACCAAGGTATAATTTTAAGGGAAATTAATGTCTAACTACCAGACGTACTATAATGTCAACAGCCTTGCTGAACAGTTAACTATATTCCTTGTATTTTTTTATTTGTAAAAAATCCTGTAAGGGTACAAATCTTAAAAAATCTTGTAAAATCTTATCGCTGTACTCACACCGCTACGCACATGAAACTTGGATGGGAAGGTAATGCCTAATGATGTTAAGGCAATCTAAACCACGTGCACCAAAAATCTAACGCCCAAAAATGAAGCCTGTCTTCACACTGCTACGCGCCTATATGAAGGAAATGGGCGACATGATGTTCAAATGATCCCATGGTCCATAGAGCTTACAGGAGAACTATCACTGTATTCTCAACGTTACGCACCTTGAAAATTTAATGGTATAATGGGTGGTATATAGTATAAACCATGTGCGCCCAAAATTCTGTTGCGGAGTAGAACCAGGACGCCTAAAACTGAAGTCTAGAAGTGCCGTATGTGCAAGTAGCTGTTGGACATCCATCGTCAGCCATGTGCCGGCGCTCCTTTAGTATGACATGCCTAGGACGCTGACCGTCAGGGGTAAACAATCCCTCCCGTACAACGCTGTGTTAATATGCCTATGTGTTCCTACGTATTTCCTGTAGGGGAGGGGATTCGTCCCCTTCAGCTGCCGTAGTGCGGGCGCTGAGGACCCTTAGCACTCGTGGTACCTCTGACGTTACTAAAAGAACCTAGGGCCCACCATTCGAGTCCCTCCCTGAATGGGAGTTGTTCGGATTGGGTTGGACTCGAGGGAGCAGTGTGTTCCCAACACCCGTGGGAGATCGGGTACGTCTGTGGACGGGGTTGAGGGAACCCTTATATTCCCGCGTACTAGCCTGCATAGCTAGATCACCAGGCGGCCCTACCAAGGTTAATCGGTAGCCTTCCCCTTTGGGGTTGGCGGGCATAAGTGGCGTATCCACTTCCATCCCGTCTTGTGTTTTCGAACCAGATGGTCTTGCCCTATGGCACCGGGCGCCCCTTGGGGACAGCTCGGTTTTCTCCTTGGCTGTAGGGGGAGGTCGGTCTTTACTCCGTGAACGGTGCCCTAGTAGATACGCTCGCGCCTACATACACGTTGCTACATATTCTGGACTCATTTTCCGGTATTACGCTGCTCAAAACGTTACCCTGGCTTTATATTTGTTAATACAACATTTCAGATAACGCACTGATTATTCTTGAAAGTTGACGGGGTACTGGCGCGCTTCTCGGACGTGTGCTAAGCACCAATGAACGCATCACTTCAGCCAACGGAATGTGCAAGAATCACAAATGGCAGATGTTATGTTATGTCCACGTGGAGTAAGAGGTTTCTCTTAACAAAGATAAAGTCAGGTTAACCTTTGAGTAGCAGGATACTTGCAGCATAGTCCGCACATAGGCCCCACACAGAGTAGAGATGATGTCATTAAACTGTCAAGCGAATACAGGCACGATAATACTTAATAACTCTCTTGTAAGAACAAATGAGTAATATCAATATACTTCATATAAATCGAGAGATACAATTCTAGAACTGGTTTTATATCACACATCTCACTCTAACTAGGTTGAGAATACGACAATACATTAGGTTTAAAAGCTGTTTGCTATGTAATGACATTGCAATTGTGTTCGATTTAATGACCAGAAGAAAAACAGACGTTCTCATTTGAGCATCGCCAAGAAGGAATATCTCGGAAATGGTTCGCTGTGTCGAAAAATGTATTGGACATCGTTGTACGCTTTAACAAGATCTACATTTTTATATAGTAATATTTTGTCTATCTCTTACGGTTTACCACTTATACAGAAATCATCCGGAATGATACATGAAAACACGTATATTATGTGTTTCAAATAGGATGATGTTTGTTCTTGAGCGTTACTAGGTGAGCAACCAATCGGAGTCCTGCGGTGTTTTTGTACTGCATTTTCGCTAAGTGGTGTGTGACGAGCGCCAAACTAATCAATCTCTAAAACATACTATTCGCGCTAAGACAAAAATTCAGATTTTGCAAAAACTGATCCATGAGGAAGGAGAGAGTAATGTATTTAACATAACCGTAAAAACCCCATATTTTTAGCTCAAATAGTGTTCCTAATACAAATAAATAAAGTAGATACCACTATATTATAACAGTGCATTGCGACGTAAGCACTGTAATGAAAGTCATTATTGGTTGGCATGTATGCGTGAACGTATATTTGAAATTACTCAGAACTGAAACGTAAACATTTGACATGACGTGATAAAAGAAATATGTACTTTGAATAAGCCAAGGTGTTTGATAAATTCAATGAGAGGAAACAATACACTTCCTGCTGGTCTGGCAGAACGTGTCTGGTCGCATATCTTTGTTTATGAATGGTTCGTAATCTCTATTTAATCAAGAGAGTTCAAAACAGAATTATTCAGTTACTCTTCCATGAAAAAAGTGTATCAGCTGGATCTATGAGACACGATCCACTTCCCCCCTTACTACTGCCAGAACAATCCATTTGGGTTAATGTGGGCTCAAATTACGTATGTTGCAAACAGAAATAATATTTTTAAACTGACTGACATTAACTGACTTATTCACCATGAAACTGGTAAATGAATACAAGAGTAGTAAAACTGCAAGAGACATCAGATAAAGTACAACAAGACGACTTTTAGAAAGAAATAGCACGTAACGAGATTTTGGAGCCTATCATCATAAATTTGCAGTACTCAGACGTTGAAGACAATGACAATGACGAAATGTCTCTTAACGTAACATTCACAGCTATACGGATGCACCGCTGGTATTTTCGTTAGATTAGAAAGATAAGTAATTCATAAACTTTCATTAATTTTGAACTAAATATTCAAACAATTTGCGTAATATACGAATAGCCATGTTGCACTTGTGATTTGAATAACTGTATTATTATAAAACTTTGGAAACTTCAGTTTGCGTTTCCTTAAGTCACTCGCAAGTGTGCCAGAGAGAGGGGCGGCAAATATATAAAGAGTGGGGATACCGAGGTGGCAACACTGAATGCGCTAACGCATCTTATTTGCTAGAGGCGAGAATTCTTCCCATTTGAAACACATAATAGTATCTTAATCAAATCTATTAGGGTCATTTTTGGCAAAACACATAATTTTGAACCTTAGCGCAAGTAAATGGATAACCTGGAATGTGGGGATCATTTTCAAAATGTTCGTTTCGCCTCCTTCGAAGATGTCGAACGTATTTGTATTTTAGCAGAAGTATTATTGCTTGCCAGCTTCGTGGACAGGCGTCAAGCAGATAACACCAACACGATCCAGTCGCATTCCAAGAAAACAGAACTGTAACCCCATTTGGTATTAGAAAACCTTGAGTAAGTATATATAAGTGTTGATTTGCATTGAAACAAACCAGAAACATAACTCGCCATCGCCTACTAAACGTTGTCACAGTCCTTTGCATAAGGACAACACTGCTCAGCTTTTACATCCACAGTAAATTCATAATATTAAGTCTGGAATGCACTCTGGGCTTCTACTGTATACAGCCAACAACTGAATAGGGATTTTGCAAACGTATCGTCAGTTTCATATTCTGACAACGAAAAAGAAGAGGGTATCAAAAATTGTATTTCTATTTTCTTTTAGTGTCATCACTATACTGTTTGCCCACGTCAAGAAGATAAGCTAGAGAAATGTGTATCGTAATCACTTTTGCTACCCAGACGGTGTACTTTCTTCACTTCAGAGTATGACAAGGATGGAAGATTCGTTTAAAATGAGCAAGTGTTGTCACATAGCTCACCCATACATAATATCTATCGTTGCATTTACTGCAACAAACATAACATCTGGCAGCATGGGTGCATACACTCATTCCCTAGTAAACAGATCCACTAACAGAGTAGATAAACAGTTCAAACCCCTCTCCCCTTCATACCCCTCTAGCCTTCTCGTCGTGGTCATACAATACTAACGTGACCTCCTTCATTACGAGGGCTGTTCAATAAAGAATGATAACTTTTTTTAACACGTACCTTTACTCATCCTCGTAAATCTTCAAAGACATGCTGCAAACTATTTTTGAGAGATCCTTCAAAATCGCCTCCGCAGCGTTCACCCTGCTTCTGATGATGGATAATGCCTCCCACGAAGGCGTTTCTTCAAGTTAGGGAATAGAAAAAAGTCACATGGGGCTATATCCGGACTATAGGGAGGGTGAGGGATGCACTTCACGTTGATTTTTGCAAGATATTCAGCAACATTGGCAATATGCGGCCGCGCATTATCGTGGTGCAGCATCCAACCTGCTTTACGGAAATGTGGTTTTTGCTCATGATATGGACTTGCAATGTTTTCAGGACATCCCTGTAGTATTGCCCAGTTACTGATGTGTGTGCAGGTACAACATGCTGATAAACCATTACATGAATATCAAAGAATGACATGAACATAACTTTCCCAGCAGAAGCAACCACTTTTGCTTTTTGGGGGAGCTTGTGATGAAGGAGATTTCCACACTGAGCTTTGTTGTTTGCTCTCAGGATCAAAATGATGTAGCCAAGTTTCATCAGCAGTGATTACGTTTGAAAGAAACTCCGGATCTTCCTCTAACATTAACTTTAACTGCAAGTTACCTCCATTGCAGCGGTAGGCGATAGTGAATCTGTCGGGTTCTCACAGGTGGCAACCAGGGGTACCAACAATGAAACTACAACGGCGTGTTTGCTTCACATTAAGCTAACAGAGTATAATAAGATTGAATTTTAGTGCGAAAAATTATGACCATAAAAATTATGATCATTCTTTATTGAACAGCCGTCGCACATGACAGCATTGGGGTATTGACCTTCACTGACGAGCGCTGTATTCCCATGTTATCTTGTTTACTAAAATAAGCGAAATATTAGTAATTGTTCTTTTACAATAGCCGTGTGTAGGCTAAAGTATGGAAAGATGGAGTCAGACTGAAAGAACAATTAATTTACACTAATTGACCTAATAGTGGTTAACTATAAAGCCCGGGCCTTAAAGTACTTACACGTTGTAAGTCGCCATATGTAAGTCGTTGAAAGTTGTCTCATGTGTTTATGAGAACTCCTAAGTGGTTTACCGGAAAAAACACGAGTCAGTAGCAAAATTTAATGTCATGTCGGCACGTTGGCCATAGTAGCTCAAGGGTTAGAGCGGCTGAACGGAAACCAGAAGATCCGTGGTTTAAATCCCGGCTATGACATTGAATGTTTCAGTAAGACTCTATCTTTCCATACTTTTAGCCTACACACGGCTAGTGTGAAAGAACAATTAATTTCCATTTGTCATTCATCGTCCGATATGACCTAACGTTTTAAGATGTAATATTAGAAACCATTACACCTCACAGGTGCTCCATTTCTGCTGCGGTACTATACGCCACTTTCGCTGTTCTAGTAAAAGAGATAACAAGCAGATGGAGCGCTCTTGTCGGTGAAGGACGCTTTGCCAGGTAGGAGACAAAGAAAACGTGACAGATGTGCAACTATTTGGCTCCACTTTCTAGCACTCACCCCCTAAGTCCAGAATATTTATTGTGAGATAATGTCTGGCGACTTCTTGTCGCCCCTCAAGGTTCCACGATCGATTCCTGTTGGTGGCGCCTTGTTCGGATTTTATCATAGCGCCCACGCTCGCCCCAGGAGGAGGACTGCAGTTATGATTTAAGGGTTGTGTATTATCATCGGGCGCCACGTCACATCCAGCCTGGCTTGGAGTATTCAGGTCACCCACCCTCCTGACGACATTAATCTGCTTGATATTTGTCACAAACTCAACAGTAAATTTATTGTTGTTTGGCTAAAAGCTCGTTTAGAAGGTAAGAAATACACATAGTCATTTGCACACATTGTCCTAAAGTTTAATTCTCTGTAGGTACAGCTAGTTTAAGTGATAGTGAAATCTTAAAGAGCTGCTCACTATGTACGAGCTTTGAAATACCCTGCACCTTACATGATTAGTACAAAAAAGCACTTCCCATTTTTTAAAAGTATTTTAATACTGAAACCAACAAGAAATATTCCGAAAATTGTCAACTCCTCTATAAAGTACCCGACATAAATTGTATTTTAACAAGATCTACATTTTTAAGCATAAACATACAGAATGAAGCGGACTTATGAGGACATTTCAGATATTTGAAGATATTTGCTGAGAAACTGTCGTAAACATATGGTAATTTATCTAATCAAAGTAAATGGTAGTTTGGGATGTCAGTCCTCGTGCTCGCTCTCGCTCCCTCCCTCTCCCCCCCCCCCCCACACACACACACTGAATCTCAATCAAGGTCAGTTATCTGGATAAGATTTTTCCTGGGTATTCCATTATCCTGAAAGGTGAATGTCTGGTAACTCCAAGTTCTATGTACCCTGTACTCATTTGAACATCATTTCATTGACTGTCCGGTATGACTTAACGTTGGAGGTTTTCCCTTATCCTGAAAGGTGAATGTCTGGTAACTCCAAGTTCTATGTACCCTGTACTCATTTGAACATCATTTCATTGAATGTCCGGTATGACTTAACGTTGGAGGTTTTCCCTTATCCTGAAAGGTGAATGTCTGGTAACTCCAAGTTCTATGTACCCTGTACTCATTTGAACATCATTTCATTGACTGTCCGGTATGACTTAACGTTGGAGGTTTTCCCTTATCCTGAAAGGTGAATGTCTGGTAACTCCAAGTTCTATGTACCATGACTCATTTGAACATCATTTCATTGAATGTCCGGTATGACTTAACGTTGGAGGTTTTCCCTTATCCTGAAAGGTGAATGTCTGGTAACTCCAAGTTCTATGTACCCTGTACTCATTTGAACATCATTTCATTGAATGTCCGGTATGACTTAACGTTGGAGGTTTTCCCTTATCCTGAAAGGTGAATGTCTGGTAACTCCAAGTTCTATGTACCCTGACTCATTTGAACATCATTTCATTGACTGTCCGGTATGACTTAACGTTGGAGGTTTTCCCTTATCCTGAAAGGTGAATGTCTGGTAACTCCAAGTTCTATGTACCCTGACTCATTTGAACATCATTTCATTGAATGTCCGGTATGACTTAACGTTGGAGGTTTTCCCTTATCCTGAAAGGTGAATGTCTGGTAACTCCAAGTTCTATGTACCCTGTACTCATTTGAACATCATTTCATTGAATGTCCGGTATGACTTAACGTTGGAGGTTTTCCCTTATCCTGAAAGGTGAATGTCTGGTAACTACAAGCTCTATGTACCCTGACTCATTTGAACATCATTTCATTGAATGTCCGGTATGACTTAACGTTGGAGGATTTTCCTTTATCCTGAAAGGTGAATGTCTGGTAACTCTAAGCTCTGTGTACCATGGACTTATTTTAACATCATTTCATTGACTGTCCGGTATGACTTAACGTTGGAGGTTTTCCCTTATCCTGAAAGGTGAATGTCTGGTAACTCTAAGCTCTATGTACCATGGACTTATTTTAACATCATTTCATTGACTGTCCGGTATGACTTAACGTTGGAGGTTTTCCCTTATCCTGAAAGGTGAATGTCTGGTAACTCCAAGCTCTATGTACCATGGACTTATTTTAACACCATTTCATTGACTGTCCGGTATGACTTAACGTTGGAGGTTTTCCCTTATCCGGAAAGGCGAATGTCTGGTAACTCTAAGCTCTATGTACCATGGACTTATTTTAACACCATTTCATTGATTGTCCGGTATGACTTAACGTTGGAGGTTTTCCCTTATCCGGAAAGGCGAATGTCTGGTAACTCTAAGCTCTATGTACCATGGACTTATTTTAACACCATTTCATTGATTGTCCGGTATGACTTAACGTTGGAGGTTTTCCCTTATCCGGAAAGGCGAATGTCTGGTAACTCTAAGCTCTATGTACCATGGACTTATTTTAACACCATTTCATTGATTGTCCGGTATGACTTAACGTTGGAGGTTTTCCCTTATCCGGAAAGGCGAATGTCTGGTAACTCTAAGCTCTATGTACCATGGACTTATTTTAACACCATTTCATTGATTGTCCGGTATGACTTAACGTTGGAGGTTTTCCCTTATCCGGAAAGGCGAATGTCTGGTAACTCTAAGCTCTATGTACCATGGACTTATTTTAACACCATTTCATTGATTGTCCGGTATGACTTAACGTTGGAGGTTTTCCCTTATCCGGAAAGGTGAATGTCTGGTAACTCCAAGCTCTATGTACCATGGACTTATTTTAACACCATTTCATTGACTGTCCGGTATGACTTAACGTTGGAGATTTTCCTTTATCCTGAAAGGTGAATGTCTGGTAACTCCAAGCTCTATGTACCATGGACTTATTTTAACACCATTTCATTGACTGTCCGGTATGACTTAACGTTGGAGATTTTCCTTTATCCTGAAAGGTGAATGTCTGGTAACTCCAAGCTCTATGTACCATGGACTTATTTTAACACCATTTCATTGACTGTCCGGTATGACTTAACGTTGGAGGTTTTCCCTTATCCGGAAAGGCGAATGTCTGGTAACTCTAAGCTCTATGTACCATGGACTTATTTTAACACCATTTCATTGATTGTCCGGTATGACTTAACGTTGGAGGTTTTCCCTTATCCGGAAAGGCGAATGTCTGGTAACTCTAAGCTCTATGTCCCATGGACTTATTTTAACACCATTTCATTGATTGTCCGGTATGACTTAACGTTGGAGGATTTTCCTTATCCGGAAAGGTGAATGTCTGGTAACTCCAAGCTCTATGTACCATGGACTTATTTTAACATCATTTCATTGACTGTCCGGTATGACTTAACGTTGGAGATTTTCCTTTATCCTGAAAGGTGAATGTCTGGTAACTCCAAGCTCTATGTACCATGGACTTATTTTAACACCATTTCATTGACTGTCCGGTATGACTTAACGTTGGAGGTTTTCCCTTATCCGGAAAGGCGAATGTCTGCTAACTCTAAGCTCTATGTACCATGGACTTATTTTAACACCATTTCATTGATTGTCCGGTATGACTTAACGTTGGAGGTTTTCCCTTATCCGGAAAGGTGAATGTCTGGTAACTCTAAGCTCTATGTACCATGGACTTATTTAAACATCATTTCATTGACTGTCCGATATGACTTAACGTTGGAGGTTTTCCTTTATCCTGAAAGGCGAATGTCTGGTAACTCTAAGCTCTATGTACCATGGACTTATTTTAACACCATTTCATTGACTGTCCGGTATGACTTAACGTTGGAGGTTTTCCTTTATCCTGAAAGGTGAATGTCTGGTAACTCCAAGCTCTATGTACCATGGACTTATTTAAACATCATTTCATTGACTGTCCGATATGACTTAACGTTGGAGGTTTTCCCTTATCCGGAAAGGTGAATGTCTGGTAACTCCAAGCTCTATGTACCCTGACTCATTTGAACATCATTTCATTGACTGTCCGGTATGACTTAACGTTGGAGGTTTTCCCTTATCCGGAAAGGCGAATGTTTGGTAACTCAAGCTCCATGGACCCTGGGATCATCTGAGCATCATTTCATTTTCCGATATGACAACTTTCGAGGATGTAAACTTAAAAAAAAATCTTTCAAAAATGATTTTTCTTGGGATTCAGGGACTTTCAAAATTTTGGTTTCTGTTGAAATTTCGGTATCAACATTTTGGGTGGAAACAAATGTTTCAATTCTACTTTCAATATTTCTCTGGTACACAGTAGAGAAAGCAAAAATTTACAATAAAATAAAACTATTATCCCCTGTAAATCAACTAAAGCTTGTTTCTTTTAACCTGACATATGTTTCCGCGTTCTATTTCCTTGCTCTTTCCCATGATTGGCCTTCGAATTATGTCAAGCAAGCCGGGTGTAAGGATAGTCGATATAAACACATCATGCTAGGTAAGTATCCTCTGTTCAGATACAGCCACAACAACGCCTCACATCATATATAACGTGACTCAATATTGTAACAAGAACAAAAAAGAGGTTATCAAAATCACTTTGTGTCAAGCGACTGTAATGTTATTTACATTTGTATATAAGAATTAATTAGCTAACCTTTCATATCAGACATGCAGCTCTATTAATGTTACGTTATTTACTGTACGCCAGGTTACTAATATTTTGCTATTCTAGTAAATAAGATAACGACGAATACAGCGCTGTCATGTAGTAGACGTCATCCTGATATACAGGTTTAAACAGTAGTATCCTTTCATCTATTTACATACATTCCAGATACATTAACTGTATTACGATTGTATAGAAAATGAGTAGTTGTCAAACATTTTTATGATTACTCACTCAGATGAGATGTTCTTCATATCCCCAAAAGCGCTTTTCGATCAGGTTTTGATCATCTTCAGTGTGAGTTGACCAGCTACTCCTGATCGAAAAGCGCTTTTGGGGATATGAAGAACATCTCATCTGAGTGAGTAATCATAAAAATGTTTGACAACTACTCATTTTCTATACAAGAAATATCTCACTTTTAATAACTTGACTATGTCTTCTTTAAAATGTATTACGATTATAATATACATCTAACAGTATATTAAAATAAATGCTCATGTACAAGTGGCAGTCACTGGGAGACGTCTTCACCAGAAGGGTTAATCTACTTTCCCACGCACATGCTCCTTCAGGTGAATGCGTGTAGGCACCGGAAACTGCGCTGCGAACCCTGGCAGATGACCAAGGCACAGATTGCACGCTCCCGAGGTCACCCTGGTTCAAAGCTAGGTCGAAGTACCACTGCCTCGCGCGTCACCAAAACACGCTGACATCGCTTCACCTTCAACGACCGTGATCTAAACAATCTCGTGTATTGCATCACATTCAACAAATTATTTGCTCCACTCACTTTTTTCATATTAAACGAAGTAAATGTTTGTAGACAATGTTTTATGATATACCTCTTGTACGTACATTCCCATAGCAGAACACAGTAGGCTTAGCTGAAAACTTAAGAATTGGTCGCTATGTGATGCCCTTGAGAATAAACTAATAACTATACAAATCTATACAAATAACAAGGAAAACTTGGCTATTTTATCAACGTCCTCCGGCGTTAGGTCATGTCGTCGAAAGAATAAAATAGTGAAATGATGTTCAAATGAGAGCATGATCCATAGACCTTAGAGTTATCTGAAATTCGTCTTTCAGGATAAGGAAAATCCCGTAAAAATCTTATCATCCTGACCGAGAATAGAACTTGGACCTTTTGAACATACTCAGCACAGAAAGTATTCGTACACCACTAAAACTTGAAGGAAAATGAATGTGAACGAGAATACTTAAATGATAAATTAAAGTTTACTGACTCAAAAGCATCTTCAAAATAATTTACATTTCATAGGAAAACAGCAACAATGTATAGACGAAATGTCACTTATATAAAAGTAAAGTTAACTTTCAAATTTTACAGCCACAAAAAGTAATCGTACACTCACAAAAACAATACACAATACAACAAAAATGCTGCTATTCAGTATTTCGTTAGGTATCCCCTAGCTCTAATTATAGTCCCTTGTCTCCTTGGTAAGGATTTTTTTTTTAAACCTCCGCCTTTGGTATTCGGTTCCATACTTCCGAAAGAGCAGTTTTCAATGCTTCTTTGTTGGAAATTGTCCTTTTTCTTACGTATTTCCCCAGGATATCCCACATTTGTTCGATAGGGTTAAAATCTGAAGATTGGGAAGGAGTATGAAACTGTTTTGGAACATTGTATAATATCCAAAGTCGTGTATTAAGCGCAGTATGTTTTGGGTCATTATCCTGCATAAAGTTCCAGTCTTCTTGCAGACCCATTTTCTCCACACTGGTATGCAACTCTTGCTTAAGAATGCCCATGTGCTTCCTGTGATCCATTATTCCCTCGATAAAGGCAGATTGCCGACACCTAATACAAACCCAGACAAGCTCAGATCCTCCGCCATGCTTTAGTCGAACTCGGCGAAGACGTGCTTTTAGCGTTTTGAGAGTTCTGACGTATTGGACAGAATTTATTGTGCATCCCTGCTCCAAACAATCATAAGCACATCCTCTGCATTCCAAAACACTGTCGCCATAACTTTCCCTGTCGACCGCTGAGTTTTGATTTTTTTTTTTTTCTTCAGTGACGTTGTGTGATGTCATTCCATTGACTGCGTCTTTGATTCAGATTCAAAAAAATGAACACACGTTTCGTCTCCAGTAGCAATTTTTTTCCAGAAACTCCTCTCCCTCCAAATTGAAGCGCTGCAAGTGTTCGGAGGCTATTGTTTTCCTTGTTTCTTTGTTTTGGGCGGTTAACATTCTTGGTACCCAACGTCAACTAACTTTTGAGTAACCCAGTTGTTGGATAATCGCCATCACACTGCCTTCACTGAGGGAGGTAATGCGACACAATTCACCTGTTGTTACCCGGCGATCACCACGAATGATGTCATCGACTCGCTGAATGTTGCATGGAGTCACTGCAGTCACCGGCCAGCCACTTCGCTTTTCATCTACCAATGGTGTTTGCCCTTCAGCTTGGTTACAGCGACGAACCCATCGTCTAACAGTGCTGACATCCACCGTTACCTCTGCAACCTACTGTGTTCGATATCAGATTGGTGCGTGCAGACCACTTGCTGTGAAACAGTTGAATGCAGATTATCCAGAAAGGAGAGCTAGCGTGTAATATAACCACAGTATTCAGTCTGGTTACCTTTGGTGTACGAATACTTTTTGTACCAAACTTACGGTATCATCCAGTATTGGCGTATAAAAATACTGATTCTAGAACTTACCAGAAAAATTACGGCAGGAATAAGTAAATAAAAACGGGAACCATATAATTTTACAAGTATACTAAGTTCCATAAATACTTCTGTTGCAACAAGACAAATTGTTTCTTCATTTAGGTGGTGTACGAATACTTTCTGCGCTGACTGTAAGCACACGAAACCAACTGTCATGGAGACGGACACCTCGGAAATGGATCACTCCATAAAAATTGCAACATTAATTTTTGTAGTTCAAGATCATGTCTTACCAGTTATACAACAGTATGAGGACATTCCCAGAAAATTCAACGAAAATTCATCGTATTTGTCATGAAAATATATAAAACATGTGTCATTTTAATTAAACTATCTAAAGCCTTATATGAAGAAACGAAAATTGTCGAAATTTATTCTGTTAATGGCAGTATGCGGTTCTTCTTTTCTTTCCTTTTTTCTTTTTTTAATTTATTTTAAAGATATTCGCATCACACTGCACTTTAATGGCATACTTGGTATTTAACTGACTTCTTAAACGAAGGAAGTAAAAATGTTTAACCATTACCCCTTAAATGAATTTTCTTTCACCCATCTTAATTTCATTTGACTTTCAGGTGTGTTCTTTACGCAACAGACTGAAATGCAAAATGCTTATGTCATTTAGGACTAGCATAACGCGCCACTGGTACCTGAGTTAGACGGAAGTGCATGAGCTCGTCAAGGCTATGTGCTGTGGGAAAGGTATATGCCTTCCCCAGTTTGACTCCTGCAAGTGCATTGTCGTGATAACGATAGGCACGACATCTGCACGCGCTGTGCTTGCTGATAAGGCGAGACAATTGACAGTAGCAGATGAACAAGTGCTTCGTGTAAATAGAGTGCTGCCAAATAGGTCGTGATACTCCAACTTCCGCTTTTCCTCTGTTTTACTTCGGCTGACGTAGGATACAGGTGCGCTCATGTGTGAAAACTGTCAAAAGATGTACAACAGTCTTTCCTTAGTTATGTAATATAAACTTTGTACTTACATTATCTGTAACTCTTACACCCATAAAACCACGTCTCAGCGAACTTTACCCTAGATGGGTGTTCCATTTAAATCACCAGTTCAAACGTCATCGCTCATTCTCTCTCTCTAGCACATGCCTATCTACAAAGTATTCTCGACTATGAATTTTAAAACAAATGAGTTAAAATCGTTATGCATGTTAAAAAATAGGGGAAAAATAAAACAAAGGGAATTTTAGTTATGCACAAGTCATTTAACTAATATATATTCGTAAATTCGAAGAAAAACTATAATTTATAATTTAAAAGCTTATATTTATAAAAACCAATGCTGCTGTTAAAAATTATCTACACTTTTTATGAGCAGGCCTACAAAATGCAAGATTTTTTAAAACTAAAATTGCATTATGTGAAGCAATTTTCAAACTATCAGCAATGCTATGATTAAAAAATTAGTTTGTATAAACTTAAACTTTGGTACATTTGCCATTAATAACCACCTAAAGTTTTAGTAAAAATTAATATGAGACAAGTAAACACTGGATCTCCGACTCTTCACAATTGGGTACCCAACCTGAGGAATTTTCAATAATTTCGGTAGCTGCCATTAAGCAGATTAGACGATATGCAGTTCTTGGGAATACTTACAGTTACTCCAAAAAGTATTCGTCTAATGCATGAGTTTATGTCTAAGGATGTATGGATAGTGGAAAATCATCAGAATGAAGTACAGCAGAGACACTGTCATTTACTGATTAGTGAAAAAGGAAATACAGTAAAGAAACATATGGTATCTACTCATATAGGTAAACATAGTTAAACATTCAAAAGTAAATATATGCAATATAAGATACAAAATAAGTATTCGTCTGCATACTGAAAATGCTGTAGAATGTTACGGTTAGTACTTAGTAGGTCATCCATTCCTCTTTATAATCTCTTGCATTCTCCCTGGCATGGATTTTACCAAAGATTGGGTTGTTTCCACTGTAATTTTACGCCATTCCTCTAGTAGACGTTCTTTAGATCCTTTATATTAGATATCTGATAATTCCTAATATGTTTGTTCAGTATACTCCACAAATTCTCTGTTGGATCCATGTCTGGGTATTGCGGTGATGTCGACATCCATCGTGGAGTATTATACAACAACCATAGCCTTGCATCTAGAGCTGTGTGTTTTGGATCATTATCTTGTGTGAAAATATAATCCTCAGAAACACCCATATTATTCAAAATACTGGACAAATGTGTTTTTAGGATGTTCATATAAACCTTATGGTTCATAATTCCATCAATAAAACAAATCCACCCACATCATTTGCACTCAGACAAGTACTGAACCGCCTCCATGTTTAACTAAAGCTGTTATATTTTTCTCTTCAAGCTCACAATTCTTTTTTCTCCACACTATTACTCGCCCTTTTGACTTAAAAAACTCAAATTGACTCTAGTCAGTTTATATAACCTTCTTCTAGAAATCAAACACATCGTATTTTATGTTCTTTTGCAAAAGCAACTCGCTTCTTTCTGTTGATTTTACTGATGTTCGGCCTCCATACTCAGCTTCATAAAGCTGGGGAGTTCATAAAGCTGTCAAGCCTAGGGAGTTTCCGCCAAAACTCATCTCTACAAGCTTTAAATCCTACAAAACCGTTACATTTGTACTGCAACTTCAGCCGATTGGTACATTTCCAACGTTTCTTACAGCTTATGCTGAAACGGACTTTCCTGTGTGTGTTTGAACTGCAATAGCAAGTTTTGGAGCACCTAGTTTAGGATTTTTCTTGACTTCTCTAAAGTAATTGTCGTTTCTCCATCTCGGATCTACTGCAGGACGACCGCTTCTTGTTTGATTTTCGAAAGTTTTGTTTTGATCAAAACCTGTATATAATAGTCTTCACTGTACTAGTAGTTCTTCCAATGGTTTCTCCAATTGCTTGAAATGATTTTCCTTTTTTAAATAACCTGATACAAATTTCTCTCTCTACTTTTGTAGCTTCACGACGTTTTCGACCCATATTACTTAAATAGCGGTCAACGGTTTTGAAAACAGAGATGGAACTGTCAGGACGAAACACAAACTGTGTAAGAAAAGGGAAGGGGTATGTGACAGCGAGACACCATACCTGGCATCTTGTTTACTAGACGAATACTTGTTTCACATCAAATGGGACATGATTTTAAATAACGTAGAACTGTTCACTAATTAAGAAATATATGAACCCAAATTGTGTTTTATTTTTAAATCTAGATATCAACCGATGTAAGGAAATAGTTATTCTTCATTTATCTATATTGTTCTGATTGTGCTTGTTATATTCTATGTGCTATGATTAAACGAATATTTTTTGGAGTATCTGTATGTACATTCAAGGCTTAGTGACACTGCGCTACAGTAGTGGCTCAAAACGGTCACGGTGTAACGGGATTTTATTTTCGATCTTCTTCTTCCAATAAGAATCACGCCAACTTCTTTGTAATATCCAAGTCAAATTTTAATCTAATAAGAGTCATGAGATCTTTCTAAGGTGTGGACGCGGATTTTTGGTGAAAATAAAATTTAGATGAGTCCAATTTTGTTATATATTATTTAATTATATAATATAAACTACGATTCACTCTTTTATATTATAAATATTGAATAACACTTTTCGAATCTTATTAATTTTTCTTTACAATTATAATGATCGTAACATCTTAAGTCAACTTCCTCGTTCTCCAGCAAGACACAAGATTCTAACACTTTTCTAGATTATTGATTTTCTTGTCCCCATAGTGATTCCCACTTTATTTTGTGATTGGCCGATTCACTGACACGTCATCACACCACGTGATACCACTACTACTTCGGCCAATCACACAACTACATACATTTTTATATATTTATTATTCCTTCGAACATTACTAAAAAATACTGTTACAAATGCCCTTCTTCGAAATATATGGAAAATAACCAAATAAAGGAATTAACAATTAACAATGTTTCCATATATTTCGAAGAACAGCCCCAATTAACAATTTCGTTTACAACAATGAACTGTAACATAAATATAACATACATAAAACACAACAATAAATGAACATTAATTAAAATACAACAATATATTGACATTTAACAATAATATACATGTTTTATTATTTAACTATTTTAACAATAAGTACTCCGTTGATTACAAATCTCTTGTATCCACACTTGCTTCTAGAAATGCTTGTCTTATAGCTATGGGTAAAGGTCGGCTTTTATGTGTATAGGGAGCAGTATCATTCACTTTAAATGTGTGTGTGTATTTGTTACACAGTCCAGGTTTTGAACTAAAGGCTTTTCTATTCTTTAATATACACAATTTCAACTGTTCTTTTCTCGCTTGATCTAGATTGTATGTGTTTTCTAACTTTACTTGTAATATTCTCTGGAATTCTATTTCTTCCTCCACTTGGCTTCCGCCATTCTTATCTTGTATTGTATATAATTGGCAACAATGCTTTTCAAGGTCAGTTACATTATTTTGCAATCCATCAATAATTAAACTCTTCCCACAATTTTCATTTTCCTCGTATTCAATATTACCATTTTCTTGCAAAAGTATATCTTCTACAAAAAACCTTTCATTATTTATATTATCCATATTCACTTCTTTTCTTCCATCTTCTTCCAATAATTTTATTACTAATAAATCATTTTCTGTCTTAACCTTCATTTCATGCATTTCGAAATTCAATACACTTTGCCATTCATATAATAAATCATTACCCACAATTACATCTCTTGCCAAATGTGGAATTACCAACGCAATGAAATTGAAATTCCATTCACCTATTCGCCCCTTAATTAATACTTGATATTTGATCCTATCCTTTTTCTTCCCAATTGCAGTACTGCAGTAAACGTTACACACATTTAAATATTCCACTTTATAGTTAGCTAACAGATTTTTAAACAATTCCTCACTTATCACAGTAGAACTGGCTCCAGTATCAATCAAGGCTGTATATTCTTTATCCCATAGGTAAATAATTATCTGAGGTGGGTTAACTAATTCCTTATTTTTCTGCAAGAGAGTGAGCTTATTTCCGTTATCTTCAACTTTCAATTCGCCCTGTGTCATCCTCACCGAACCACTTTCCAGAGCACAAAATGATTTGGTTTTTAGTTTTCCGTCTCCCTCTGATTATTACTTTCATTGTTGGTTAGGTTGGTACTATCGTTTATATTCACATCATTCTCTGTGCTTTGTGTATTTTCGACTCTTTCATTTTGATTACTTCTTTCAAATCTCACACCCCTAAAATCTCTTTGATTTGCACTAAATAAACTAGTACCTCTACCCCTATTAAAGTTACTTATTCGCTGATTATTTCCTCGATAAAATCTTACATGGTTTATGTGATCATTTCTTCCAATTCTCGTCGACTGATTGTTATGATAATTCCTTTGCACATTATTTTGAGCTCCCTTTCCTGTTCCGGGAATTACAGATTCATAAGTTCGTCTAGGATCATAACCTCTTCCTTCAAATCTTTGATTTCTCACGGGTGCCCCGCCCCAATTTAAACTCGTCCTATTATTCCTATTATTTGTAGGTTGTGATTCCTGTCGATTTCTTCCTCGCTCAATATGGACGTTATTATAGTTACCATCACAGGATGTAGTATCATTAATGAGGTTATGTGCTTCAAATTCGGATAATAATTCAATCATATCAGAGAAATCGATAGGCTTAGCCACAATTAAATGATTTCTGATATGTGGTGGATAATGACGTATTAGCATGTTGACAATTTCTGTCTCAGAAATTTCGGGATTGATCAACTTACTTTTGTTTGCTAATTTTAAGAAATATTCAGTCATAGAAATCCCTTTTTTAAACTCAAACCTTCCCGTTGCTAACTCAACTTTTATTCTTCTTTGTCTCTCAAGTCCCCAAAATCTATTTATAAACAGATTTCTGAAAGTACTGTATGTTTCATGTGAAGCCAAAGTTAACCTTAACCACTCAAGAGCATTCTTCTTCAAACAGCGTTTTACTATTACCATCCGAAATTCATTGGGAATTCTCTTAATACGGAAATATTCTTCCAATTCCCTAAGAAATACTTTTGGATTATCACCTGATTCCTCATCAAAACTTGGTGGACTAATATCATTTAGTGAATAATGTACACATTCATTTTGACCTAGACTGTGGAGTTGTGTGTGTGAGGACATGTTCTGTGTGTTTCTGTGATAATTAATATCATTATCTGGACTCACAAAATCACTACATTCACTTACTACATCACTAGACTTCTGATGATTGCTTAATTCACCTGGTAAGTCACAATCGTTTATATTTGTAATTCTAGACATTTCTTTCCCGTTATTTACTTTTCTAGCCTGTAATGCAATTACAACTTGTGTCAATTTTCCTAAGTTATCCTTTTCTTTTTCAAAATGTTCTTTTACCTCTTTAATTTGCAAAATTACTTCTTCTTTTGCTTTACTTATCTCATCAATTTGTAACTTTATTTCCTCTTGGTGTATCTTACTTTCATCATGTTGTAATTGCATTTCAGAACAAATTACATTGATTCTTTGTTCTACTTTATCTCCTAATTCTTCTCTTTGTTTTTGTGTTATTTCTGCCTGTTGTATCCTAAATGTTTCTAACTCTTTGTTTAATTCCATTCTTATTTCTTGTTTCACAATGTCCTGACCTAACCTAGTTTCCTGAATTATCTCTCTCAACTCATTGACTTCCTTTCTATTCTCATCCTTATTAATCTCTATGATCTGCATAAGCCTTTCCATATTATCCCTACACTCTTTTCTCCCTTCTCTAATCTCCTGTGAAATTTCAGATTTTAATTCCTGTTTTAACTTCTGTAATAAATTAATTTCTAAGTTACTCACATTTTGTGCTAGTTCCTGTCTTACTCCTACATCTAAATCATTCATTTTCTTAGTTAAATCATTTACATTTTGTTCTATTTTAGAATCTAAATTACTCATTTCTGATTTTACATCTTTCATTCTAGAATCTAAATTACTCATTTCTGATTTTAAATCATTTGCATTTTGTTCTATTTTAGAATCTAAATTACTCATTTCTGATTTTAAATCATTTGCATTTTGTTCTATTTTAGAATCTAAATTACTCATTTCTGATTTTAAATCATTTGCATTTTGTTCTATTTTAGAATCTAAATTACTTAACATTCTTGTTATTCTTTCCAACATTGACTCATTATCTATGCTTAATCTTGCATCCTCCCTATTCATTCCTACACTATCAGTAACTTCTCCTTCCACTATTATTTCTTTTCTACTCGCCATCTTTTTAACTATTTTCTGATTTCTTAACAACATAAATCTACTACTATATTATTATTATTATTTTTTTTTTTTTTTTTTTTTTTTTTTTTTAAATTTCACTCACTTAAACCAGTTCTCGTTTTCTTCTTTCTTCTCTCTTCTTTCTTCTTTCCTTTTAAATTCCCACGGAGCTGCACGATGCACGATCTCCTCTTCTTTATCCTATTCGAGCCCCACACGTTGCTGCGCCATTTGTAACGGGATTTTATTTTTCGTTCCCCATTATGGCGGTCGGTATAATACTTTCTTTCACTCCAGAATCATGATTTTCCATCACTCTTTCTATGCTAGTCGCCATGTTTCTCCCATAAGACAGCACTAACGGCGCAGTTACTCGAATATAGTTAATTTAATCAATTTTTTTTTCTTCTATCAAAAGTAATACTGGCTAGCGCCAAATGATAGATTCACAGATTAAGACAAAATGATATATAATTTTCTTGGAGATTTTATAATTATCGTAACATCTTTCCTCCTTCTCCAGCAAGACACAAGATTCTAACACTTTTCTAGATTATTGATTTTCTTGTCCCCATAGTGATTCCCACTTTATTTTGTGATTGGCCGATTCACTGACACGTCATCACACCACGTGATACCACTACTACTTCGGCCAATCACACAACTACATACATTTTTATATATTTATTATTCCTTCGAACATTACTAAAAAATACTGTTACAACGGGCAAAGTCGACCTTACTGTCACGCATCCCTAAAACTGATTAAATACATTGCTAAGGTCTGGCATTTTCATCTATGTTGATTGATTTTACTCCGGTCTCTTCATTTAATTTATACTTTCTTTATTACCTATAGAGTAGGTGAATTACACCGATTTCCACCCAACAATTACATATCCAAATTTCACTGAAATACGTGTTAGATTCCATATGAAACATTTGACTTTCTCAAAGATTTTGATTAAAATACCATATCTTTAACATATATTCATGGACAAATAAAATGGTATTTCTTGAAAATGCTGGAAACAGCCTCAAAAATCCTCTTCATTCTGGGTTAGTTTTGTGTAACTGGTAAACTGTAAGATATAAACAAAATCTTACTGCACAGAGTATGTATGTAGATTTTGTTAAAACATACATTTTTTTTTTGGGGGGGGGGGATAACTATTTCCGATGCAATGCGTGTTATTAGTTTGAATTTGCAAATACTTGCCTGTTAAATAAAAACAATTCAAGTATCTTATACAGATTAACGTGTTTTGGAAGAATAATTTGCTGTGAGAATGTGTAGAGAAAAAATAATGAGAGTGTAACACTATACCATTTTCTTTTCTTTTTTAACCCCCACAACTCATCATTAGAGGCATGAAAGACCATGTGAGATGGCAGATAACAGCGGATGCACATCCATCGAGGTGAAACTGCATCAAAGAGCAGAAGTATCAACTATCGATGTTGCAAATTATGTTTGCAGAAGTGAGAAGCAGTCACAGGCGACTTGCAAAATGATCGATATATTCCCGACTCGCGAAGTGATCAGAGACTTCATCTAGAGCAGGAGTTTTCAACCTTCGGTACGCGTACCACTGATGACACGAGATGTACTGTCGTGAGGTATGTAAATGTTAGCAAAATGAGATAAATTAACTCATTTTATAGACATACCTAGTGTAAACTCACTTAATAACCTGCTGTCCTTCTGGATTTAGAATGGGTGCTCATATAAACATTGGTGTTGTATCAGTCCGCGAACTGGAGTTGTTTGAAGCTGTATTACCAGAGAGGTTTGAAGATCAATTTGACATTTTATGTGATATTTAAAGAGATAATTCACGAGGATTCAAATATTTGGCTTAATACATTTTCTATCAAGGTTTTTTTTTTCGGTTTTAATCTAAAATAAACATAATGCAAAAGCATTTCCTTGAGAAGGATTAAGGTTGAATTTCTTCTCAAGCAAGTGAAAAAGAGAATCAGTGGCGTAACTTTATAAACATTTCCAACATAGTGCAGTTGGTACCAAGATGAGGCGGTATCAAACGAAATGTTAAACTTGAGAGCTCACATTTATTTCATTGTTTCAAAACGAGTTAGCGACAACTTATGCAGAGGAACTTCGGGAGATTATTTAACTCTATAGCAAATACTGGAAATGTCCTTAATGTTGCATAAAACACAACTCAGCACATAGCTCCATGTTACTGGCCACTCTGCTGTCAGTACTTGAGCTCCAGTGTTCTGATCGTCCAATGTCCGGGAAAACGTGGCTGTCTTTTAAGTAATCTCATAAAAACAAATCCGGCGATGACAAATTCGGAGTTCTCGGTGGCCATAGATTCCTGGAAATTATCTGGTCGTCATAGAAACTTGCAATTAGTGCCAAGGAATCATTTGATATACCGCCGTCCTGCCGAAAATATCCTTGACTCCAGTTGCTCCACAAACTCTAGGAAAATCCGCCGATACTCTGCAGTATCCACAGAGTTTTGGTTCCACTACTCTCTCTGTGGATACTGCGCAGCAAACTCCGATTTTAACCAGGGGCCTAAGTTGTCGAATTTGGCTCGTCCAATAGCGTGAGTTATTTGATAAATGGAACCATACTTTATCTATGACGGACAACCGTAGGAAGCCTAGATGAACGATTGTGTCATTCCATTTTCACCAATGAGAGATAGAGTCCCAGTATTGTGTTTCGTCTGGAAGGATTCCGAACACCACTGCTGTAGTTGGAGCGGTACGAGCCGATACGCCGTACTACCTAAAATTTGATCACGTTGTAAGTGTACCGTCTAAATTCTTGAAGTGATGCTCTGATGAGTACCATCTAAACTTTTTTTTTTTGACTTTGGTTAGTACAGCCGAAGCATTTTTTCCAACTACAGCACTGCCGGACACCAAATTTTCTTTGGCATGTCCTTTGAGCAGCTGTAACTGAATTCGTAATCGTGTTGCTTCAACATGATAAATTCGTTGATTTTATGTGCACTGCATTTTCACGTTGATAAGAACAAAATCTGTATAAAAAGCACCTGCCGGCAATAAAACAAACAATTAGGAATAAAGCATGAACATCTAGTGTCAGGCGAACTAAACTCCAGAAAATTCTACTAAATTTGATTAAGAAATTGAAACATTGAGTAAATTTCAAACATAATGAAAGAAATGTGTCAGTTTTACCCTGTATTACTAACGTCAACAAATAAACATTGTGCTGATTCGCATTTCTTCTTCCACACAAAATAAACTGCTACATCCTAAACAGGCGTTGGAGTAAAGCACTGGTCATCCATCCATAAAGATATTTGAGAAAGCGCGGATTGCACGCCACGTTTCCAATTAGGGCCCATCTCTAAGGGAGCGTTATCAAGATTACCCGCTACTGGGCGTTCACCTCGACCCTACTGGCCCAATTTTCTGCTCGCCAGCCTGCTGATAACACTCCTCTACCGCATACCCGCAACAACGTACTTTACTCCACCCAAAAATTCTATATAGAGGTTTCACTAACAAATACACGTTTTGGCATTCTCTAACGCTTGAACTTGCGTGCCATAACATAAAAATGGGGGGCAAAACCAAAGCACCAGTGTTTTCATGAGCTAGAAATACTGAGGGGCAAGGAACGGAAGACAGAAAAGTTTGAGGGAGGGCAACCTTAGGAAATTTGCAAATTTTATTGTTTTTTTTTTTTTCGTGTGTTTCATTCATTAGTGCTGGGATTCTTCTCGGGTCGTCCACGGCTGCTCATCTGCTATGGCTTAAGTAGAGCATGTTGAGTATGGAGATCTCAGGGTAGTGTGACGAAAGAGACATTAACAATAAATGGTAGACTAATCACTGTGTATTCGAATTTACACCAGTTATTATTGTGACTTTGTGGGTTCGTAGAATTAATAGGCCGAGTTGCAGAAATTAAAAATCTCCTTTATTTTCGTAGAAATACTCTTATAGATTACAGCAGCATTACGTTACATACACCATCAGTCTACCGAGGTCGATCACAATAACAAACAGTGACAGCAGATTACATCCTTAGCTCTCGTTACAGCAACACAGCTGTCTCTTATTTCACAACACTGTTTAATAACTCTTTGCCAGCCGTCACGTCCTTAAATACCTATTTCGTAAATTCGAGATATTTCTGGACCAAAAAGAAATAGAATGTTCTATCACCTTCCAGACGCGTAACCCTATCGGTGCCGGCAGGTCTTTTATCTCGCGCTATCATTATTTCTTCCGGCATACTCCTTATCTCCAGGCTATCGCGACATTATAGTGTCCCCGATAAGAATGTTTTCACTACTGATGCACCATGAATTTCCTTATACGTTCGCTCACCTTGCATTTCGCACTGATATTGACCATCGCGTCCTTTCCCAGTTCCCTTTTAACTGCTTACATCTCTATGCAAAGGGTTTACTGCAAATCAACTACCCGAAACTTTCGGTCCCGTTATGCACCGTTAGGATTGTCTTTTGAAAAGCCTAAAGAGCATTCTTTTCAGACTGTGAAAACATTTGTACGGTGAAACTTTTATCAACTCATATGTTACATTTCACATTTATGTATAGATATCCCTCTCGTCTTTCTAAATTATTATTTAGATTACACTTATCTTTATGAGGTACTTATAAATAATGCCTCAAAACTTTGAGAACTGTTTGCAGACAATGTAAATGAGTTTACTAAGAAGAAATCTAGGAAAAATAATTTGTTGATGCAATATCCCAGAGCAAAATCTTGAAAATCAGCCTTTGTAACTGCAGTATTTTGTAGCTAGATAAATTATCATGGACGGATTAAGCGATATGCATGTAATAGAAATTTGACCTTAAAAGCATGTGGGCAAACTATCTCTTACAAATTTTCATCTGACTCTTCTCATTCAAACCTTAGCCTACACAGGGCTAATGTGGAAGAGATAATTATATCTCTTATATATGGTCAGGAATATGCCAAACAACTACACCATCACTCTTAACAGTTGCCCGCCTCGGTAGCGTAGATGGTAGCATGTCTGCCTCACGTTCAAGAGGTCCCGAGTTCGAATCTCGGTCAGGGTGAGTTACCTGGATAAGGTTTTTTTCCCAGGGTTTTCCCTTATCCTCAAAGACGAATGTCGGGTAACTCCAAGCTCTATGGACCCTGGACTCATTTGAGCGTCATTTCACCTGTTTCATTCATCGTCCAATATGACAACGTTGGAGGACGTAAATTACAAAAAACGCTTAAGAATTACTGGAAAACTATGAAACAATATTTGATCAAACAAACATTTCGAAAGACTGGGTCAGATTGAAAAAAGTCAATGCCATAGCCGGGATTTGAACCACGGATATGTCGGTCTCCATCCAGCTGCTCTTAACCATTCAGCTACCATGACAACATGCCAACACGATATTCAGTTCCCCAAGTAACCACCAAGAGATTCCATATGTCTATTGTGGCGATTACTATGCTTTCAGTCTGGATTTACCTTATGAAATCTTATCCTAAACACGTCTACTAAGAAAGAATCATTAATTATCCTACACATATTGTTCAACAAATGAGTTGTGTCCTATCTCGATATGTGTTGACTAATATTCTTCCATTCTAATCTTATTCTAACTGATAAGTGTCCACTGATGTAAATATCACCATAATGTTTCTCCAAAATGATGTATATAATTAAAACCCGTATTGTCATTTAAGAAAATAATAAATAAACAAACAGTTTAAAGTATAGGGTAGTTCGGGAAGGCGGAAGTTAATCTTGAAAGTCTTCGTGTCGCATCCTGCGGGAGCCTGTAGTATATAATTAATGATGTTACACGTATTTAATGGAACAGGTAAGTAACGACTTAAAAATAAGTTTTTTAGACGGTAGTGGGCCCTTTAGGAGTTGACGAATGTGTTAAAAGTAGAAAATTCATTCACTCAGTACTCAAAAGCTTTTAACACGCCGGTAACGCCAACTTTGGTTTGTTGTGACAATCACCTCATTCCAGAAGGTCGTGAGTTAAAATAACACTTGTATAAAATGGCGGGTCATTTGAATGTGAATATGGACTATTCTGAACTTGTTGACACTTTCCAAGCAGCACAAATTCTCCCTACTCCGTCCCCCCAGGGGCCTACTTCGGTAGGTACGTGTTTGGCGCACCCGGGGTCCCGAGCCAACAGTCTCCCTCGTGTGGGCTCCTCTTCGTGGTTGAGGGAGACGGTCACCAGGCCCACCCACGTGTAGGCCGTGCGTGGAGACCCGTGGAGAAGGTTTGCAGATTCTTGTCTAGTTTAGAGTTAAGCATTTAGTGAACGAAATTTTTAGTAGGTTTTGATTGATGTTTTTTATGTACGTGTATTTTTAATAGGTTTTGTTACACTTGTATAGTTTTTAGAAAGTTTTATATCAGGCTTTTGCCATGACTAGTTTTTTAAAGGGCGCTGATGACCGCCGTAGTTGAGCGCCCTTATATATATCATGAATAGTTCAATTCCCACTTCCTCCACCCAAGGAATAACTATTTCAAATTGTAATAATTGTACACTCAAGATTTCAGTTTTCTCAAAAGATGAATAAGTTTGAAAAAAAAAAGTTGTAATTTATAACTTGTTTCAATTTTTGTTACGTTATTTCCATCGTTCCCCCCCCCCCCCCCCGCCCCTCTGCCACCCTTATGTAGAATGTTGTGGTTTTCTAAAAGTCATGTTGTCAATACTGATACTTAGGGCTGGTGACTTTTCGCAAATGCGATGTAGCGCGATAAAGTGCGAAATTGACTCAAAATGCGATATAAATGCGAAATCGAATTTTTTCCAACCACTTTTTTTTACACTGATTTTTCTTCTGGAAACTTTAACTGAAGAGTCTGTGGAACCTTTGCATGTTTAGAAAGTTATAAACTAAGTGACCACTCTTCTGGAATGTGGAAAGCAACCCTTCCCGCTAAATTAGCTTATTGTTCCACCATTGCTCTGCAATGCATTTGCGATCCTACCAACAGCGTAGATGCTGAAAGATGTTTCAGTAAATATAATTTGATTGTAACGGGGGTACTCAAATGACAAATATGTTCACTGCTTTCATTCAACAGCTTTACTGAATCATAAACTTATGAGTTATGGCATAGGCCAATTTTATGCAATTTCCTTTTTATTGTGCTGCTTTTACATCAGTATTGATTTATCGTTTTTGTGTCATGTAGTATGCTTTAGCCTGTAACAGCTTGTTCTATATTTCTGTGCAATGCTTTAACTATATTAATGTAAAATAAATTGACACCTTATGCACCTTTAACTCACTGTCATTAATAACCCTCCATGAATGTGTTTTAAATCTCATATAAATAATATTAATATTCATCATTAAAAAAAACATTAACTCAAATTAAGCATTTTTCAAAATGCTATAGAAAGCTAAATTGAAAATGTATAAATGCTACAAAATGCTATATATAAAAACCAAAATGCTAAATATCACTACCACCGTGATACTACCCAAGACAAATGAATATCATGACAACGAGAAAGATAAAACAATATCGTTTATTTATATATAATCTATATGTCTAAAAATAGTGTACGACGTACAGGTTAAGAGGATTTTATTTTGTTCGTAGGTCTCGGCCTGCGGCCTCGTTTCGCAATCAGATCTACTTACAAAATAAAATATCCATTTTAACTCTTGTATCATAAATATTATCATGTCCTTATTATGTGACGGTTCTCCTACTGATATTTACACCAAGTCGCTGTAGTACATAGGTAAGTGTATTTCCTTTAAGGATATGTATGACTGAAATTTCATGAACATTTTCAAAAAATCAGATTTTCCTCTTTTTAGTCTATAAAATAATGTAAGCCTTCCTGAATCCAAAGAATGCTTAGATAGCATCCGCAAGCCATTTTTAAATACTCTAATCTAGTTTGAAAGTTACGTGAATGCTAGTGTTAAATATGAATTCTCATTCGTTATCCTTTTTTATCGCTATTGAAATTTTCAGCATTTTTCGTCATTTAAGATGCTCCTTGCGTCGCGGTTTTGGTGTTAGATTAACGAAACTTGCTACACACGTTCTTAGAGACACAGTGAATAGGAATTGCCCTAGGCTTTATTGTGAGTTACATTTAAGTACACTTTCTTTACTTAAAAAAAATCAATATTTGGACAAAAAAAACATATTCATAGCTTTAAAAATTTCTGGAGCCTATATTTATTGAGACACAGAGAAACCTAGGGCAAATTCAAAAAATGGATATATTGGGAACCTGTTGTTAAAATATTAGACCAAAATTTCAGTTATTTTGTCGCAAGGGTCTTTTTAGGTCACGTAACCAAAAAGAAATAAATTTGACCATATTTGCCCACCAAAGTAAAATTGACAAAATTTGGGCTGTATCATATTTGCACTAAGTTACATCGCGTTTTTTAGTTCAGGATTTCAAATTTTCAGTCATAGGTATCCTTAACGATGTGTGGTTATTATTCTTAGCGTTTTCCCGTTACTCCCGTCTCATGACGATAATATGACGGAAGAGTTCCTTGTCTTCCCAAACAAATGTTTAAATGGTTATCTACACTCTAGCTGTAATTTCCAACAGCAACGGAACCCCCTGGGGATGAGGCGCAAGAGTGTTACACACTATTCCGAAAACCTAGTCCTTATGAGACCTGTAATTTTGAACGCCATACTGCATTGCTCCTACTCACATTTAACTGTCACTATTTGCGCTGAGGGTGAAACGGGGCCTTTGTATTTTTTCTTGCAAGGTTAAAGCTACCCTTCTCTCCTTTCTTAACAATAGCGTTTCAAGGACATCACTTACCCTCGTTCTTTTTACAGTGCATCCGGACAAACAATTTCCACGAGTTACTGATTCTTTGTACCAAAATATGCTAAAAGTGAAGAACTTCAGCTGCAAGAGAAGAACATGTGCACAAATATATAAAAATAACTGATTTTCTTCTGTTTTTGCTGCCACATTGACCCTAAAATTCGTCTATGTAGTCAATATAGCACCACATTGATTTAAATACCCAATTGTTTATTAAACCGACGTTTTTTTTTGTTTCTTTTTTGCATTACATCACCCATATACATCCATCTACCAAAAACGTTTTCATTGGGGGGGGGGGTTAATACATTTTCGCTGACTATTGCATCCAGTTCTGGGTAGAATACCTATAATGTAACACTGAAAGTAAGTAGCACAAAAGCACTTCTCTTCATGAAATTAAATAGCAAATTTGTTCCGTCCTTAGAGTTACCATGTGTTCGCCATTAATGTCGTTCAATGTTAAGTATATCGATAAATGAAATTATGCTCAATGGAGCCCAGGGTCCATAGAGCTTAGAGTTACCAGACATGCATCTTTAACAACGGAAAACCTCCAAATTTGACATATCGGACGATAAATGAAATGATGTTCAAACGAGTACAGGGTCATAGAGCTTAGAGTTACCAGACATTCATCTTTCAGAATAACAGAAAACCTCCAAATTTGTAAGGCTGCGCCGTGGTTCAGTGGTTAGACCGCTTGGCTCTCACCAAGGCGGCCCGGGTTCGATCCCAGGTGACCGCAAAGTGAGATTTGTGGTGGACAACACGGCGCTGGGGCGGGTTTTCTCCGGGACCTCCGGTTTACCCCGCCATCTCATTCCACCGGTGCTCCATCTTCATCCCATGTATCATCAGTGTCACCGCCTGCAGTGCCATATGTAGTAAAAGCGGGCGTTAAACACAACACATTTCATTTCCAAATTCGTCATATCGGACGATGAATGAAATGATGTTCAAATGACTACAGGGTACATAGAGTTTTGAGCTACCAGACATTCTTCATCTTTCAGAATAACAGAAAACCTCCAAATTTGTCATATCGGACGACGAATGAAATGTTCAAATGAGTACAGGGTCATAGAGCTTAGTGTTACCAGACATTCATCTTTCAGTACAAGGGAAGACCTCAGGTAAAAAACCTATCAGGTAACTCAGCGTGAGCAAGATTCGCACTCGCGACCCCTTGAACGTGAGACAGAGGGGACTGTTGAGACTTGAGGCCGGAAGTGCAGAGGCCTTGAATCTGTTCAACTTAGTCCACACGTGCCAAAGTGACAAAACGGCTAGCAGAGATTCCCTAGCTCATATCACTTTTACGTAATCTTACTGGAATGGGTACAAGGTGTTAGAGCACTGATTTATTTGAATTATCTAACCTGTCCTTAGAGATAAGGGCGCCTCAGTGTTGACTTACAGATAACATTGTTGCTTTGTACCGGCGCTGCAACAATACCGCACATACCATGGCCATTTCTGAAGCGGGGAATAAAAACTGTACTCACATGACCTTCTCTACTCTCTATTGTGCAAACTACCCTTAGAAATGTCCATTCCCGTCTACCACATGCTATTCCAAATAAACCTTTAAACAAATGGTTTCTAACATACTTCCTTCTTAGGTATAACGCGTTACGTTATCTTTGTATGACCAGGAGAAATAAATAAATAAATAAATAAATAAATAAATAAATAAATAAATAAATAACCCTTCCCCCCTTGAGTAAAGGGTACGAGCATATGGAAAATGTTAAAGCCCAACCGTAAATGAAACAAAAATAAACAAATCTAGTGAGAGTAGATTTCTTATAATTTCTGATTCATTAAGCTCTCTACAAAGCCTCAAAGAGCGATCAACTGACCTTCAACTACTTCAAGATATCCACAGTTGTTATTTCATTGCTCTAAATAAAAAGAAAATTGTTACTTTCATGTGGGTCCCTTCACACTGCGGCATTAAGGGAAATGAAGAAGCGGGCAAAGCTGCTAACGAAGCAGGTCAACTAACAGACTTAGATGAACAAACAGCACCTTATCAGGATGATACAAAATACTTCTCCAGAGTAATAAATACAAAATGGAAACAGATCTGGGATCAATCTCCTCCAGAAAAGTTACACAGGATAAGGAAAGGGGACATTAGCTGTTCCCCTGTCTACTCTCTTAGCAGGAAGGAGCAGGTGATTACCTCACGACTCCGCACTGGTCATACATGTTAACCCACTCATACTGTATGCCTACGACAAGAAGTCTAGAGGAGTATGAAGGGCAGAGGAGCTTGAACTGTTTATCTGCTCCGGTAAGGGATCTGTTTACTAGGAAACGAGTGAATGAGAGTGCATATGGTTCACCCATGCTGCCAGATCTAATGGTTGTTGCAGCGATAGGTGTTCTGTATAGGTGAGCTATGGGACAACATTCGTGTATTTAAAACGAGTCTTCCATCCTTATCATACTCGGAAGGCGAGCATAGCACCCGAGGAAACAGCAAAAGTGATTACGTTGCACAATTCTCTAGCTTGCCTTCTTGTCCTGGGCAATCAGTACCTCCTTAGCAAAGGCCAGCCACAGCAATGTGAAGTCTGCAACACCCGCCTCACAGATTGCAAGGAATACGCTTCATCACATAACTGGAGACTTATCCACCATCCAACTTCAAACACGTACTGCTATTCCTCAAAAGTACAAACTTGTATACGAAAATCTAACTGTAACGATACCAATTTAGAATATACATAAGTTATGATTTATAGATCTTGAATACCTTTGTCATATTAATTTGTTATTTATTGTTTTCATGTTTTTGTTTAAATAATTGTAACCAATTTATGATATACATTGTATTATACAAAATAGTCGCGATATGACCTAGTTGTTAAAGCGACTCTAAATAAATAAATTTAAAATAAACATACATAAATTGTGTAACAAGATCCACATTTTTTTATCAAATGATATTTTTTTCTGTCTCTTACAGTTTACTAGTTATACAAGTGTCATTCAGAATGAAAAGGACTTCTGTACATTTTTTCGTGAAAACATCTTAAACATTATAATTCAAAATAATAAAGAGCCCTTTTGAGAATATTTAAATTTTAGAAAAATTATCATGTAAGAGCAGTTTTTTTAATTTTTTTGAGACATACTGGAAACTGCTTAACTTGAATACGAAATTTAGCACTTATATAACTAACTTTCGGCTTTAAGTTAATTTGGATAGACTTAAATCGAAAAATTCCAAAACCTTAGCCTATACACGGCTAGTGTGAAGAAATGATTAATTTCCATCAATTAACTAAAATAATAAGAGCTAAATGATGAAGTCTGGGAATCAAGTACTTACAATAGTAAGTCGCCACAAATGGTGTATCTCGGATGCGAGAGCCCCAAGTGGTTTACCGGGAAAATATACGAGTCAAATGGAGAATTTAATGTCATGACGGAAAATTGGCCATGGTAGTTCAAAAGGTAACAGCGACTGGACGGACACCAGGAGATCCGTGGTTCAAATCCCGGGCATGGCATTGTATTTTTCAATTTGACTCTAACTTTTGGCTTTATGAGTTATGGTGTTCAGATAGAAATGGGCGTGAGTACGTTCGCGCATACATTTTTTTCCTTAACATGCTTAAAAAAAGGAATTTAGGGATTGTAAAGACATATTTCCAGCCAAATCACAACACTAAATTGTTTACTTACTGTAAGTTCATAGTATAGAAAGTTAAACAGTTGAGCACCGAATTAGAAAGTTTATCCAATAAAATGCAGAGGTTTCCGAGCTTACTGGCCATGGTCTAGGAGGAAAACTTTTTTTTTTTTTTTTTTTTTTTTTTTTTTTTTTTTTTTTTTTGTTAATTTATTATCCATCGATCAGCAATTATGCTTTACAGATGTTTGTTATAAGATACATAGGAGCACGACACATAACAATGGAGGTAGCCATGAACGACTCCTCTAACTAAATATGAAGGATAACTGTAACACAAATTGAGAACTTAAAGTCTGATAGTAGTAATCACGTGTCTGAGGCATCTGTGCTGGAGACGTCACTCAGGAGAAGATCTTGGGGCAGTCTGCGCTTCAGGCGAGCTGGTTGGCGAGTGCGAGCACCGAGATTGTAGGTAACAGCTCCAGGGACCTCCTGAAGATGGTAAAAGAATGGACGTGCCAGGCGTCGGATGTATTGGTGAACGGGTAGAAGACCAAACTCATGATGAAGTTGTTGGTTTCGGATGAACCATGGCGCGTTTGTAACTGTACGAAGCACCCTGTTTTGTAGTACCTGCAGTCGGCGGAGATTAGTCTTACTGGTGCCACCCCAGACTGGAGCTGCATAGGTAAAAATGGGACGGACTAGAGATGTGTAAAGAAGCAGGGAGGATTCATAACCAAGTGAAGTGCGCCTGTTGAGTAAAGGGTACAGTTTTGATAGCCGGGCAAACGCAAGCGTGACAGACCGACAGATGTGGGCGTTCCAAGTGAGTCGAGTGTCGAATAACACCCCAAGATATTTCACGGGCACATTGGTTGGTAACCAGGAGAGCGGTTCCCCCAGCAGCTGTAGTGAATTAGGATCCCTATAAGGTCGTAAAGAGAAGATCTTAACCTCTGTCTTGTTAGTATTGAGGGAAATGCGCCAGTGAGAGAACCAATGAGCTAATTGATCTAGGGCAATTTGCAGTTTCTGAATGGCATGAAGGATAGTGGTGTGAGAATAAAAGAGAGCAGTGTCATCTGCATATACGGAGGAAAACCTGAAGTTCCTGACGTTTCGCCCTTCCGTGCGTCGGGCATCTCGGAAACTACATCTTATTGGATTGACGCTGGCCAAAGTTGAGTATGTTCTAAAGATGTGAGTAGATTTTCAGGGAATCTTTTGAAATAATTTTCTGGAAGCTGGCGATTATGATTAAAATACTATGTGTTTCAGATAATTTCATGACAAATGAAATATACATTTCAATTTTCCCAGAGATTCCTCTTCATTCTGATAACTCTCGTATGACTGATGAAGCAGAAGATATAGACAAAATCTTACTACGTAAAAATGTAGATATTTTTAAACGACAGCTTTTTTTTAAGACTATTTCCGAAAAGTTCCTTGTTCTTGATCTGAATTACTTTTCTTACAGTCGTTATGTTTCAGCGTCATCACATAGGATCAACTCTTAACCTACTGTATGCCCACGACTAGAAGGCTAGAGGGGAATGAAGAGCAGAGGAGTTTGAACTATTCATCTGCTCCTGTAGCGGAGAGGATCAGTCCCCTTCAGCTGCCGTGGAGCAAGCGCTGCGGACCCCTAGCACTCGTGGTATCTCTGACGTTACTAGAGGAACCTCGGGCCGAACTGCCAAGCCCCTCCCTTTGGGAGTTGTTCGAATTGGGTTGGACTCGAGGTCCATCGGTCCACCGAGGTCATATCGGCAGTCTTCCCATTTTGGTGTTGGCGCCCGTAAGTGGCGTATCCACTTCCATCCCGTCTTGTGTCCTCAGGACCAGATAGGGGAGGCCTTGTTAGTACCCTAGGTCTTGCCCTATGGAAAGCCCCACGGAGGCGCCGGGCGCCCTTTTGGGACAGCTCGGTAACTCCCTGGTGAAGGACGCCAGGATCCTTGGTCCTACGGGTCCAGGACTAATTGGTGTAGATCCTCTGCACTCAACTCTGTATCTGCTCCGGTAACGGATCTGTTTACTAGGAAATGAGTGAATGAGTCACCAATAGCCCGCGTCGGTAGCGTGGTGGTAGAGTGTCTGCCTCACGTTCAAGAGGTCCCGAGTTCGAATCTCGGTCAGGGTGAGTTACCTAGATAAGGTTTTTTCCGGGGTTTTCCCTTATCCTGAAAGACTAATGTCGGGTAACTCTAAGCTCTATGGACCCCGGGCTCATTTGAGCATCATTTCACCCATTTCATACATCGTCCGATGTGACAACGTTGGAGGACTGAATTGAAAAAAAAAATGAATCACCAATGCTGCCAGATCTATAATGTTTGTTGCAGTAAATACAGCGATATGTATTATGCATGTATTATGTATGGCATTATGTGGCAACACTTTCGTATTTTAAACGAATCTTCCATCATTGAAATACTCGAAAGGCGAGCATAAACACAGTCGTACATATTCCTCTAGCTTGCCTTCTTGTCCTGGGCACTCAGTACTGTATTCTGCTAGTTTCATTGTATCTAAATTATAGCAGGCAATAAGACAATCTCTGAGAATAGTTTCTACAAGAGTAGAGAAAGTCATATGTGCGCAAGGCATCAAATGTGCCTTTTCTGACAGCAAACCTCCAGATATTTTGACGTGCTCTCCTCACGTCAGGGACCTTGAAACATTTGATATGTTTTTACTTTCTGAACTTTTAGATTAAGTTACTCTTACATTTTGGTTCTTTTTAACATCTTTCCATTCAGACATCCCCACACTTCTACACTCTATGGAGGGCAAACTCTCACCTCGGACCTGAGACCTCCGAGCCGGAAGTCAGCTTAGTGACCGTACATTCACTTGTTTGTATGGAACATCAAAACCGGCATTTAAACGTCTTGACTACAGCCTGTTGTGTAATGCAAGGTTAGTGGCGAACACTTCACTACAAGCACCCATTGGGCGTAAACAGCGAACAAAACAAGTTTGTATAACGATGCACAACGAAACTGTTAACCTCTGCACATTCCTCTGCTGTTTTCAATCCGAATTACTCGGCGCTGCGCTGATTTGGATTTTAATAAAGACATAAACAAAACACGTCCGCAACTGTTTCCGGGCTAGCGCTGACGTCAGCCCCGATGTTTGCTTTTTCTTGCTCTGTTGATATTGTTTACCGACGCCAGGTACTTCACCTCTCACAATAGGTCAACGTACAAGGAGTGCTGATATTTCACTGGGAGTCCCGCCCTCTTTTTGAAGCCATTTAAGCATTTCTAGCAATGCTGAAAACGGTTGTAGCTATTTTAGATTTTTTTTTCCAAATATTACGACACACAAGAGCCCCAAACCTGCTTAAAAGGCCTGTGAGCAAAATCAAGCAGTCTTTCACGGTCAATACGGAATAGAACGCTAATAACCACAACAACCAAACAGCCCGTAAATAAAGCTCAATTACTAATTTCCATGCTGGGAAATGCAAAACACCTCATGAGGATCGAAATTCCGGCACACCGGCAGTGCTAATATGATCTGGTAATTGGTAGCACCACTAACACACACAGAGTAGAAAATGTTTTTCTTTTCCCCCCTTTTCTTCATATTACTAGGGGTTGTATTTAGTATTTTGAAATCAGAAATTTAATATTTTGATTTTCACATTTAGCATTTTGTAGCATTTATGCCTTTCCAATTTAGCATTCTATAGCATTTTGAAAAAAAAAAAAAAGTTTAATTTGAGTTAATTTTTTTAAATGATGAATATTCATAACTCATATTCTTATGATTTAGTAACCTGTTGAATGAAAACAGTAAACATATTTCAAGATTCTGTTCTGTAATTTGAGTCCCCATCTTACTCGCAATCAAATTATATTTACTGATATATATGTTTCAGCATCTACGCTGTTGGTAGGATCTCAAATGCATTGCAGAGCAATTGTGGGCAATGGTGGAACAATAGGCTAATTTACCGGCAAGGGCTGCTTTCCACTTACCAGAAGAGTGGTCACTTACTTTATAAATTTCTAAACATGCAAATGTTCCACAGACTCTTCAGTTAAATTTTTCCAGAAGAAAAAGCATTGGAAAAAAATAATTACTTCGGAAAATCTTCGATTTCGCATTTATATCGCATTTTGAGTCAATTTCGCAATTTATCGCGCTATATCGCATTTGTGAAAAATTACCACCCTTGCATATTACTTATAGATGCAATGAGAATAAGTCAAAACACAAGACTTTATGAGATATTTAAATATTTGAATACGTGGCTTTGAAATTCCATTTCTTTCCATAGCCAACATATACATAATTTCCCGCGGATATTTTGTTTTAATTCTTACGGCGTGTGTGGGTTTGTCTTGTAGACGCTTTATCTCACCCCAGAGATAGAAATCGCAGACCGTGACTGAAGTGCCACAAATCTCTGTTAATAATTCTGTAATGAAATACATTTTCAATTGTTCTCATCGAAAGGTTAGCTGTATGAGCAGTCTTGTTGAAAAAACGCAAAATCACGCTTTCTCTAACAACAACAAAAAAAAAAAAAAAAAAGAGGAACAAAATTGTATTGACGTGAACTACGTGAACTACGACGAGCCAACATGTACGGGCAACGGCGGCAGCATCACCTTTAATAACACGGCTAATTAAAGTCCTTAAAAAAGGTTTTAAAAAGGTCGTATGGTTTCATCCGCACCTTTCTGTGATAGCGGCAGGCGGCAACGATCACCAAGGTCGCGGGCAGGCAAAACAACATGCAAGCGGTTAAGATGTTTTTGGGTCCCTCTGTGTATAGAATTTCTATTTGAAAAAAGAAAGGACTTTGACATAAAAGTGTGCTTTAACAAAAGCCTCAAATTTTGTGTAGTAAGATTTTGTCTGTCGGTCTCCCCCCCCCCCTCTCTCTCTCTCTCTCTTCCAGTTATGCAAATCATTCAGAAAATATAATTTGTCATAAAAATACCTCATACACAAGGTAATGTGGCGTAGATGGTAGCGTGTCTGCCGCACGTTCAAGGGGTCCCGAGTTGGAATCTCGGTTAGCGTAAGTTACCTGGACAAGTTTTATCCGGGGTTTTCCCTTATCCATAAAGAATGTCGGGTAACGCTATGCTCCATGAGCATAATGTCACCCATTCCATTCATCGTCCGAAATGACTTAAAAAGTTAAAGGACGTAAATTACAAAACCAAAAACAAAACAAGGTAATGTAATCAAAATCATTTTCAAAACGTTTCAAAAATTTACCAGGTCATTTATATACATATATATTTAATTATTCATGGAAGATGCAGACTTTTCGTTTTGGAATTCTGCTACCAAAAGATACAGATATAGCGATCTATTCCTAAAAAAGAAATATTCTTTATCTCAAAACGTGTTTTTAGCGGTGAAATCATGATATCGTATTTTCGAAAGGACGCAATTCCTTCCGCTTCACTACTGTATGTGTAGAACTGTTTAAACTATCTCTGAAGATACGGTATTTAGTCTCCGACTGCGTCAATAGATATTTTATGACAATTCCAAGACCGAAGGAAGTTGCCAGCCAGCCAGCCAGCGAGTCAGTCAGCCCCGTGAAATTGCCCGCAATACGGTCACACCTTGCGGCAATGCAGCGAGCGCCTTCTTCTAAGTGGTGCGGCAGAATGCGCAAACTGCAACTATGCAGCATGACCCGTATGTGGCTCGAAAGCGGAACATTTTAATTCCCTCCTGAGACTCTTATACCAGAACTGCATGTCTAATGCTCCCTGAAACTACCATTTATTACAGAGTACACAAACTACCTTATTGTCTATCCCAGCTACTTCACGGAAACTTTTATAGAAATAAGCTACGTTGCATTTCGTTACATCAGATACTAAGGAAACAACGGTAATCAGATGTTTAGAGAAAACAGCTGAATGTCAACAAGGTTTTAAAACAAAAACAGTACTGAAAAAGCCTGCCATGCCAGGGGTCCCGGGTTCGATTCCCGGAGGTGGGGGTGGAGATTGTTCTCCGACCAAGATAATTCCTCATCTTCCCCAGAGTCTGGAAGTATGAATGAGAATGTGTGCGTGATCTAATTATTTAAAACCCAACGAATAGCAGTTAACACCGATTTGTTGCAAAGGAGAACGGCCGCCGATATGACCATTGTAGTTAAAGGCAGGGTATGAATGGAACAAATAAAAAGTACTGAAAAATTCCAACTTTCTAATAAGAAAGAAGCATAGAAGCTATAAACTTAGAAGCTATAAAGCTTAGCTGAACAGATTGTGTTTTATAAAAACACCTTTATACACACAATTCCTTTCGGGCGAACAAACAATATACTGTTCTCCCTTAAAAACTCTTCAAACGTTAAGTTACACCGGACGATGAATGAAATTATGCTCAAATGAGCCCAGCATTCCACAGAGCTTACTTACATGATATTTATCTTCTAGGATAAGGGAAAACTACGAAAAAAAAAAGCCTTACCTAGATAACTTATCCTTACCGAGATTTGAACTCGGCACCTTTTGAACATGACGCACACATGATATATTCGCGCTGTTCGAACGGTTGCAATGGATTTAGCTTTGGTAATAGATACCTCTCAGATAACGCACTGATTACTCCACGTGGAGTGAACATATATCTGTCATTTGTGATTCCTGCGAGTTCCATTGGCTGAAGTGATGCATTCATTGGTGCTTAGCACATGACGGAGAGGCGCGCCAGGACCCCTCTCACTCTTACAAGTATAATCAGTGCATTATCTGAGAGGTTTCTGTTTACAAAGATAAATCTATGGTAACCGTTCCAGCAGCGAGACTATACCACCTACGTACACCACAGAGGCAGGCAGTGGTTTGTCCTATACATTCGAGCGCTGTTCAATAAAGAATAATCACAGTTTCATCTTCTTCTTTTTTTTTTTTTTTTTTTTTTTTTGACAACGTACCTTTACTCATCCTCATAATATTGATGGCCCTTCACAAAATAGTCTCCCCTAAATGCGATGCACTTGTCCCAGCGTTTCTGCCTGTCTTCAAAGACATGCTGGGAACCATTTTTGAGAGATACTTCAAAATCGCCTCCGCAGCCTTCACCACTGCTTCTGATGATGGATAATGCCTCCCACGAAGGCGTTTCTTCAAGTTAGGGAATAGAAAAAGGTCACATAGGGCTAAATCCGGACTATAGGGAGGGTGAGGCATGAACTTCACGTTAATTTTTGCAAGATATTCAGCAAAACGTGGTCTTTTGCGCCTGATATGGACTTGCAATGTTTTTAGGACATCCCTGTAGTATTGTCCAGTTCCTGATGTGTGACCGGGTACAACATGCTGATAACGACCTACCAAATTGCATTAATCACTCCAAATGTCTCTTGTATGCTGACGATCTAAAATTATACAGGACAATTAGTAACACTGACGATATAATAAAATTACAATCTGATCTGGATAATATCTATAAATGGAGCTTGGAAAACAAACTGCACTTCAATATTAAGAAATGCTCCTTTATGATATATACTACAAGCAAGCAACACTTAAATTCAAAATATTATTTAAATAGTTGTCCACTTGCAAGAGTATATTCTGTCAGAGACTTAGGTGTTACCATGACACAGAATTTCACTTTTAATAAACACATTATAAATATAACCAATGATTCCTTTAAGAAACTTGGTTTTGCATTAAGGATCTGTAGGGACTTAAAAGATACTCAAGTTATGTTAATTCTCTACAAAAGCCTTGTCCGTAGTAATTTGGAATATGCCTCAATTGTATGGTCACCAATATATAAATGTCACAACAATCAAATAGAGAAGATCCAAAAAAGGTTCCTCAGATACTTACATTACAAAACTCACGGTGTTTTTACTTATAATCAGAACTTGCCTTATAGTCAACTGCTTAACGAATTCAAAACAGTCTCACTCTCTGATCGTAGAACAATAGCCGAACAACTATTTCTGTACAAACTCATAAACGGCTTGGTATCCACTGAAGAACTGCTTGACAGAATATGTTTTAATGTCAGTTCTGCTAATTTTAGAAATCGTCAGCTCTTTCAATTTAAGACTCCCAAAACAGTATCCCATAAAAATTCTCCCGTTGTTAGGTTGTGTGCGAAATACAATAAACTCTCTACTAAAATAGAGCTGGATTTTAGTTTAACTTACGAGCAGTTTAAAAAACAATTAAATATGGGAATTATTTGCATGTGATTTTCAGTTGTATTGCATAATGAGTTTAACATTTGCAATTCTAGTCTTATATAGTAGTTTAATATGTTTCATTTTTAGTCTTAGTTTTTTAATATTTTATTCCATTAATTGCATTCTCTTTCTTTTATATTCAACTTTGATCAATTATTGTTTACTCTGTTGTATCACTTATTTGCTTGATTAGTATACAATTTGCAATGTCTTGTCTTAAAATAACAGCTTAATATATAGTGTATTTTTAGTTTGTCTGTATTCCTTTTTGTATTTCTGTTTTGCATTTAGTCAAACTTGTGTAACTAAATTGCATGTAGCTACTGTAATTGGAGCTTTGCTCTGTTGTAGCACAAATGAAGAAAATAATAATAAAAAAAAATAAACTATTCCATGAATATAGTTAGTTACTAACACTCCCCACATGGCAGCCTTGGCCTTCGGGGTAATCTCACCCCACCAAGTGATGACCGGACCCATTTCTCAGGTGGAGGCACCCAGAGGGCGGTGTCCATTACCTCCAATGATAGGGTGATAGTGAAGATGGCGGTGAGGTGAGAGGACCTACAGCTTTTACCGTGGACTCCGAACCACGTTGGGCATAGGGGATACTTCACGTGTGCTAGACAGAGGTGAAGGCGTGGATAGGGCCGACTTAAAATCGCCAACCCCAGAGCCGGGAATCGAACTCGGGACCCTTAGAACGGGAGCCGCGAACGAAACCACCGCGCTACCCCGGCGCCCCTATTCCATGAATATTAAAGAATGAGATGACCACAACTTTCCCAGAACAAGCAACCACTCTTGCTATTTTGGGGGGTCGGTGATGAAGGAGATTTCCACACTGAGCTTTGCTGTTTGCTCTCAGGATCAAAATGATGTAGCCAAGTTTCATCAGCAGTGATTACGTTTGAAAGAAACTCCGGATCTTCCTCTAACATCAACTTTAACTGCATGTTACCTCAATTGCAGCGGTAGGCGATAATGAACATGTCTGAACTTGCCTGGTTCTCACAGGCGGGGACCAGGAGTACCAACAATGAAGCTACTACGGCGTGTTTGTTTCACATTACTAACAGAATATAAGAAGATTGAATTTTAGTGCGAAAAATTATGATCATTCTTTATTGAACAGCCCTCGTATACAATTTACATATGTTATTTTAATCAAAACTGTTACGGTGATTTAGAAATATATGTTAGGATGATAAAAAGTACAATTTTTAATATTTAGCCGACTGCTAGTTTTGTGACAAATGCTCTTAAGAGACGCACCTGGATTTTATTACAAAAAAATCCAATTTGTCGGTTCAGGGGTAATTCTGGTGAAAAAGCGATATAAAATTTTCGGGTACGTAGTGCAGAAATGAATAACAAGATATTTTCGTAAATTGTACAACTGAATTATTTTAGAAACTACCTTTGCCCTCTAGTAAAGGTACTCTCGGTGTCAGCTGCAGCTCTAAAAGCTTCAATGCGCTACCATTTGATCAATTTTCAGCAATTATTATCGATTGATTTGTCGAGAGAAGACTCCTTTTTAAATTATCTCGACTGTTTAAGGGGATATGCATTTGTCAAAAAACAAAAACCTTACAGAGAGTAGGTACTTTATATTCAGTCCCCGTAAGGTGTTCGATTTATCTTCTTCATCCAGGGGCTGCATGCGGCCATGTTTCCGGAGCTGCCTGCAATGCAGTGGACAATTACATGCATTATTCAGGTTACCTTTCTTGCAGCTGTCACAATTCTCTATTAATGATCCATTAAATCTATTTTTTCCAAATACATTTTGTACAGTTTGTCTCATATCCCTCTAGTCAGTTGCGGCTGACGTACTGCTAGTTCCAGTATTAATTTTCAATTTTATATAAATTCCTTTAACAAAAGGGGAGGGCTGGTACCGTAGCTCAGTCGGTAGAGCACCTGCCTGCCGTGCTAGGGGTCCCGGGTTAGATTTCCGGCGGTGAGGATGAGGCTTTCTCTCCAAGATAATTCCTTATCTTCCCCAGGGTCTGGATGTATCAATGAGAGTGTGAATGTGTGCGTGATGTAATGATTAGAACCCAACGAATACGAGTTAACACCTTCGATATGACCACTGGTGTTAAAGGTGGGATATAAATGGAACAAAAAAGAGGTAGGATGTATCCGAAAGTGAAAGAAACAAACGATTGAAATAATGCAATACGTACATCACCGATAGTAGTGGCATAAGATTTACATTTTTTGTGCAGTAATATGTTGTCGATCTCTTACGGTTTACCAGTTATACAAAAGTCATCCAGAATGAACAGCAATTCTGATGTTATTCCCAGCAAATTCAAGATGTGCATTTCATTTGTCATTAAAATATTTTAATCCAAATCGTTAGAGCCATTTCCGAGTTAAATTCAATTTTGGAACACTTTTCTTATGTGAAGGGAATTTTGGGATGGGGGACGTTCCTAACGTACAGGAGAAGCCCGAAATAGCGCGGATGCGGATTTAACGCGGGTAAAAGTATGTCATATTAAAAAAAAAAATTGTACTTAATCATTCTTTCTTTATTTGGAAAGTTGCAATAAAAATGTTCCACAAACACAGGATCTTCAGAATAATTTTCTTAACCACCAGTATGCTTTGACACTGGCCGCTGCATTCCAGGAAAGTAAGCATATGTATAACACGGCTGAATGAAATCACGCCCTGTAGGTGTGGAGGGAATAGGGAAGCTACGTTATCTGAGGAGCATATGAAGCTGACGCAACAATTCGCTTAATGCTGTCCACAACAGGAATGACAATGAAGAACAAGATGAAGATGATAGTGGCGAAAATGACGCGGAGGCCGAAGAAAACATTCCAAATGTTAACAAAGTGATAACACATTTAAACTATGTGTTCCTTTGGATGGTGAGGCAAAATAAATCAAACAGCATTCAACTCCATCTTGCCACAATACGCGAGAAAACAGTAGCGCATCAGTGCGTCAAGTAAAACTTATGAATTTTTAAAACAAATAAAAATTAGGTTGTATAAAAGATGTACAGTGGAATGTATATCAAGATCAGTTATGGGAATATATTTCCCAGAATAATCGGTGAGTAATTTTAAAAGTATTGTAATATATTTAACTTGTATAAGAGAGTTTAATACTATTCTATAATTTATTATTACATGCATATTTCCCTCCTCCAACTGCGCGAGATCGATTGTTTTGTCCCTTCTAATCTCTGTTTCATATAACCTTGCCCCGCTGACAAGTACCACTCCGCGTGCAACTACCTTCCCCCTCGCCCTAATTGGCTAATGCTTTCGCGACATAGGCCATAGGCGGTGCCTTCCCGTCACATTTAAACCTGTAGTAAACGTCACAATAATTGCCAGGAAGATAGATAAAATAATACAAATAAGACTATGAAGGCAGGCAAAAATAATGAAGTTTATAATGAAACTGCGCAAGTTGAAACTGAATGAATGAGCAATGAAACTGAAACACGTTTATAATGAAAGGCCTTCGGCCTTATCCACTGGGATTTTTTCAAACCAGCACACATACCTTGCAAAAATGTTTGTCTTTCAGTCTTAAAAGTCGTGTCACGCCATACTTGTGTGTGCTTCATTCAGCCAAGTCTCGTCAAGGTAGTATAGTTTGCTACTTGTATCCCGGTACAATCTGATTGTCCTTAAATAACGTCTTCGCCACACAGCAATATCGCCCCTGGAGTGGTAAGTTTTCCTGTTGTCTCAATTTCATGTCGCGATGTTCCTACGCATCTAACACTCACACCTGTAAGTTCAGAGCACAGCTGTTCGACTTCTCTCACTGACAAAGACGGATTCTTCTCTGTGCATGCACTTCTTTTTTCGCCGCTTGGTAAAGGTTTTCCCTTGCGATGCTTCAGCGAAAAACTGGCGGTAGACTCTGCAATTATACATATAATAACTACACGCACAATAAACGATCAATAAAATAATTTAGCTCTCGCACTCGGCACAGTACACCTTCGAATGGCCAGATATGACTAATCCAGTTCAAAACAAGGTCAATATGTCATCACTACCGCTAAATCACGTGCTATCGTGCCATGTGCTTGAGAGCAAAGGAACCTCCTCTTTACTTCGTTTAAGAATTAACATGCATTTCAGGTAACTCAACTCTGTTGCGTAATATATTTAATTAAAACAGTTACAAAATTATAAATTTGACAATTCTCTTCCAACATATAAAGATATATCACCATGTTAAATAACGCAATAATTTTTACCGCACAACAGTCTGCACCACAGCAGCAGCCAATGAGAGGTGATAAGGTCACGTGACCGTTAAGAGATACGGGGCAAGCTTATGTGAAACAAGGATTAGTGTAACATCCCTATACAGCGTGGTAAGGTTATAATTAGGGGAAGAGGATGTTCCCAAACAACCACGTTATTTCTGGCTTCTACCGTACTTAGTTTGGTATATAGAAGACCTTTCAATTTTCAGGTATGTTGTCCACACACATACACATACAGACGCACATCGACCTGTTTCTAAAATTTCTGTTTTTTATTACGGATACTCTAAACGTATTTTTTCCAGATCTCCACGTCGAATTTTTGTCTTATCTAATTGAGTAGAGGAAGCAGAACTAGCATCTCATTCTCAACATGATTCATTTATTTTCGGAAGCATCCTGCAATCAGGAAGTGGCGCTGTTTTTAGATTTGTTTATTTGTCAGCTCGTGATGTAAACCCAATATGAGGAGTCTTGTTAAGGTTGATGGCTTTATCTTCAGATAACACAAATTCAAATAATCTTGAATGATTATACACAGAATAAATTACCGTTCGTCCATGTCTCGACTGACAAAATAACACGTGATAATCCTGTATACACTTTTGAAATTTATTATATTAGCTGCCTGACGAATAAGTGCAGTTATCTTTAAGTATTCTCCAGAATGTGTCCTTCTACCTTCAAAAGGATCTTTTCATAAGTTTACGTACTGTAGGAATTTCTCTTCTCTGTTCGTAAAACTCGACAAAAGTTCTGTACACAATACATTTTTCAAAATCATCGAGTCCAAACCTATTTGGATGTGGACGATGTTGAAAGTTTTTCCCTCGTTCACTTTGAATTTTGAACCTCTTTCACTATATTATGTACAGTTCGTTGTTGTAGCATTATTTAACGTAATAATCAGACCTTTACGTTTCTCTTCTTTACAAAATTGTAACACATTAAATACTACTTGTTTACTTTGTATACGTATGACGATGTTTACATTTTGACGTGATTCGAGCCCGTCCACTGTAAGAGGCTCAACTGCTGGTGACGTAAGACAATAGCTTCCAATGTTGGACGTTTTCTTATATAATTCTTTATTGATCGATCAGCAGTACAATGCTTTACAGATCAGAGTGAAAAGAAGGTAACAGAACAATACATTAAAGAACAATAATACTCAGGGGTAGGCTAACAGGCGACCCCCTAACTATATTAATTTAGAACTCCAATAATACTCTCTGAGAAATTATGTCAATATTGAAGATGTAAGACAGACATCAAGCACTAGAATCACTGGAATCAGATGTATCACTTAGAAGCAGGTCCTGTGGTAGTCTCCTCTTCAAGCGTGAGGGCTGGCACGTGTGGACGCCGATGTTATAATGCACAGCTCCTGGAACTTCTTGCAGCGCGGAAAAGAAACGACGGGCGAACCTGCGAATGTAGTCGTGAAGAGGTAACAGTCCTAGTTCGTGATGGAGCTGCTGATTACCAATGTTGGACGCCTGCATTCATTCTTCTGGTAGGTTGAAATTGTATTACCTGGGCACAATAACATGTTAAAACCCCATGATTTTAAAAACACGTGAAAGTTTATAATTGACCGCTGCTGTCAAATGTTTTGCGAGTTAATTGGCTTGTGGTTCGTGTTATTTACTCTAATAATTTAACTCACTATTTAAAGATTTTCCGTCCACTCAAAAATGAATTGACTAGAGAACTGTACGGATTATAATTGTTCACGATTATATGTCATCTAAACGATGTGAAGATGAGCTCGGTTGCATTTTGCGAAGAAGGACGAACAACTTCTTTGTTTCAAAACTTGTTCAACAAAAACTTGTTTCAACATATTGAAACTTTAGAGAAAGTGCAGAAGTTTACATTTGAGTTTAACGTTGTGTCGGTTTCCAGCATTTATATTGCACGCAAGCAAAAAGCCACATTCGGTGAAGTTTCAACTCCCGGCAAGAAGAGACCAACCACCTTGAATGAATGGCGACGTTTTCAAATCCTGGTTTGCAAAGATTCTCCCCAAATTACAACCGAATAGCGTTAATGCCCCATACCACAGTGTGAGGTTAGAAGGCATACTGAACAACAAGTGACATAACATGGCTACAGAGCAAAAATATAATGTTCCACGAAGGTCATGTTAAGGCGAAATTGCTGGCAATGCTCAAGTATCTGCTAAAAGTACGAAAAATACGTAAGTAGCAGTTAATTTTCATCGATATTAATAGAGTGCTACGTGATACTTAGCTCGAAAAATGTGCCTTTAATGTCTAAAATTTATATTAATATTATTACTTAACGAAGCGATTAAGCAGTTCGCTTGAATAAATACGTGTTATTTGTGTTGAAAATGCATATTCATATTATTAATACATATCAATATTATTACTTAACGAAGCGATTAAGCGGTTGACTTGAATAAATACGTGTTATTTGTGTTGAAAATGCATATTCATATTATTAATACATATCAATATTATTACTTAACAAAGCGATTAAGCGGTTGACTTGAATAAATACGTGTTATTTGTGTTGAAAATGCATATTCATATTATTAATACATATCAATATTGTTACTTAACGAAGCGATTAAGCGGTTGACTTGAATAAATACGTGTTTTTGTGTTGAAAATGCATATTTATGTTATTAATACACATCAATATTATACTTAACGAAGCGATCAAGCGGTTGACTTGAATAAATACGTGTTTATTGCTTTGAAAATGCACATTCATGTTATTAATACATATTAATATTATACTTAACGAAGCGATTAAGCGGTTGACTTGAATAAATACGTGTTTATTGCTTTGAAAATGCACATTCATGTTATTAATACATATTAATATTATACTTAACGAAGCGATTAAGCGGTTGACTTGAATAAATACGTGTTTTTTGTGTTGAAAATGCACATTCATATTATTAATACATATTAATATTATACTTAACGAAGCGATTAAGCGGTTGACTTGAATAAATACGTGTTTTTTTGTGTTGAAAATGCATATTCATATTATTAATACATATTAATATTATACTTAAGGAAGTAATTAAGCGGTTGACTTGAATAAATACGTGGCTTTTTGTGTTGAAAATGCATATTCATGTTATTAATACATAGTAATATTATACTTAACGAAGCGATTAAGCGGTTGACTTGAATAAATACGTGGCTTTTTGTGTTGAAAATGCATATTCATGTTATTAATACATAGTAATATTATACTTAACGAAGCGATTAAGCGGTTGACTTGAATAAATACGTGGCTTTTTGTGTTGAAAATGCATATTCATATTATTAATACATATTGTTATTAAACTTAACGAAGCGATTAAGCGGTTGACTTGAATAAATACGTGGCTTTTTGTGTTGAAAATGCATATTCATATTATTAATACATATTAATATTAAACTTAACGAAGCGATTAAGCGGTTGACTTGAATAAATACGTGGCTTTTTGTGTTGAAAATGCATATTCATATTATTAATACATATTAATATTATACTTAACGAAGCGATTAAGCGGTTGACTTGAATAAATACATGGCTTTTTGTGTTGAAAATGCATATTCATATTATTAATACATATTAATATTAAACTTAACGAAGCGATTAAGCGGTTGACTTGAATAAATACGTGGCTTTTTGTGTTGAAAATGCATATTCATATTATTAATACATATTAATATTATACTTAACGAAGCGATTAAGCGGTTGACTTGAATAAATACCTGGCTTTTTGTGTTGAAAATGCATATTCATATTATTAATACATATTAATATTATACTTAACGAAGCGATTAAGCGGTTGACTTGAATAAATACGTGGCTTTTTGTGTTGAAAATGCATATTCATATTATTAATACATATTAATATTAAACTTAACGAAGCGATTAAGCGGTTGACTTGAATAAATACGTGGCTTTTTGTGTTGAAAATGCACATTCATATTATTAATACATATTAATATTAAACTTAACGAAGCGATTAAGCGCTTGACTTGAATAAATACGTGGCTTTTTGTGTTGAAAATGCATATTCATATTATTAATACATATTGTTATTAAACTTAACGAAGCGATTAAGCGGTTGACTTGAATAAATACGTGTTCTTTGTGTTGATAATGCACATTCATATTATTAGTACATATTAATATTATACTTAACGAAGCGGTAACAGTACTGTCATTCGAACGCATGTGGACGCGGAGTGATGTCTCTCGTTGGACATAGTATACGATTTGTGATGGACAAATCAGAATAAAAAAGCATTAAAGATTGTTAGTCCTGTTAGTTCCATGTTAAACTTTTTCTTTGTTTATATTACATAGGAACGGATAACGTGGGGAGAGCTAGCTCGTCTCGTAAATTTCAAAAAGTATTTAAATAAACCAATACTAACTGGTGCTTCATTATGACAGAAAGTAAACATCTCAAGTAGAGCGAGAGCAGTTTGATCCCCTTATTTACACTTGTGAATGATGAATTTGCTCAGCCTCTTGTCTCCCCGCTTAACATAGGGGTTGCTCTCACAGTTAATACAATAGGTAGCAACCACCACCATGCGGATATTCTCACGGCCCACTCCTAAACCAAAGAATCACTTACACCAAAGTACTGCTTTCTGGCACAAACATTGTTAGCAAATTTATTATTTTTTCTACCAAGTCTATACGAGGTATGATAAAAAATACGGTGATTTCTCGATTAACATGCAGTAAACAGAAGGATAAGCATATGTACACGAATGAGTAGAGAAAGTCGTGCGAGTGCGTTTGTATATACGTTTTCGTCTAGCTCTTCCAGTTTATGAGTTATACAATCTAGTTTATCCATTCCAAATGAAGAGGAATTTACAGACCATTACAGTATATTCAACATATGCATTTTATTTTTCATGTAAATATCTTAAACGTTTCCTATTTAATTAAATTATTAGAATCGTTTTTTCAGAAAATAAAAGCTACCCAATATGTTTCTGTAAATATTTTTCTGAAAGCAGTTTTCTTACTTGAGTACGTGAAATTACACTTAAGTATCTCTGTCACATTTCTGGGTGGAATGCAATAATAGTATAAGATTTTATCTACGCTCTGGTCAGACTTAAAGACGAACTTGCCCTGACGAGAATAGCATTTCTTAATAGACACGGAACTTAAATATTTTCAGGCTATTAGTGCATTTCGCTGAACTCAGCCAATTAAAGGATAGGAAACCATATTAGTACATCAAATACAGACATGAAACAAAACTTTCACTTCCAATTGCTTTACATGCGTTTTCTATCACTTACATTCACTTCTTTAGAAATGACACGTCCTGTCACGTCACAAAATGAGGTAGAATAAGGGCAACTGCCAGCTTAAAAGTGGAGCTCTTTTTCTTTTTAATTTACGTCCTCCAACGTAAGTTATATCCGACGTGAATGAAATGAGTTAGGTGATATTCATCTTTCAGGATAAGGTAAAACTATGGTGGGAGGGAAACATCCAGATAACTCACCCTGGCCGAGATGAGAACTCGGGACATCTTGAATGTAAAACAGATATGCTACAGAGGCGGGTAAAACTAGAGGTCAGTACATATTTCTGTTTTAACTTGATAGCAAATAAAGACAATCTCTAATCGATCAAACATTTGACTATGATCTGGCGACTTTTGACCACAGACCTCACGAAATCTACAACATGGCCGAGAGGAAAAGCAAACAAAATATTACCACAAAATGTGGAAACGAGACTATATATTAACAAATTACCAGGATGTTTACGAAATAACTATACAGTAATGAATTAACACAATGTTATACAGAATGCATCTCACAACCTCAAATAAGAGAGCGGGGGGGGGGGGGGGGACATTAAACCTGTCTTTTGTGCTACACTTTTACGCTAGTTTTCTTCTGTAAAAAACCGATAGTCCAAATCCGATTTCCTGCATTTGCATAGTCAATGTTGCTAGCTGTTGAACCTCCAAAAGTAGGGCAAACGTCCTACGCACTTTTCCTGATTGAAATTTCTGAAGTTTTCAGTAGCTGCCGTTACATTTCCTTTAATGTCTCCTTCCCGATGCTCCGCCAACTTGAAGTTGTGATGTCGCTTCACGATGTCTTGACGATGTTATCTGCTCACACTATGACAAATCTATCTCAGGGTATGTGTGGGTGTGTATTATTCAATGAAAGGATGACACTGGCTCTACACTTTAGCGGAGAAGTTGCCGAAACTACTATATGAATGTCCGGTGTTAAAGTATTTGATTCCTCTACCAGATGGTTGAGACGAAATTAAGGTATGCAATGAATAAAGAATCGTAATGGATTTCAAAGGAACATGGTATATTTGTCAAAACGCGAGCAGGTGCAGTTGGGGTGAGTAGTTATAACAAAGTGCTGGGAGAAAGGGATTCTAAGTGGATAACATTGACTCCGTTTGAAAAGGCATTGTTCGGACCCTTAATAATGGCATGACCGAGACTAATAATTACAATGGACAAAATAGTCACAAACGGAATTTCGGTATGAATAAAGACAGGCTTCGAGTTACAGTGAGGGACACAACTGCGCTGGCGGTCCATTAAGAAACACACAACTGGTTCGGTCTTCGCGGAAGGCAGACCAGAACCGAAGAGAAAAGGTACTGCCCTCCACAGGAGAGTAAGTCTCCAAGGCCTGAGACGCAGCGGGGTTGGCGAAGGTTCCCACACCCTCCCTGGACAGATTTATGACACCCCATATCCTTTTACCACTGTATAAGAGAACACATTCCTTACAGGGACCTTCTTTGCGTTGCTGGACACTATACTCCTCTACAGGAGAGAAAGTGTCCGAGGGATAAGGCGCACGGGAGTTGGCGAAGGTTCCCACACCCTCCCTGGACAGATTTATGACACCCCATGTCCTTTTACCGCTGTATAAGAGAACACATTCCTTACACGGACCTTCTTTGCGTTGCTGCACACTATACTCCTCCACAGGAGAGAAAGTGTCCAAGGGATAAGACGCAGGGGGGTTGGCGAAGGTTCCCACACCCTCCCTGGACAGATTTATGACACCCCATGTCCTTTTACCGCTGTATAAGAGAACACATTCCTTACACGGACCTTCTTTGCGTTGCTGCACACTATACTCCTCCACAGGAGAGAAAGTGTCCAAGGGATAAGACGCAGGGGGGTTGGCGAAGGTTCCCACACCCTCCCTGGACAGATTTATGACACCCCATGTCCTTTTACCGCTGTATAAGAGAACACATTCCTTACACGGACCTTCTTTGCGTTGCTGCACACTATACTCCTCCACAGGAGAGAAAGTGTCCAAGGGATAAGACGCAGGGGGGTTGGCGAAGGTTCCCACACCCTCCCTGGACAGATTTATGACACCCCATGTCCTTTTACCACTGTATAAGAGAACACATTCCTTACAGGGACCTTCTTTGCGTTGCTGCACACTATACTCCTCCACAGGAGAGAAAGTGTCCGAGAGATAAGACGCAGGGGGGTTGGCGAAGGTTCCCACACCCTCCCTGGACAGATTTATGACAACCATGTCCTTGTAACACTGTATAAGAGAACATTCCTTACAGCGACCTTTTACCGGGTACCCCGTATGGCTTGCGGGCATCCGAGGTAACAAAGGAGTTAATCCTTACAGCAGCACAAGCTAAATTTCAAAACTCCAAAAGAGCTGTTTGGCTACAAAATTTACCCCACTTTAGAAAAAATAAAACACCAGGGTGTAAACAAAAAAAGCGGTTTGGCATCCTGTACAAAATTAAAGAGGAGCAAAAAGCTACCTCAACAAATTTCCTCAACAAAAATACCACATCATCCTGTAAACATCACAATTATCAACCTGCGGTCAGACCCAAAACCTGGGTGGGTACGCAGCAAAAACCTTCTGGCTGTTAACAGCCTGTCAGTATACGACTTAGACTTGGACTTGGAGTGACCTTCTTTGCGTTGCTGGACTATATCTGTCGGTTCCTAGGTAAATAACGAATTAAGTTGAATTTATTTGAAAAGAACTTGCATCACGATTTTGTCACTGGGACAAGAATGACGCCTAATCCGTCTTGTCCAACCAGCGATCAGACCACAAGTGTCTTAGATTATGTCCAGGATGTGTTATTATACTTCAAATTCTGCTAATAACCTCCCCTTTGGTAAGGACTCCTAGCTTCTAATCCTATGTTGTCCTCTCATTTCTACTGTTCTGATATTTCTGCTTTACATAAATCCTACCTCACATTCCAATAATCTCAAGCTAGTCTGCCATACCTAACCAGACAAAATTCCTCTTTCACTCACGTAACCGTCCGAACTACTTCTAGGAATTTGTCTGAAAACCAGCCGTCGCTAATTATTCTAATTAATGTCATCTTAGTATGAGCCAAAATGTACTCATAACCTATTGCCAAACCTACAACCCCTTAACATTCAACACAACTTCACAAAATAAAAATATTTAATTTTATTATAGTTTATAATTTATTTAATCGACCCATAATTTCTGTATCAGTGTGGTAATCATTTATTAACACGACAAAACTGAAGGATACAATTACTCCAAGTGGCTTCCTCCTGCTTCAAAGGCTGCTCTTAGTCTGTCAAGTTCAAGAGCGATTCGTATACAGTCACATACAGTGTAGATACACTCAATGTCTGGTATCGGCATCACAGAAAATAAGCGCATTAAATGTCTACGTACAAAGAAATCCATTGGATACAAATCAGGAGATCGTGAAGGGCATGCAATGAGTCCCCATCAACCGATCTATGTATCTGGACATTCAACACTGACGAAATTGTGCTTATATCGGACTGCAATAAGCTGGCGATGGTGGGGTTAATTCCTAAGAACATGTAGCCACGTCTACGCATTCAGACGCGGAGGGGAGATATACCGATCAGCTTTGCTCTACAACAAGGAACTAAGCAAAAAAATGAACACCTAGCAGACAACCGTTTAATCAAAGGCATCAACAACTCTCTCAAATCCCTTTTTTTTTGGGGGGGGGGGTCCTCCTTCCACTGTTTTAATGTTGGTGGGGCCCATGAAATATATGGCACTAACACTCTGTATAATGGAATTGGTCTATTAACGTTATTTACATTGCATTCTTAATCCTGGCTCTATGCAGTAAAAGTTACAACGTATTAAGCACATTCCCACACCCACAGCAAAATAAGTAGGTACGAGGAACGTCAATGGAATAAGTATCCCTTGGTTCACTTCCAGAAGCGAAACAAAATTATTTGGACATATGCACAAAAATTTGAGTTATTTTTCAACATATTTACGACTGGAATTCAGACATTTGTCCTACAGTAGAACCAACTTTATCTTTGTCGCGAGGTCTACCCGAAAGTCCGAAGATTCCGGCCTCTATCAGCCCGGGAGCGATAGGGTTCTTTGCTTGGGGCAATACCTTGAGTCTATAAAACCCCCATCTCAAGATGGGTGGAAGTGGATACGCCACTTACGCGCGTCAACTCCACAGGGAAGACTACCGAATAACCTCGGTAGGGCCACCTGGTGATCTAGCACACCTTCTACTAGCTCTGCAGGCTAGTACACGGGACTTCTTAGGCAACACTCTGCCCCCTGCGAGAGGCCTAAGCCTGGCCGGAGGTACCAGATCTCACGCCAGTGTCGGGAGCACACTGCCCCCTCGAGTCCAACCCAATCCGAACTCCCATTCAGGGAGTGGCTCGAATGTTCGGCCCGAGGTTCCTCTAGTAACGTCAGAGGTACCACGAGTCTGCAGTGCCCGCAAGCACAACCAACTATTGTATCACTGTCTCGCAGGTATTCCAACTACCTGTAATTCTAGAAAAGCTGACATGAAACTGTTAAGGTACATGTAATTGAAAGCAAGGTCCTGGATATAGGATGTATTACCTCCCAAGAGATATAAGACTAAGGTTCCCATGCCGCTAGTTCTGAATGCCTCCATGCTTTAATACAAGGTGTGCGAGGTCTACCCGGGAGTCGAAACTCCCTCTCTTTAAACCAGGGAGCGGCACAGGCGAAACTCCCTCTCTTTAAACCAGGTAGCGCGACAGGCAGCTCTCCTTAGAACCGATAATTTCAGTCGAGCCGCTGCTGTTCTAGCTATGCAGGCTAGTACCGGGGAACATTTTAATCGTCCCTCAACCACGTCTGGGTGGCACAGCGAACCAGGTGTATCCAATACCCATGGGCGTCGAGACCAACCCAATCTGAGGGTCTCGAATGTTCGGCGCGAAGTACTTCTTCAGGATTCGCATCACAGCTGCTGAAGGGGTCGGAACCTCTCCCCTATGGAAACTATGCTCTACACACATTGCACTTGTGGGAGCTAAAATTAGAGCCTCCATCTCCTACCATTGCATGGCGCAAGTGCCACGCCAAGTTATTCCAGTATATACGATTTGGTGGTAAACTTATTTTCTGGACGTGCCTCGTACAAATTGGAGAGATAAGAGCGTGCACCTACTCACCTGATCACCTTCCTCCTGTCGTGGGGATGCAGTTGATGCGCCATCTCCGGATCGACCGCCTCCAGATGCCTGTGTAGCTCGAGGCTGGATATCCGCTCCAGATCTCGTTCGTCGAGAAGTCCCACGTGCACACTATCAACACTAGCACCATCACTACCGCACTGCACTTCACTGGCACCATCACTTCGCACTGATTCACTGCACTCACCACTTGAAGATACCCTGGAGCGTTTCGTGGCCACACTGTCGTCAGCACTGCTGGCTCTTTTGGATTTGTCCCGGTCGTACATCAGCAGCTCCGACTCAGAGCCCTCTTCTATCAGCACCTTCCACAGCAGAGATTCTATGTAGTAGTGCGTCCCACCAACCACCAGAGGCAGCTTCTGACGCTTCAACATGTCCTCTATCTGGTGTCATACAAGTTAGGGAAAAATAGCTACAAAGAGAATCGTCATCAAACCAATTTGGCAAAACATACTTTCTCCAAACGTAACTGACAGCAGAAATATTTTTTTCTTGCCACTAGTAGGTAGTGATATTCTACTCAAAACTCCGATACACAGATTTCACAGTAAACATATGCTTACATGTGTGAGTTTGTGAGTGTGTGAGTGAGTGAGTGTGTGTGTGTGTGTGTGTGTGTGTGTGTGTGTGTGTGTGTGTGTGTGTGTGTGTGTGTGTGTGTGTGTGTGTGTGTGTGTGTGTGTGTGTGTGTGTGTGTGTGTGTGTGTGTGTGTGTGTGTTTCACATAAAGATATCCCAGAAAATTCTCCAATCTCAAACCAGCTCTTACATGGCAAAATTGCCTTTGTTTTCTTTTTCCACCTCAAAATAGTTCTTATGATTTTGATTAAGATTCTTGTGTTTGACATATTTACATGAAAAATATTATGTATCTCTTTAACATTTTCTGTAAAACGCCTACTAAGTCCTCTTCATTCTGAGCGGTTTTTGCACAATTGTAAAACCATAAGAGGTAAACAAAATATTATTGCAGAAAAAGCTATACTCGTTAAAATGCACATCATTACAAATACAATGTTTTGAGAGTTAACCGTTTCCGAGACATTCTTGGTTACAAGTGTACATTTTCAGAAACCTGTGATTTTTTTAACCCGTATTACGGAATTCAAAGCCAACACTTGCGATTGTACTTTAAAAAGTCACTATCACATGTGCCTAATGGATCATTTTTAACAAAAATGTTTTGAAGATGTATCTCGATAAACAAGAAGAGTGTGTAGATAGGCATGCGAAGTTCCGCCTCCCCCTTGCACTTTTAAAAGAAATTAATTTTGTGTCTGCAGTCTGTGTTCCATCACTATGAACGAACTTGAGATATGTGTGTAATTAATTTTGCTTGGTGCTCAAAGTGGGCGGTAGCCCCATGGGTATAACCGCAGCAGCCTCTCCGTTCCGTAAGGCGGCAACCTGAACAAACATCATTCTTGACTCACCTATTGCCAACAGAGTATTACACAGATAGACACAAACAAATCATACAAAGATTAGTTTTAATGTCATTTAAACCATTTTATAGCTTCTCAAAACAATGCCATTTAATATTCCACTGGAGTTGGTGGCTGAGGGTCAGCGCGTTGTATGTCATGCGTGTACCTGTCCTAGACGGACTTAACCACTTAATGACGTATTTGTGGGGTTTTGTAGGGTGGCGGGTTTGATTTAGGTAGGGCGTAAGAAAGGAGGTAGCCGTAGCTCCTCAACAGTTGCCGACTCGGGTGCAACGCCTGTTTGCACCGCTGATGTGAAAAGGTTTAGGAACCGTTTAATTTAGAAAGATTTCCAGTCTAATTCTCGGGTAGGTAGAATTTTGAAGTTGGAATAGCAACGTTAGTGTTACTGGTTATGCCCGCAAGCAATGCGGGGAAGCCGGTGGAGCTTTAAGTGGCGTTCAGTAGGTTGATAGTTCCCAAAACACCTAACCAGGGTGCTGTGATGGTAAGGCAAACTTGCGTAGCATTTTGTGACACGGCGTCTAACAACATCTTCCACATAAAGGAGAGATGAGGCTTCATGAAGGTATCTCACGGGAAAGCATCTGTCTACAGAATAGATAGCCCTACACACGTTGAAGCTGTAGCAGTTTGGATCCTGTGGCCATGCCCCAGATCTCGCACGCATAAAGCATGATGAGAAGAATCAAAGCCTGAAAAAGACGCAACTTCAAGGGTGTCGGCATCCCTGACTACATCATGGGGTACAACGAAGCCGAAGCCCAGCATGTCCGATGTGCTAACTCTTAGATGTGACCCCCGTAAGTTAGGCCCTTGTCCAGCTTTACCCCCAAGTAAGTTAGAGAATTTATCCACTCTATCCTTCGACCAGAATAAGTAAAAGAGGGTAGGTTGGCGGGAAAGCGGCGCTTGGTGAAAATTATGGCTTGGCTTTTCTCCGGACAATCGCCAAAGCCTGCTCCAATCTCGGATGAGGCACAGGTGTCGCTGTATTGGGTTGAAGACTCTGCGTGAGTGTCTATCTGTGTTATAGAGCAGCACGTCATAGCATACTGAGCTATATAGTCGTACGGCTCCGTAGGGAGGTCGGCTACATATACGCTAAAAAGCATGGGGGATAAAGCAGAACCTTCTGGGACTCCGCCTCTGATGGGTCTTCTGGTGGATAACTTTCCCGCCACGGTGACACCAAAGTACCTGTTTTTAAGGAGAGTGTGTAGGTGTATTGTGTGTGAAGGAAGCCCCAGGGAGATAGGTTTGTGTAGAAGACCTGCATGCCAGGTGGTAGAGAAGGCCTTCTTGACATCCAGAGAACTGCCGCGGTAAATGCCCTATCGTGGAAACCCAGGGCAGCTGCCTAGACCAGACGAAGCAACTGCTGTGATGTCGAGTGCTGAAACAAACTATAGTTAACCTATCCGTGGTTTAAAAGTAAAACTGTAGTCAACCGAACGGGATGGCTCAGGCGGTTTCGTCTGTGGATTCGATACCCATGGGTTTTTTCACGGGTTTCCCCGGGTCACAAGGTGAATGCTGGGTAGGAATTTCCCCAATATCCTGCTCCATTTCATCTCTATTACCATCTCACATCATCTCTCATCTGGTGGTCTTTTTCAGGGTAGAAGTGTCGGTGAGAGTCTCAACGGTGCATGGCGGGATGATATGCTCCGAGTGAAACACTTCCTCCTCCGGTCTACGAACCACCTGCTGGGACAACTTTCGAAACAGTAGGGAGAATGTCTGTTGTCCTGACCTCCCGGGGAGGATCTAAATAACCGTAGGGAACCTGCCCTCTGCACTGTCGTGGCTCCTTGGAACGGCCACCCTCTTCTCCTCGCCACATCCTTCCTCCCGGGTATGCCCCACTTGGGAGCGCAGGTACAATAGATCAAGACTGGTCGCAGTGTCAAATCCTCTCCCTAGTAATCCTAAAGTCAAAAGCTAACCGCGGGTTTAAAACTCTCTTACAATACCAGGCCTGGAAATGTAACACAGTATTTATAGAAGTCTGGCGTGGTAGAGTGTTCCAGGAATCGAACTCCAGATGTAGAGGGCTGACATCATCTCTCCTTATTATTAGCGGGCCGAAGGAGTGACAGCTTCATTACACTGCGTCATCACAACCAATACCGAAATTTGCCTTCAAGCAGAGCAACACATTTATATCTTTAGCAGTTATTAGCATTTGAGCCAAAAGTTTCCTTGTTGTAGGAACAAGGACGTCGGATGTTGGTCAGATATCACTATGCTAGCCTTGAAATTCCAGTATATCAATTATATCTCCAGAAACAAGTGAATGAAGACGCCGCTGTAAACAAATAGCAAAAGTGTTCAAAAACTCAAACCAATAACTCTAAAATGGCTCATGACATAGTGTATTTAACGAGCGCTTGCAGTTTTATGCAATATCCGTGCTGCATATAATTTAAGATTTAATGTTACTGCCAAAAAGTTCAAGATACACAAATTTATTTCGCCATAGGAATGTCTTATATATATGAATTTTAATAAAAAATACTCAAGACTAACTTGTATATTAATAAAGGTCTGTTGCCTGCCTCGGTAGCGTAGATGGTAGCGTGTCTGCCTCACGTTCAAGAGGTCCTGAGTTCGAATTTCGGTCAGGGTGAGTTACCTGGATAAAGTTTTCCCGCGGTTTTAACTTATGCTTAAAGACGAATGTCGAGTAACGCTAAGCTCCATGGACCCTGCGCCCATTTGAGCATCATTTTACCCATTCCAATCATCGTCCGTTTTGACTTAAAAAAGTTGAAGGACTTACATTAAAAAAAAAGTTATGTTTGGTGGGAGTTCCTTAAAACGTCTAGGAAGTTATTGACTTTAAATTCCAAGTTTGGTATCGACAGTCCAGGCCCAATTGCTTAGGAGCTGGCCGTCTGAATTCCTAGGTCACGGGTTCAAACCCGACTCAGACCGATGGTTTTTAAGCGTACTTAAAGGCGAGAGACCCATTAGATCTAATGGCACGTTAAAGAACTCCGGCACACTAGCAGTAGGCTACGGATCCCTGGAAGAAAGGTTGATGCGAAGGAACCACACGAGGCCACATGCCACAAAGACGCGACGAAGTCCCTAACACTTCCAGGCTCAAGACACATTCCACTACTGGAGCTGCCCAAAGAAAAAGGAAACTGAATACAACGGAAACAATGGAAAAGAAATTATGGTCCATCAGAAACTACCTCAGCATTCGCCTTCCGACCAAAAGTACGAAGTAAGAAAGAAAAGTCGTCGGGAATCGAATCAGCGACCTCCCAAATGCGCAGTTTGTCATCTGCCTTTTTAATCTGAGACAGAGAGGGGGGCCTCAAAACATTCTACCGGTAGAAAGCGTTTAGAGAAGTACGTCCACGATAAAAGTGAAGTCGCTTCACGTGTTTAAACTTTCGGTCGTGACTTACTCCATATTTGCCAAAAGTTGAGTTCTGTTTGTGCGTAGCGTAGAAGGCCTACAAAGATAACACTTTTTTTCTTCCGGACTCACTCGTACTCTGATGTGTGTTAAAACAATAAAAGATAACTTAAGGCCAACAGTTGCGTCACACTCCGTAGAAGCAAATTATCTTAACCATTCAAGTCCTCTGGACCTTCGTATCACTATTTCTACTCACAAACTTAATCTCCTTCACGTTACGCTAAATTACGTATCGCCTTATAGGTACAACTGTAACAAGAGAATATAATGACAGTAAAATATTTTAACAACTCGTCGCTATGCGATGACTTCGAACTTACAATTCCTTTGCAAGACCAGGAGGAAAAAAGTATAAATATTGGAAAATTCAAACCAATATCAAGGAATATCTCGGAAACCGTTAATTCAACATCAGTTGTTATGATTTTGTCTATCTCTTATGGTTTACCAATCATACAAACATTATTTAGATTTTTTTTGTTTTGTTTTGCTAATTTACGTCCTCCAACGTTAAGTCCTATCGGACGATGAATGGAATGGGTGAAATGATGTTCAAATGAGCCCAGGGTCCATAGAGCTTAGAGTTACCCGACATTCGTCTTTCAGGATAAGGGAAACCCCCAGAAAAACTTATCCAGGTAACACACCCTGAACAAGATTCGAACTCGGGACCTCTTGAACGTGAGGCAAACACGCTACCACCACGCTACCAAGGCTGGCTTTTTAGAATGAAGACTATTCGCGGACATTCACAGGAAATTAAATATATATATATATTTGTTTTTTATAAACACATTTTAAATAATTTTAAGAGCAGTTTTTGTAAAATCAAAATTAGGAGCAAAATTCTATGAAAAGATTCGTTTATGTTTTTTTTTTTTTTTTAATCTTCGAGGAATATCCTTATATTATGTGTTTCAAATGAGAAGAGTTCTCGCCTATAGCGAATCAGATGCGTTAGAGCCTTCACCGCTGCCACCTCGTTATCCCCACTCTTTTTATATCTCCCCCTCTCTCTCTCGCACACTTGCGAGTGTTCGTGCCGCTAGACGTAAGGGAACACAAACTAAATTTTCCAAAGTTTTATAATAATGCAGTTGTAATCACAATTGTAACATGAATATTCGTATATTACATATTGTCCTGAATGTTACTTAGGTTAAGAGATAATTTGTCATCGTCTTTGTCTTCAACGTCTGAGTACTGCAAATTTATGATCATAGGCTCCAAAATCTCGTCACGTGCTATTTCTTTCCAAAAGTCGACCTCCTGTAATTTATCTGATGTCTCACGCAATTTTCCCAGTCTTGTATTTTTTGTCAATTTCTTCGTGCATAAGTCGTTCAACGTCAGTCAGTTTAAAAATATTATTTCTGTTTGCAACATAATTTGAGCCCACATTAACTCTATTGGATTGTTCTGCCAGTAGTAAGGGGGGAGGTGGATCGCGTCTCATTGATCCAGCTGATACACTTTTTCATGGAAGAGTAAGTGAATAATTCTGCTTTGAACTCTCTAGAGTAAATAGAGATTTCGAACCATTCATAAACAAAGATATAGTGTGACCAGACACGTTCTGCCAGACTAGCAAGAAGTGTATGGTTTCCTCTCATCGAATTTAACAAATACCTTGGCTTATTCAAAGTACATATTTCTTTTACCACATCATGTCAAATGTTTACTCAGCTCTGTGTAATTTCAAATATACGTTCACGCATCCATGCCAACCAATAATGATATTCATTACAGTGCTTACGTCGCAATGCTTGTTATTTTATGATGGTATCTATTTTATTTTTGTATTAGGAAAACTATTTGAGCTAAAAATATGGGGTTTTTACGGTTATGTTAAATACATTACTCTCTCCTTCCTCATGGATCGGATTTTGTAAAATCTGAATTTCTGTCTTAGCGCGAGTAGTATTTATTAGAGAACTCCTAAGTGGTTTATCGGGAAAAACACGAGTCAGTTGGAGAATTTAATGTCATATCGGCACGTTGGTCATAGTAGCTCAAGAGTTAGAGTGGCTGGACGGCAACCAGAAGATCCTTGGTTCAAATACCGGCTATGGCATTGAATTTTTCAGTCTGCTTCAATCTTTCCATACGAATGAAATGATGTTCAAATGTGTCCAGGGTCCATAATGCTTAGAGTTATTAGATATTCATTTCTCAGGAAAAGGGAAAACCTGCAACGTTAAGTCATATCGGACGATGAATGAAATGATGTTTAAATGTGTCCAGGGTCCATAGTGTTTAGTTACCAGACATTCATCTTTCAGGATAAGGGAGGACCTCCAACGCAAGTCATATCGGACGATGAATGAAATGATATTCAAATGAGTTAAGGGTACATAGATCTTAGAGTTACCAAACATTCATCTTTCAGGATAAGGGAAAACCTCCAACGTTGTCATATGATGTTCAAATGAGTACAGGATACATAGAGCTCAGTTATCAGAAATTCATCTTTCAGGATAAGGGAAAGCACCGGAAAAATCCTAATCCACGTAACTCACCCTGATAGAGATTTGAACTCGGAACCACTTGAACAGGCGAGCCGTTATAGATTCACTGAATATTACTACAAGAAAGATAAATGTTGAAGTGTGTTTTTTCTCCCGTTTTCTTCTTTTTCTTTTCTTTTAATACTGTAGAACTTTCCGGGTTATAATTCGTTACGTTTACATTTTCAAATAAAAAGCCATTCTCCTTTTTATGTCCTGAACATGAAATAGATGGAATTTCAAAGACATCACATAGCGAACAGGTCTTAAAATACTTGCCTGTCACTTAAGTTGTAAGAGTGACTGGAGATTGCACAACGATCCAAGGACACAGTGTATTCGAGGAGATTGACAGGTAAACAATACATTTTGTCACCTAGTACGACAGTGAGTGGTTGTGCTATCATTTCGGGATGTATGCGGCGCGGCTGTATAGATAACATCAGCATTGAGAATTCCACAGGTGTTCCTAGAATATCTGCTTGTGTGCTATATAACGTCACATCAAGAACAGCTTGGTTCAGCCAAATCCTTTACTTTGTCCAATCGAAAATGTAGATTTTGGAAATTTAATTTGTAAACATTTTTTTCTTTTCTCATATTTAGTTGTACGCACTATGGAAATATCAGAATAGTGGATAGTCAAACATTTTAAGTGCTGCTCGCTAACATGATGGTTTGATATTTATTCTTTATGAACGGCTAAGAGAGTAAAAAGTGAGTAACGACTTCCGATTTAAGAAAATGTAAGTATTGGAAAATTCAAATAAGAAATACCTAAAAAAATCTTGAAACCAACAATAAAATAAATTACCTCACATAAATTGTGTACTTTAACGAGAGGTACATTCGTAGTGTAGTAAGATTTTATCTCTTACGTATAAGTAATTCTAAACGAAACCCGCCACTGTAGCATAGATAGTAGAGTGGCTCACGTTCAAGAGGTCCCTTGTTCGAATATCGGTCAGAGTAAATTAACTGATTAAGTGAATTGATGGAAATTAATCATTTCTTCGCACTAGCCGTATATAGGCTAAGATCTTTGATAGAGTCAACATGAAAAATTCAATGCCATGGCCGGGATTTGAACCACGGATCTCCTGGTTTCCATCCAGTCGGGAGCCCCTAGTGGTCTACGGGGAAATATAACTCAAATGGAGAATTTAATGTCAGGAAGGCACGTTGACCATGGTAGCTCAATGGGTTAGAGCTATTGGACGGGAACCAGGAGATCCGTGGTTCAAAACCCGGCCATGGTATTGAATTTTTCATGTTGACTATCTATTAACTGATTAAGGTTTTTTTCCAGAGTTTTCCCTTATCCTGAAAGATGAATGTCGGATAACTCTAAGCTCTGCGTACCATAGGCTCATTTGAGCATTTCTCATACATGTTCCGAAACGAATTAATGTTAGAGGATGGAAATTAAACAAAAAAGAAAGGAAAAAAAAAAAAAGATAGATAGATGAGAATGAAGAGAATTTCTGAGGAATTTTCGAAAATTTAAGTTGTATATTTCATTTGTCATCTTAAGGATGTGCAAAGTAAACAAAATGTTTAGAGCAATCTCAGTGTTGCCAATCAAATTACATTGAACCTCGCTACTCCTTGAGCAAATTTTCGCTAAGTTCCGCTATAATATTATGCAATAGCTGTCTAAAATGGTTTAAAAGTCATCACTGTCAGAAGATTCTATAGTCACTATAGCACTTATAGAAAAATTATACATGGATTTTCCAAATTTATTTACAAGTTCATCAGTTATTGGGTATGATATACAGCAATTGCTTTTGTTTTGAATTCAATTTTTACTGTTAGGGGTCACCCAATGTTTGAGGCTTCAGTTTATTCCTTTTTTTAGATTTAATGCCAGCCATTAGGGAAAACAATTTTTCCACATCAGCGTTTCCATGCGACAGCACAAGTATTTAGCGAATTTTGAAATATTCCAGAGGACATACTTCCCTTCAAACGTATTTCTCCGACTCATCACCAGAACACAAGGGTACTGTTTGATTCAGTTAACTTTTCTATAATATATAATTGGTGACATAAACGCAACGTACAAAATTGTACTATTCACTTGACAAGATGAAAGTATGATATAAATTATAATGAAGCCTGAGTCCCTGGTGGTAGCGAGCGCTGCATCATGCTATGTACAATCAGCCCAGAAAGTATTCGCACACGACCTAAATAAAGAAACAATGTGTGTTGCTGCAACATAATTGTTTATGAAACTTAGTAAACGTGTAAAATTATATGCTTTGTGTATTTATTGAACTATTCGTGTCGCAATTTTGCTGGAAGTTTTCTAGAATCATTACTTTTATACGTTAATATTGGATAATACCGTAAATTTGGCAAAAAAAAAAAGTATTTGTACACCAAAGGTATCTAGATTGAATACTGTGGTTATATTACAAACTAGCTCTCCTTTCTGGATAGTCTGCATTTAGCTGTTTCACAGCAAGTGGTCTGCACGCACCAATCTGGCATCGAACACAGTAGGTTGCAGAGGTAACGTAAAATGGGCCGAAGAGGGAAGAAACTGCGCCAGAAGAGAGAAAAATAGTAATTAAACTATATAATAAATTCAAAACATTATCGGAGATATCTCAGATAGCGGGGAGACCACAGTCAACGATTCAATCCATCATTGACAGTGTAGGAACCAGAAAATCTATTCTAAATACACCCAGGAGTAGTCGATCTAAAGTCCTCATGGTTAGAGATGAAATCAGCATTCTTCGCTGCATTAGAAAAGATTCACGAATGATGCTCTTCATTGCAGAAGACAGGAATTAATGTTTCAGAGAGCACTGTGAGAGCTGTTTACAATAAGAAAGGGTACAACGGCCGAGTAGTGCATCAGATGTTCCATGTCAGCCCACAGAACAGGAAAAACACGCCTAGAATTTGCTCGTAAATACAGTGATAAGAGTATGGACTTTTGGGAAATTTTGTAAGAGAGCTTGTTCAAGGTATTCGGTGCGGATCGCAGTCGCAAAGTATGGAGGAAAAAACTATGGAGCTGAAGCCAAAAATTCTTGTTTCTACAGTAAAGCACGGCGGAGGATCCGTCTTTGTCTGGGGTGGTATAAGCGCATCAGGTGTCGGCAATCTGCATCTTATCCAGGGAATAATGGATCACAGGAAGTAAATGGGCATTCTTACGCAAAAGTTGCAGGCAAGTGTGGAGTAAATGGGCCTGCAGGAAGACTGGATGTTTATGAAGAATAATGATACAAAACATACCGCGCTTAATACAGGCTGTGGATATTATACACTATTCCAAAACAGCTTCATGCCCTCCCGAGTCTCCAGATATTAATCCTATTGAACAAGTGTGAAGTATCCTCGGAAAACGCGTAAGAAAAAGGGCAATTTCCAACAAAGAAGCACTGAAGACTGCTCTTTCGGAAGAATGGACGCGAATACCAAAGGCGGAGATTAAAAGACCTGTCCATTCCTTACTAAGGAGACTAGAGGCTATATAATTAAAGCTAAGAGGTACGCAACAAAGTACTCAATAGCAGCATTTTTGTTGTATTGTGTATTGATTTTATGAGTGTACGACTACTTATTGTGCCCGAAAAATTTGCAAATTAATTTTATTTTTATATAAGTAAATTTTGTTTGTACATTGTTGCTATTTTCGTATAAAATGTAAATTATTTTGAGAATGCCTTCCTTTGAGTCAGTAAGCTTTAATTTATCATTTAAATACTCACCATAATATTAATTTTCCTTAAAGGTTTAGTAGTTTACGAATACTTTCTGTTCTGACTGTATGTTTATCGTAGCTTGAATAAACATAAACTTGACTACCATCCAGTAATATCTTTATGCTGTCGGCCTGGTGCTTGCCATAAATAAATAGATAATAAAATGAGCTACCACCCCTATTAGAGATTCTTCAACACGATTTCCCTAGGAATAGTTCCCTAACATTACTGCATCGACAATTAAGATAAGTTTGATTTTAAAAAATTGACAAAAGTCGCTACATTTTCCCACTTTTTTGTATTTCTCCGCTATGTCTCCCGAATGGTCAAATGTTGCTACTCGTAGCGAAATTCCGTTACGGTTGGCATCACTGAGCAATCTCATATAGAGTTTAGTGGTAAATATTTTCAACTAGTGATAGCGACGAGAGACGAACAGGAAATGCTTGAATGACAGTTGCTGACGCCGCTATTTATCACGTGTTGGAGGCGTGCAGATAAGCCAGCCAGCCAGCCACCTTTACTTGGCAAGTCAGAGAGACAGTGGCGTATCAATCGATACATATAACTCGACACACTGGCATTGTCAAAACTCTGAATTATTGTGCTAGATGTGCCGCTCTTCTTCTAATGCCTAAACCGGTTTTTATATCTCTTTAAACAGGCACTTAAACGTACGAGATTCGAATAACCGTAATCGTTAAGGCGGTACGACATGGCCTGGCCATCCATTCAAAGCCAAATGTCACGAGTTCGAGTCACAGCACTGCAATCAACCTGCCTTTAAAAAACACTTTCTTTCTTATACCAGGGAGACCAGTGAAATCTCGCAAATGTTTTTGCCAAATCCTGTTGTATATACGTTACAATTAAAGACAAAATAAGAAAACCTAAGCAGTTTAGTTAGCCTCCAGCCTAGCACGGTCCAGGCAGAATACTTAAAAAAATGCTGTTCAATTATTACATAATCCTTCTATATTACTTTATTAGATCTTGAATTTGTTGTACGGGCTATGATGGGTCAGCGGTAACGTGCGAGATTTGCATTTGGGAGTTCATGGCTTCGACAACCGCCCACATTTGATTTTGTTTCCCTGGTCGATAGGTAAATGCTGGGATACTTTTTTATACACACAATTACCTTTCTACCGTTTCCGATTACTTCAAGAATGTTCCTAGGTTTCGTCGCATGTGGCAGTACTGGGTAGAAGGCGCCCTCTCTACTTTTTGTTATAACCTGACACGTTTCCTTACCCTTTCCCATAATTGGCCTTCGAGTGTCCAAGAAGCTACGAGGGTGCTCTGAAAAGTTTCGACCTCAACATGAAGATGGTAGCACTCGTAAATATAAGCTAATGCATTTCGCTGTTCATCTGTTGACAGTTACTTAGTTTCAGTCATTTTGGAAGCTCAGTTGTTATGTAACAGTCGTTTGAGTGGATGCGAGTGTTTTTATGAAAATTAACAAAATCGAGTATCCAGCTCTCATTAAATATTTGTTTTTGAAAGACAATGCGCCTACGCAAATCAAAGATGAGTTGGATTCTGTGTATGGGTACTCTGCACCATCATTTACCACAGTTACATTTTGGGCAGCTGAATTTAAACGTGGTCGTAAGAGCTTGAGAAACGAACTTTCGGGACGTCCAAAACCGCATCTAGACGAAAACATTGTGAAAGTTCACCAAATGGTGCTAGACGACCTCCGAATTACAGTGCAAGAGATAGAGGGTATGAAAATGTCAAAAGAACGTGTCTGTCACATACTAAATCAACATTTAGACATGAGAAAGCTGTCCGCGCGTTGGGTGCCGCGTTTGCTCACGTTAGACCAAAAACGTGTTCGAATGAACATTTGCAGCGCTCTGTTGGCGCAGTTTCGGCGCAATAAATCCGAGTTTTGGCGCCGATTAATTACTGTAGATGAAACTTGGATACACCATTATACGCCCCAAATAAAAATACAGTCCAAACAGTGGACTGCAAAGGGAGAAACGGCTTCAAAAAAAGGCAAAAACTGTTTTTTTTTTTTGAGCTGGAAAGTGATGGTGATTGTTTTTTGGGATAGTCATGGAGTTACTTTAATCGATTATCTTCAAAAAGGAGAAACCATTATTGGAGCATACTACACATCATTACATGACAAGCTGAAGGCAGAACTTGCGGAAAAACGGACACATTCGCAGAAAAAGAAAACCCTGTTTCACCAAGTCTCACACCTCAGCGGTTGCAATGGCGAAAATCGGGAGTTACGGTTTGAACTGCTTGACCATCCGCCTTACTCATCAGATCTAGCCCCAAACGACTTCTTTTTGTTCCCTCATCTGAAAATTGCGCTCGGAGGGCAGATTTTCGTCAAATGAAGAGGCAATCACCTTCATGAACAATTATTTTGCAGAGAAAAACGCCGAGTATTATTTGGACGGGTTACAGGGATGGGAACATCGCTGGGAGAAGTGTGTAGAGTTACAAGGAGACTATGTTGAAAAATAAAAAGAACTTTCTGAAAAAGTGTCTTGTATCTTTATTAGGTCGGAAACTTCTCAGACCACCTATGTATTAGCAATACATGGACAGTCTATATCAATACTCAATCATGGTAGATGTACGTCATCCTGGAGGGTTTAAACCGAAGAATCCTCCCAGCTATGTAGTCTAGATGTAATAGCTACGTACCTAATATGCATACTTAATTCCTATCAATAATATAATGTAAATCTGACAATATATTCAGATAATCTATTTATTGGGGATTTTCTAACTTAAAAAGTACAGAATAACATGTTTTGCCAGCAGTAAATAATATGACAATGCCAGGATTATTAATTGCAGATGATTTAGTAGTAAGAGTCAGTACAACAATGGGCTTAAACCAGTCCTTGCAGCAAATCGTGTAATGAATGGAATTTGAATGTAAACCAGGAGAAGACTCGAATATTAGCATTTAAGAAAGGGACAAAACTGAGTAAATTTGAACAGTGGAAGAAAGGTAACCAAGAATATACAGTGGTTAGAGATTGTATATATTTAGGAATTAAAATAGATGGGGGAGGAAAATGGCAGAAACGGAACAAGTTGGTTTTTGCAAAAGGAAAAGAAGCATTGGCAGCTGTTAGAAGGTGTAAATACAGAATACCGGATATTTATGCCAGGCGGTTAGAAAAAAATATACACCATGGTAGGGGAAAATATTATATGGGAGTGAAGTTTGGGATCTGCTCCCGGTTTTTCTCTGGAGCATGATCTCTAGGGAAGCTTTAGTACTACTGCAAAGGGTGGGTAGCATAAGAAGGAAAAAAAACATGATCGTGGGGAGAGCACTGATGAAAAGAATCTACTAAAACAATTTTTAGAATGTAGATTTAACAGTGTTTAAAAGGAAATACAATATAACCTGGAAAGCAATAGTCTGGAAAAAAAATGGAGAATGAGGAAAAACAAGGTAAAGTGTTTTTGGAAATGAGTTAGGAGATTTGAAGACATAGAAATACAAACAGTGTTTGCTGATAGGTTTTTTTTTTGGGGGGGGGGAGGGGCAATTTACGTCCTCCAACATTTAGTCATATCGGACGATGAATGAAATGGGTGAAACAATGCTCCAACGTGTCCGGGGTCCATGGAGCTTAGAGTTACCCGACATCGTCTTTCAGGATAGGGAAAACTCCGGAAAAACCTTATCCAGGTAACTCATCCTCGCCGAGATTCGAACTCCGGACCTATTGAACGAGAGGCAGACACGCAACCATCTACGCTACCGAGGCGGGCAAAACAGTTGGTAAAAGATTGCTAGAACTGTACATTACAATACAAAGTATATGGGAAAGAAGTATATATAGATTAAATACCTAAATAAAAAGTGAAAGGGACGAGAAAACGTAAAAAACAAAAACAGTGCGCAATATGTGGGATAAAAGAAGACATACAGCAGAGAATATTTCAGTGTGAATGGATAGTTATGGAGAAAAGAATGTATAAAAGAGAAATGGCTCAAAATGTATCGCATGAACATATATGCTTTAGTCAAGAAATGAAATGTGTAGTGTTTAACGCCCGCTTTTACGACATACGGCACCGATGGTATATGAGATGAAGATGGAGCACCGGTGGAATGAGATGTCGGGGGAAACCGGAGGTCCCGGAGAAAACCCGCCCCAGCGCCGTGCTGTCCACCACTTTTTTATATTTTTTTATTGATCGATCACCTGTACAATGCTTTACAGATCAGAGGGAAAAGAAGGTAACAGTACAATAAGAACAATAACACTTAGGGGTAGGCTAATAGGCCGCCCCCTAACTAGTCGACTATATGACAGCTGGAGAATTTTTATACAAAGTTAAATATATAGAATTGGTCATTAAAAACAGCAGTACGCAAGGTTTAATTTTAAGGGAAATTAAGGTGTAGATACTAGAAGTTGTATCATGTGAGCAGTCTAGGCTGAACACTTAGCTACGAGGGCTGTTCAATAAAGAATGATCATAATTTGTTTACGCTCATAATTTTTCACACTAAAATTCAATCTTATTATATTCTGTTAGCTTAATGTGAAACAAACACGCCGCAGTAGTGTCATTGTTGGTACACCTGGTTCCCGCCTGTGAGAACCAGCAGAGGTCAGACATGTTCAGTATCGCCTACCACTGCAATGGAGG